>JAJOZX010001334.1:0-62500 GCA_023014485.1 Bathynomus jamesi
ACTCAGTATCATAAGGGCCGTACTTTTTCGAGGATTCCACCGGAAACACGGTCACTGTAAATGGTGATCGCTACGAAAAATGTTGACCGATTTCCTTATTCCTAATTAAGAGATCTTTGTCTAGAAAACCAGTGGTTCCAACAAGACGGAACTACCTGCCATACCACGAGGAACTGCATGGCAGTTTTGCGTCAAACGTTTCCAGGCGAGTTAATCTCAAGATTTGGAGTCGTTGAATGGCCCGCAAGGTCTCCGGATTTTTCTCCCTTAGATTATTATCTCTGGGGATATTTAAAGAGTAGGGTCTACAGAAATAACCCACGACCTTGCAAGAAATGAAGGCCGCCCATCACAAATGAGATACAGGCCTTACCACCGCACACTCTTGCAAAAGTGATGCAGAACTTACAAGCGAGAACACTGGAATGCTTGGCAACTAATGGAGCACATTTGAAAGGAGTCATTTTAAAAAATAAATATTTCATAATAACTTGTAACTCTACTCTTTCGAATGATATATAGTTTTATGAAAGGAATTAAATATTAAAAATTTTTGGCTTTTCTTATGGGTCCCATTTATCTGGATCACCCAGTATATATATATATATATATATATATATATATATATATATATATATATATATATATATATATAAACTGGGTGATCCAGATAAATGGGACCCATAAAAAAAAGCCAAATATTCTTAATATTTAATTCCTTTCATAAAAACTATATACAAGTTTATTATGAAATATTAATTTTTTTAAAATGACTCCTTTCAAATGTACTCCATTAGTTGCCAAGCATTCCAGTGTTCTCGCTTGTAAGTTCTGCATCACTTTTGCAAGAGTGTGCGGTGGTATGGCCTGTATCTCATTTGTATGGCGGCCTTCATATATATATATATATCTATGTATATATATCTATGTGTATATATATATACGGTGTGTATATATATATACATATATATATATATATATATATATATATATGTATGTGTATAATATATATATAATATATATATATATATATATATTATATATATATATACTCTATATATATATATATGTATTATAATATATATATATTAATATATATATATATAATATATATATAATTTAGGGTGTCTCTTATTTTCGAAGTGTTGATTTTTTTAGGTTGCGCCCCCTCAACCAGTTCCATTGGTTGAAAAAACCACGTATAAAACATTTTTTGGATTGAACAATGTTTAGAGGTCGCCCCCGCTTATTAAAGTTCATAAAATATAGCTATTATTTATGCAATTAATATTTGAAATTACTAGCAGTTGTCAAGTATACTAAACATATGTTTTTAATTAATTAATCATCATATTTATGATGAATTCAATTAAATGAATATATTAGAGATAATTGTCAAGTTGTAGCTGAAAATATTGCTTGATAAGACAAGATCAACCTGTTTAAACATGTTTCATCAAGAATGCTCCAGATTATGTTGCAATTGTTTATTTGTCATCATTCAGTGTTCTGCTGTCATAAGTAAAAGGTGTGTAACTGTGTATCACTATACTTCTTTTTTGCTATTATCAGATAATAAACTATGTTATTTATATTTTTCACAATTATTTATACTGATTTTGTTATTAGTGTTTGAAAAAAATTTAATGAATTTAATGAAAAAAATTAGAATTTATGCTTTTATACACATATTATGAAGTTTTAAACAATGTTGCTATTTGTAACAAAGAATTTAATTTAGTTCAATGGAAATTTTACCTGGCATGTGTTTCATGATCTGTGTTTCTATCAGTGGCGTCACTAGGGGGGTGCGGGGGGGTTTTGTGCAGTGTTTGAGCAGAAATTTATTATTTTTTATAAAAATATCCCTGTAGTTAGTTATAACAACAAAAACATTTTTCGTAAGCCCAGCTTACATGTATCAATATACCTACAAGGCTAAAACTCTATGCTAATTTACTTTTTGAACCTTCTAATGCGCTCCGGTCAGAGCTGTCATTATTACCCAATTACAATGACGCTTCGAATCACGTGGTTTCGTCTGCACGCTCTACAAGCACGCGCTGTTGTTTTCGTTGCTGCTGGTGTTTTTATAGTCGCTGATTTTGTCAAATTTTCTGTTGTTTTAGCTACAATATTGTGGTAATTAGTATTTGTGAACCTATATCAATAACGTTTTTGAGAATGAACTAGTAATTAAAGGAAAAGAAGGAGAAAAAAAAAAAAGGCTTCCGCTCAGTTGTTGCAGCCTCTGTCTTTATGATGTTGCAGCCTCAAATTTATGAGTATATTTCCATATGCATTTGTCTACAACTTCTACATTATTTGGGCCGTTATTGATTACACTGGTATGCATATGAAATTTTTTTGTCTGCTGTGAGGGTTTTTTCAACTCATATTATATAATTCAACCATGCTGAATTCGAAAATGACATTGGTTTTCCTCAATCAGGTCAGGTTTTTTCTCTATTGGCCATTTATTATAAGTCCAATTTTATCCCCAAATTTATTGATTTTTTTAGTTTAAACACTGTAGATACGAGTAATATTATAAGAACACTCGTGAAAAATGAAAACATTGTGTAAATAAATACTTTTATTCATACAATGAATATGGAAAAAAGTTTATTGAGGAAGGAAGGAAGTTTTTTGGCTTTCCGTCTGTGTTTTTCTTCGGGCACATCTCGCTTCAAACACCAGCAATAGTCCGCCAGCATATTGATATCCCAGTTTCCCTGGTACCTCTCTTCCATTATTTTGATATCTTGGTGAAATCGTTCACCCTGTTCCTCACTATAATCCCCGCAATTTTCAGGAAAATAGTCCAAGTGGGACCACAAAAAGTGCATTTTTATGGACATGCGCGACCCATGAGCTTTGAAAGCTTCCATCAAGTTTTCGACAACGGACTCGTATTCTGGACTTCTACGCTTGCCAAGAAAATCAGTGACAACTGATTTGAATGCCTGCCAGGCATTCTTCTCAGTTGGAGTCATTGCGTTTTCGAACTGAGTATCCTTGATCAAAGTTCGAATTTGAGGACCATCAAAAACCCCAGCATTTAGTTTAGCATCAGATATATGAGGAAATTTACTCTCGAGATATCGGAATGCTGAACCCTCCTTATTCATTGATTTGATGAAATTTTTCATCAAGCCCAGCTTAATATGAAGTGGTGGGAGCAAAATTTTTGTTGGTGGTACAAGGGGCACTGAAACGACATTATGCGACCCAGGTTCAAAATTCTCTCTGGATGCCCATTCACGCTGTGCATAGTGCTTCTCATCCGCTCGGCTGTCCCATTTACAGAGGAAACATGGGTATTTCGTGTATCCCCCTTGCATTCCCAATACAAATGCCACAATCTGAAAAAAAATGAAAATATTTAAAGAATTTAGAGAATTTGTTCTATCAGATAAAAAAATCTATGCATTGGACTGTATCACTTCTGTGGGGAAGTTAAGTGTTCTTATACGCTCTCAAATAACCTTTGGAAAAACAACATAGGCAATAGCAATAGTTTACTTATGATATTAGTATTACCTTCAAATCTCCACAGATCCTCCAGTTATGTTGGTCGTATACGAGAGCATCCAGTAAAATTTTCATGTTATCGTAGCTCTCAGTAAGTTGTACGGAATGTGCTACAGGGACTGATGCAACCCTATTCCCAATGTTGAGAAGTACTGCTTTCAAACTTCGTTTAGACGAGTCTATAAATAGCCTCCATTCTGATGCGTTATATGGCAGGCCCAAAGATTCGATTAGCTCCTCAACATTGCAGCTGTACACTAAGGATGAGGTATTTTCGTGCACTGCAAAAAACTTGCGGAATTCTTCCTCTCGTTTCCTATACCAGGAGAATGTTGTTCCCGGAGCCAGCAAGTTGTCCTCTCGAAGTCGTGAGCCCAAGATCTCGGCAGCTAATTTGGAAAGTCCTAAATCCCTGGTAAGATCATTAAGTTTGGCCTGGTTGAGAGGCCTCGGCTCATTTGAAGCGGTATTTTGAGGTATATATACGACTGGGACTGGTCATTGGCATTGGTCATTGATTCATCATCAGAATCATCGAAGTCCAGGGTTTGAGGTGGGTCGGGTATTGGAATTCCAGGACCATGGGGTACAGGTCTCATAGCAGAAGGAATGTCAGGGTATACAACAATGTGTTTATTCTTCTTGTTAACTCCTGAAAATAGAAACACAGAAACATGGATATAAAACTTGCATATGAAATAGAAGAAGCATTCAGACAGTGGCGGCTCGTGAGGGAAGGCTGCGGTCTGTAAGATATGAAATAGGTCGATGGAGTCTATATTTTCTTTCTTTTTCATTCATATTGTCCCTTCGGGGACAATATGAATGAAAAAGAAAGAAAATATACAATCATTGTATATGTAAATGTAACTTGTATAAC
Organism: Bathynomus jamesi; assembly: GCA_023014485.1. Lineage (NCBI taxonomy): Eukaryota > Metazoa > Arthropoda > Malacostraca > Isopoda > Cirolanidae > Bathynomus > Bathynomus jamesi. Next base: position 4,415 of record JAJOZX010001334.1, read on the forward strand.
AATATGTATGTGTAAATGTATTTTCTATAACAATATGTATATGTAAATGTATGATTACCATTATGGTGAATATTATGCTATATATGGTGAATATTACATTATGGTGAATATTATGTCAAGTTTCATACGAGGATTTCAAAATATTTAAGAAAAATAAATTTATAAGCCCACCTTGGAGGTTTGTCATGCAGAAATAGCAATCTGTCACGTGATCCTTTCCTTCTCTCCAAATCATGAGAATTCCAAAAGGCAAAGATTTCGCTCTGCCTTTGCTCCATCTTCTCAAATTTTCAATGCACGTCTTGCATCACATATGAGGGGCGAAATTTTTGTCCTGGTCCCCTAGCTTAATTCCAAAGTATGCTCTATACATTGTCTTCACAAATTTGGGACTGGTTATTTGGCATGGTAACCGTCCCACATATGTAGCAGAATCTATTGGGATCATTTTTACACGCTCTATTCATTATGAAATATTTTATCTATATGCGTGAAAAGTAAAAAAAGATATTATACAAGTTAAACAAGTGATGATAGATGTTACTGTTCCAATTCCGCTTTGACAAAATCATGAAAAATTCTATTTTACTTATGAGGCCATAGCCGGATAACCTGAGCTGATTGAGAAAAACGGATTGCAGATTCGAAATCAGCAGGAAAAACTCTATAAGAATCACTTACAAAACCCTTGACAGCAAAATTGATGCATACCAGTGTTATGCAAACCTAATCCATTAATGTATCTCATGTAACGGTAAAGTTTAACGTTAAAATGAACATAATTTTGATGTAGTTCTTAAACGTTTTTACTTCGAATTCTATTGTTTTCTTACCGAATTTTCACTTTAACCACATGAAACTATGTAAATGTAAATACATTTAGGCTGTGCGTATGATATTGTAATTTAAAGGAGTAATTTTAATTTTGCTAGTTGTTTATGTCACTACTATTGCCATTACATTCAGTGATATACGGGAATTACGATTTACGAGTAACATTAATACAAAAAACATTACTAAGGATTCTGTATGGTCTGGTACGGGAGGAGGTCCATGGGGGGGTGGGTGACACCATGAGTTACCGCACTGGGTGACACCAACCCTAGTGACGCCACGTTTTCTATTTCCAATAAAATAGCAAAATATAAATTTCTACTACAAAAATATTTATTCCTTGTTTCTTAGATTAAAAAATAATAGGAATAATAATTGAGAAAAATACGTTAGATTTATAAAATAGACCAAATTAACTTTATGTCTACCAATTTTTTTTTTTTTTGTAATTTAAAAAAGTCAAAACAGTGATTTAGCCCTGCTCTACAAAACCATAACACTACATTAATATTTTGTTTTCTTATTTTGCAGATGAATACAAGAAGACCATTCTATTTGTTCGGATCTACAGTAGATGATATTAAAGGCTCAAAGCTGCCCCCATATAGGCAAGCTTTTGGTTATTTTATGCACCTCCACAGAGAGAAAAACATGACAATCCGCGATGCTCTGTGTCAATCTATTCGAGCCACAATAGTTATCTGGGATAAGGCCAATATTCCTACTCAGCAGGAACCTCGTGCCATGAAGAAGTTAGAGAATTTCTTTAACGAATGGACTTGCTTAAAGAAGCATGCTTCCAGAACAAGCCAGAGCCATAAAACCAAGGAGGCTGATTTTGTAGAGCGATTGGAAGATCTCTGACATCGCCCATGGAGACGCTGAGAAGCTGATCAAGAATCGTGAGGACTGTGAGTTCCTTCAACTGCAAAGACAAAAAGGTCGTCCTGGCTCAATCGGTGGTGTGGACACTGTACATCTTCACCGCACAAAAAATGCAGTCAAACGGTTGGAAGCTGAGGCAGAGAGAAAAAGAAAGTCAGAATCTTTGATGGAGGCGTCTACTAGTCAAGTTGTACTGGCTTCTTCCACATCTTCCAGCAACACTGATGAAAGTGAGAATGAGGAGGAGGAGCCCAAAGGAGCTTGTGCTTTACCAAAATCTAAGAAAAAACGAGGCATGAAAACATCATGACTATTCAGATGTCTGCTGCCCTGGATCTACACAAATTTCCTCTAGAAAGGCAACATTTATCCTCGCAGAGGCAGCTAAAAGCTTTGGTTTGGACGCTTCAGATTACAACATAACCAACATTCTATCCATCGCCTTCGAAATAAGAACCGAGCTCGTCATGCTAAAGAACTTAAGGAGCATTTCCATGGAGAATGTTCTATGACAGTCCACTGGGATGGCAAGATGATGGAGGACCTCACCTTGCACAAGCACATTGATCGTCTCCCAGTACTTGTGTCAGGACCTGGTGTTGAACAGCTGCTTGGTGTCCCCAAAATCCCAAACTCAACTAGAGAAGCACAAGCTGAAGCCGTCTTTAACTGCCTGAATGAATGGGGAATTACAGAGAGAGTAAAAGCAATTTGTTTCGATACAACAGCTTCAAACACGGGTCAGTATAGTGGAGCCTGTGCTTTCATCGAAGCAAAATTGGGACATGATGTTTTGTACTTGCCTTGTAGACACCATGTTTCAGATTTATTGTTGGGAGTTGCATTTGAAGCAACATTGGGATCTACATCAACTGGTCCAGAGATATTGATCTTTAAGCGTTTTCGTGACAATTGGACTTCTGTTGATCAAAGCCAGTTCCAAACAGGTGAGACAGACACGATTACTAAAGAAGCAATTATCCAGTCTAAAACTGAACTAATTCAGTTTGCTAGATCCCAGGCACCTATGCTACGGGATGACTATCAAGAACTTTTGGATCTGTCCATCATCTTTCTTGGAGGTGTCCCCAATAAAGGCATCAATTTCGTGCACCAGGTGCCATGCATCGAGCTCGCTGGATGTCCAAAGCGCTCTATTCTATCAAGATGTGGCTTTTTCGAAACCAGTTCAAGATGACTAAGACTGAAGAACGAGGAATTCGAGATCTTTCCCTTTTTTCTGTTCTCATCTATATGAAGGCTTGGACAACATCCTCACTCCCTATTGAAACCCCATTTAATGACTGGCTCCTTATGAGGTCATTGATTAATTATCCTAACAAAAAGATTTCTGATGCAACTAAAAAAAAAGCTCTCTAACCACTTATGGTACCTGTCTGAAGAAGCAGTTGGTCTTGCTTTCTTTGATGAGCGAATTACTACAGATGTAAAGAAACGCATGGTAAAGGCATTAGAAGATGAGTCCACTGATAGACCACCCAAGCGTCCTCGGACTCCTGAATCGACCTTCTGCTCTGGTGAAGGACTACACCAACTTGTTACAAGAAATACTAGAGAATTCTTTACTAAGCTGAATTTGCCAGAAGGATTTCTGAACAAGGCACCCAGCACTTGGACATCCAACTGTGAATATTTAAGGGCCAGAGCTATTGTTGCAGCTCTATCTGTTGTAAATGACCGGGCAGAACGTGCAGTAGCTTTAGTTCAAGAGCTGAATAAGAAATTGACAGTGGAGGAAGAGCAGCTCCAGTTCCTGCTCCAAATTGTTGCAAAACACCGCCAGAGTCACCCAGTTCCATCAAAACTGTTCTTCTCAAAAAATAACCATCAATGAGGTCGCACCTTAAAATACACCATATTGTATAATCATTGTATATTAAATAAATGTTGTATAAGGAAATAATGCTAATTAAAGTAATTAAAGTATGTAAATAGCAATGGCATTTTGAATTTATCTCTATATAATAAACTAATGGTTTTTTTTTGTAGCAATGCTTCATTGCTGATTGTATATAAAAAAAGAGCCAGGAAGGATTTTGGATAGGAGAAAAGGATTGGGATAAAGAAGGATTGAGGACCAAAGGATGGATTATAACAACATCAAGGATAGGTTAGAAAAGGATCAATGATAAATAGAAGGCCTATACTTATAAAAACGAATCAAACTAAAAAAGAAGGAAGGAATTATGTGTATAATGAGCATAATCATATGTCAGGAGCTATTATGCCATGGTCACCATTTTTATTAGTCGGGGGCGACCCCTAAATATGAGCCAATTTGTGTCAAACATTCAAGTTTTAGTTTTTATGCTAAATGGAACTATTTTAGGGGGCGCAGATAAAATAATTCAACATTTCAATTTTTGACTACCCAATAAGAGACACCCATATATATATATATATATATATATATATATATATATATACATTCAACTGCAAAGAACACGCAGTATAAATAACGTAAGAACGACGCTTGTATAGGAGATATTCCGCGCAAGACGAGAAAGAGAAAACAACAAATGAAAAATGAAGTACCACCTGGGAATCGAACCCGGATCTTCCGATTGCCGGTCAGACGCGATAACCACTACACCATGGACCTCACTCTTCCAATGCCGTAATTCCTCTACATACTCGCAGAAACCAATGCCCCAAGGGGGCACCTCCCGCATGCCGTAACATTATATACATTCAACTGCAAAGAACACGCAGTATAAATAACGTAAAGAACGACGCTTGTATAGGAGATATTCACGCAAGACGAGAAAGAGAAAACAACAAATGAAAAAATGAAGTACCACCTGGGAATCGAACCCGGGATCTTCCGATTGCCGGTCAGACGCGATAACCACTACACCATGGACCTCACTCTTCCAATGCCGTAATTCCTCTAACATACTCGCAGAAACCAATGCCCCAAGGGGCACCTCCCGCATGCCGTAACATTATATACATTCAACTGCAAAGAACACGCAGTATAAATAACGTAAAGAACGACGCTTGTATAGGAGATATTCGCGCAAGACGAGAAAGAGAAAACAACAAATGAAAAAATGAAGTACCACCTGGGAATCGAACCCGGGATCTTCCGATTGCCGGTCAGACGCGATAACCACTACACCATGGACCTCACTCTTCCAAATGCCGTAATTCCTCTACATACTCGCAGAAACCAATGCCCAAGGGGGCACCTCCCGCATGCCGTAACATTATATACATTCAACTGCAAGAACCGCAGTATAATAACGTAAGAAGAGACGACGCTTGTATAGGAGATATTCCGCGCAAGACGAGAAAGAGAAAACAACAAATGAAAAAATGAAGTACCACCTGGGAATCGAACCCGGGATCTTCCGATTGCCGGTCAGACGCGAAACCACTACACCATGGACCTCACTCTTCCAAATGCCGTAATTCCTCTACATACTCGCAGAAACCAATGCCCCAAGGGGGCACCTCCCGCATGCCGTAACATTATATACATTCAACTGCAAGAACACGCAGTATAAATAACGTAAAGAACGACGCTTGTATAGGAGATATTCCGCGCAAGACGAGAAGAGAAAACAACAAATGAAAAAATGAAGTACCAACCTGGGAATCGAACCCGGGAATCTTCCGATTGCCGGTCAGACGCGATAACCACTACACCATGGACCTCACTCTTCCAAATGCCGTAATTCCTCTACATACTCGCAGAAACCAATGCCCCAAGGGGGCACCCCCGCAGCCGTAACATTATATACATTCAACTGCAAAGAACACGCAGTATAAATAACGTAAAGAACGACGCTTGTATAGGAGATATTCCGCGCAAGACGAGAAGAGAAAACAACAAATGAAAAATGAAGTACCACCTGGGAATCGAACCCGGGATCTTCCGATTGCCGGTCAGACGCGATAACCACTACACCATGGACCTCACTCTTCCAAATGCCGTAATTCCTCTACATACTCGCAGAAACCAATGCCCCAAGGGGGCACCTCCCGCATGCCGTAACATTATATACATTCAACTGCAAAGAACACGCAGTATAAATAACGTAAAGAACGACGCTTGTATTCCCAGGTGGTACTTCATTTTTTCATTTGTTGTTTTCTCTTTCTCGTCTTGCGCGGAATATCTCCTATACAAGCGTCGTTCTTTACGATATATATATATATTAGGGTGTCTCTTATTTTCGAAGTGTTGATTGTTTTAGGTTGCGCCCCCTCAACCAGTTCCATTGGTTGAAAAAATATCACGTATAAAATATGTTTTGGATTGAACAATTTTTAGAGGTCGCCCCCGCTTATTAAAGTTCATAAAATATAGCTATTATTTATGCAATTAATATTTGAAATTACTAGCAGTTGTCAAGTATACTAAACATATGTTTTTAATTAATTAATCATCATATTTGAGCAGAAATTTATTATTTTTTATAAAAATATCCCTGTAGTTAGTTATAACAACAAAAACATTTTTCGTAAGCCCAGCTTACATGTATCAATATACCTACAAGGCTAAAACTCTATGCTAATTTACTTTTTGAACCTTCTAATGCGCTCCGGTCAGAGCTGTCATTATTACCCAATTACAATGACGCTTCGAATCACGTGGTTTCGTCTGCACGCTGTACAAGCACGCGCTGTTGTTTTCGTTGCTGCTGGTGTTTTTATAGTCGCTGATTTTGTCAAATTTTCTGTTGTTTTAGCTACAATATTGTGGTAATTAGTATTTGTGAACCTATATCAATAACTTTTTGAGAATGAAGTAGTAATTAAAGGAAAAGAAGGAGAAAAATAAAAAAAGGCTTCCGCTCAGTTGTTGCAGCCTCTGTCTTTATGATGTTGCAGCCTCAAATTTATGAGTATATTTCCATATGCATTTGTCTACAACTTCTACATTATTTGGGCCGTTATTGATTATGCAAACCTAATCCATTAATGTATCTCATGTAACGGTAAAGTTTAACGTTAAAATGAACATAATTTTGATGTAGTTCTTAAACGTTTTTACTTCGAATTCTATTGTTTTCTTACCGAATTTTCACTTTAACCACATGAAACTATGTAAATGTAAATACATTTAGGCTGTGCGTATGATATTGTAATTTAAAGGAGTAATTTTAATTTTGCTAGTTGTTTATGTCACTACTATTGCCATTACATTCAGTGATATACGGGAATTACGATTTACGAGTAACATTAGTACAAAAAACATTACTAAGGATTCTGTATGGTCTGGTACGGGAGGAGGTCCATGGGGGGGTGGGTGACACCATGAGTTACCGCACTGGGTGACACCAACCCTAGTGACGCCACTGTTTCTATTTCCAATAAAATAGCAAAATATAAATTTCTACTACAAAAATATTTATTCCTTGTTTCTTAGATTAAAAAATAATAGGAATAATAATTGAGAAAAATACGTTAGATTTATAAAATAGACCAAATTAACTTTGTCTACCAAATTTTTTTTTTTTTTGTAATTTAAAAAAGTCAAAACAGTGATTTAGCCCTGCTCTACAAAACCATAACACTACATTAATATTTTGTTTTCTTATTTTGCAGATGAATACAAGAAGACCATTCTATTTGCTCGGATCTACAGTAGATGATATTAAAGGCTCAAAGCTGCCCCCATATAGGCAAGCTTTTGGTTATTTTATGCACCTCCACAGAGAGAAAAACATGACAATCCGCGATGCTCTGCGTCAATCTATTCGAGCCACAATAGTTATCTGGGATAAGGCCAATATTCCTACTCAGCAGGAACCTCGTGCCATGAAGAAGTTAGAGAATTTCTTTAACGAATGGACTTGCTTAAAGAAGCATGCTTCCAGAACAAGCCAGAGCCATAAAACCAAGGAGGCTGATTTTGTAGAGCGATTGGAAGATCTCTTTGACATCGCCCATGGAGACGCTGAGAAGCTGATCAAGAATCGTGAGGACTGGGAGTTCCTTCAACTGCAAAGACAAAAAGGTCGTCCTGGCTCAATCGGTGGTGTGGACACTGTACATCTTCACCGCACAAAAAATGCAGTCAAACGGTTGGAAGCTGAGGCAGAGAGAAAAAGAAAGTCAGAATCTTTGATGGAGGCGTCTACTAGTCAAGTTGTACTGGCTTCTTCCACATCTTCCAGCAACACTGATGAAAGTGAGAATGAGGAGGAGGAGCCCAAAGGAGCTTGTGCTTTACCAAAATCTAAGAAAAAACGAGGCATGAAAAACATCATGACTATTCAGATGTCTGCTGCCCTGGATCGTACACAAATTTCCTCTAGAAAGGCAACATTTATCCTCGCAGAGGCAGCTAAAAGCTTTGGTTTGGACGCTTCAGATTACAACATAAACCAACATTCTATCCATCGCCTTCGAAATAAGAACCGAGCTCGTCATGCTAAAGAACTTAAGGAGCATTTCCATGGAGAATGTTCTATGACAGTCCACTGGGATGGCAAGATGATGGAGGACCTCACCTCGCACAAGCACATTGATCGTCTCCCAGTACTTGTGTCAGGACCTGGTGTTGAACAGCTGCTTGGTGTCCCCAAAATCCCAAACTCAACTGGAGAAGCACAAGCTGAAGCCGTCTTTAACTGCCTGAATGAATGGGGAATTACAGAGAGAGTAAAAGCAATTTGTTTCGATACAACAGCTTCAAACACGGGTCAATATAGTGGAGCCTGTGCTCTCATCGAAGCAAAATTGGGACATGATGTTTTGTACTTGCCTTGTAGACACCATGTTTTAGATTTATTGTTGGGAGCTGCATTTGAAGCAACATTGGGATCTACATCAACTGGTCCAGAGATATTGATCTTTAAGCGTTTTCGTGACAATTGGACTTCTGTTGATCAAAGCCAGTTCCAAACAGGTGAGACAGACACGATTACTAAAGAAGCAATTATCCAGTCTAAAACTGAACTAATTCAGTTTGCTAGATCCCAGGCACCTATGCTACGGGATGACTATCAAGAACTTTTGGATCTGTCCATCATCTTTCTTGGAGGTGTCCCCAATAAAGGCATCAAGTTTCGTGCACCAGGTGCCATGCATCGAGCTCGCTGGATGTCCAAAGCGCTCTATTCTATCAAGATGTGGCTTTTTCGAAACCAGTTCAAGATGACTAAGACTGAAGAACGAGGAATTCGAGATCTTTCCCTTTTTTCTGTTCTCATCTATATGAAGGCTTGGACAACATCCTCACTCCCTATTGAAACCCCATTTAATGACTGGCTCCTTATGAGGTCATTGATTAATTATCCTAACAAAAAGATTTCTGATGCAACTAAAAAAAAGCTCTCTAACCACTTATGGTACCTGTCTGAAGAAGCAGTTGGTCTTGCTTTCTTTGATGAGCGAATTACTACAGATGTAAAGAAACGCATGGTAAAGGCATTAGAAGATGAGTCCACTGATAGACCACCCAAGCGTCCTCGGATTCCTGAATCGACCTTCTGCTCTGGTGAAGGACTACACCAACTTGTTACAAGAAATACTAGAGAATTCTTTACTAAGCTGAATTTGCCAGAAGGATTTCTGAACAAGGCACCCAGCACTTGGACATCCAACTGTGAATATTTAAGGGCCAGAGCTATTGTTGCAGCTCTATCTGTTGTAAATGACCGGGCAGAACGTGCAGTAGCTTTAGTTCAAGAGCTGAATAAGAAATTGACAGTGGGGGAAGAGCAGCTCCAGTTCCTGCTCCAAATTGTTGCAAAACACCGCCAGAGTCACCCAGTTCCATCAAAAACTGTTCTTCTCAAAAAATAACCATCAATGAGGTCGCACCTTAAAATACACCATATTGTATAATCATTGTATATTAAATAAATGTTGTATAAGGAAATAATGCTAATTAAAGTAATTAAAGTATGTAAATAGCACTGGCATTTTGAATTTATCTCTATATAATAAACTAATGGTTTTTTTTTGTAGCAATGCTTCATTGCTGATTGTATATAAAAAAAGAGCCAGGAAGGATTTTGGATAGGAGAAAAAGGATTGGGATAAAGAAGGATTGAGGACCAAAGGATGGATTATAACAACATCAAGGATAGGTTAGAAAAGGATCAATGATAAATAAGAAGGCCTATACTTATAAAAACGAATCAAACTAAAAAAAGAAGGAAGGAATTATGTGTATAATGAGCATAATCATATGTCAGGAGCTATTATGCCATGGTCACCATTTTTATTAGCCGGGGGCGACCCCTAAATATGAGCCAATTTGTGTCAAACTTTCAAGTTTTAGTTTTTATGCTAAATGGAACTATTTTAGGGGGCGCAGATAAAATAATTCAACATTTCAATTTTTGACTACCCAATAAGAGACACCATAATATATATATATATATGATATATATATACAGGGCGTCCCAAAAAAATGTATACACACTTTAACAGCTGATAGCTCAATTGATGTTTCTTTCTTTCCAAGTTAAACCCATTAGAATTAATAATGGCAGTCAGACTAATCTTTGAACAAAGGAAATTCATTCTAAAATGCTACTGGAAGTGTGAAAACGCAGTTGAAGTGCAAAGACAGTTTAGGAGGGAGTTTCAAACAGATCCACCAACGCGACTTACCATCACTCGAATTAGAGATAAGTTTGAAGCCGATGGAACTGTTCAGAATGTCCACAAGAAGCGTTCCGGAAGACCACGGACATCGACAAGCCCCACAAAGCAAGAAAGAGTACTGGAAACGTATCACCAAAGTCCAAGAAAATCTGTGCGGCAAGCGAGTCGTGAGGTAGGAATTTCAGAATCGTCTGTCCAACGCATTTTGAAGCGCTGTCAATGGAAAAGTTACATTCCAAGATTAGTCCATGCTATTAATGAAGATGATCCGGACCGAAGAGTGGAGTATTGCGAGTGGTACTTGGCACGATGTGGATGTGGATTGGACGAAGGGGTTTCGTAGAATACCCTCCGCGTTCACCAGACCTCACACCACTAGACTTTTTTATGGGGATACTTAAAAGACAAAGTCTACGCTATAAAACCTGCAACAGTCGCTGAATTGAGAGCAGCCATTGAACGAGAATGCACACAAATACCAAACGAAATGTTTCGTGATGTTTGCGATTCCATTGCTTCGCGTTATCAGCAGTGCCTGGACCAGAACGGACGTCAGTTTGAAAACAGGCGTTGACAAAACAATTAAATAATGTCTGTAGATTCTATTACATTTTGAAAATGAAATGTATTTTAATAAACACTGCCTTTATAAGTATTTAAAGTGTGTGTACATTTTTTTGGGACGCCCTGTATATATAATATATATATACTGTACATATAACGTAAAGAACGACACTTTGTATAGGAGAATTATCCGCACAAGATGAGAGCGAAAGAAGGAAACAAATGAAAAAATGAGGTAACCACCCGGGAATCGAACCCGGGATCTTCCGATTGCCGGTCAGATATGATAACCATTACACCACGGGCCTCACTCAATCAAATGTCGTAATTCCTCTACATGCGCGCAGAAACCAATGCCCCAAAGGGGCACCTCCCGCATGCCGTAACATTATATACATTATAACTGCAAACACGCAGTATAATTAACGTAAAGAACGACGCTTTGTATAGGAGAATTACCGCGCAAGATGAGAGCGAAAGAACGAAACAAATGAAAAAATGAGGTAACCACCCGGGAATCGAACCCGGGATCTTCCGATTGCCGGTCAGATATGATAACCATTACACCACGGGCCTCACTCAGTCAAATGTCGTAATTCCTCTACATGCGCGCAGAAACCAATGCCCAAAGGGGCACCTCCCGCATGCCGTAACATTATATACATTATAACTGCAAACACGCAGTATAATTAACGTAAAGAACGACGCTTTGTATAGGAGAATTATCCGCGCAAGATGAGAGCGAAAGAACGAAACAATGAAAAAATGAGTAACCACCCGGGAATCGAACCTGGGATCTTCCGATTGCCGGTCAGATATGATAACCATTACACCACGGGCCTCACTCAGTCAAATGTCGTAATTCCTCTACATGCGCGCATGTAGAGGAATTACGACATTCATTTGTTTCGTTCTTTCGCTCTCATCTTGCGCGGGTAATTCTCCTATACAAAGCGTCGTTCTTTACGTTATATATATATATATATATATAGGGTGATTCAAAAGTCAGGTTACATAGGGCTTTTCCGTTTCTTTGCAGGTAAATGAGTTATGAGATGTTATCGAAGGAGGAGCGTATTGATGTGATATTCTTAGCTGGCTGCACAAGTGCATTGCCGTTAACTGTGGCCATATCGAACATGTGATGTGATTATGCCCCTGTATCATTACATAATACAGTATTTCCCTATGTAACCTGACTTTTGAATCACCCTGTATATATATATATATATATATATATATATATATATATATATATATATATATATATAATGATGAATAAAACCACGAAGGAAAAAAAGAAACACAAACGGGTGCTCAAGCGCTTTCGTCTAATGACATCCTCAGGACATCATCAGTGTTCCTGAGGATGTAATTAGACGAAAGCGCTTGAGCACCCGTTTGTGTTTCTTTTTTCCTTCGTGGTTTTATTCATCATAAATACTTTTCACGTGTCACTTTCGTGAAATAATTTTTCATATATATATATGTATATATATATATTGAAATCTTAAGTGATTCTCAGACTTGTACCTTAGTATGCAATAAAGCCATTTTTGTTGGATTGTTTACTTATCCATTGAGGATGGTAAATGTAAATATGAGGTTTTGGCTGTTATAAGAAATCTTTAATAAACTATGTTCAGAGACTGTGAAGGAATTGTCATGATATCGATGTATTTGGTAAATATATAATAGAAAAAGTTTGTAATATAATTGCCATCTTAGTCCCTTCTTGCGCAAGAGCGTCCCTAAGATTACTAATTCTATTCTGGCTAAAGCCAGACAAATTTATTCAAAGTGGACGTCATGGAACAAAGGGTTAATAGGGCGAGCTACAAATCGAATCTCACAATTGGCTAAATGAGGTGTGATTATCGCTTTGAGTTGTTATCGGCGCAGTTATTGTATACTGTGGATTTTGGGTTGGACAAGTTCCCATCTGAAAATGAAAACATACTCCCATGATAAATTTTAAATTAAAATGTTGACGTTGTTCAACATCTGAGAAGCCGAACAAATTGACGACTGAACAAGTGAGCAACTCCGAAGATCTATTGTGCAATAGTTTCAGTGTCCTTTCAGAACCTCTGTTATTAAATCCATTTTAAAATTCGTGAATATTATATTCTTTGATCTGAATACTCGAATTTATCTACCTTTATATTAGCATTATTTAAATTTAAATAAAGGAAGTTCATATTAAGGCAATCAGCAAATGTAACTTCCATATGTATTTAATAAATAATAATTATAAAATTGGGTGGTGTTCAACTTTCTTCGCAACATCTAAGGTCATATGACGGAGGGGACATACAGCTTTACGTAGCACAAGAACAATAGATCGCTACATCATTTGAAAGCAGAAGTACGGCTACCCATGCAAATATATATTGAACAGACCCAGTGTTGTTTCTCTAATAAGATATATATTATATATATATATAATATATATATATATTATATATATATATATATATATATATATATATTATAATGCTTACTTTTGTTGAGTTTGAACGACGGTTCAGGATCGACCTGCGGTCGACCCCTCTGCAGCATCCCGTCTCATTTGCGGGACTTGGTGAAGGAGGGAATTGCTGTCTGATCTCCTCCTGCCCTCGTACCCAGCCATGCATGGCTGGTCAGGGACTATGCACAAGAATCTGTCCAGCTTGTTCTTGAAGTTATTCAGGTCGGTGTGCTGGAGATTCCTCACTTCTTTTAGAAGGACATTGGAAAGCTTTGGGCCCCGTATTCTGAGGGTATTTTCCATCCTCGTTTTCATGGCCTCTTGTCCCACCACAGCTGGGACCGTACAAAATCTGGCTCTTCTCTCATTCCAGTTTGTTTCTATTTCATTTCTGAGGTTAGGGACAGAGCCCTCAAGTATTTTTCATATGTATATTATTGTGTACCGCTCGCGCCTTCTTTCGAGAGAGTAGAGTTCCAGGGATTGTAGTCGAGACCAGTAGTCTTCACCTTCCTTTTCCTCTATCTTAGACGTAAAAGTCTCTATATATATATATATATATATATATATATATATATCAGTCTTTACACGTAATTGGCTCGTAATGGACGCCCTAAAGTTGCTACAACAAATGAAGATGTTGAACGAATTAGGAGGTCGCTTCAGCATAGTTCATGAAAATCGTCACGCAGACTGTCTGCTGAATTTGGCATCACTAGAGGTTCTGTGCTGCAAATGTTACACAATGATCTTAAGTTATTCCTCTTTAAGATCCAGGTTCTTCAATCACAAACTGATCAAAACAAGGCAGCTCGACTGCACTTTGCAGAAGAAATGTCAGAGTTGGTGGAGCAAAATCCAGAAATCATGCAACGAATTCAGTTCACGGATGAGGCACAGTAGTATGATGGCAAAAAGGGATACAGAATTGGATTAATTTGATAATTTCCTCCTCATGTTCCTCACCGTCCTTCATGAGAGGTCCTTTATGACGTTCCACGTTCTTTCATGAGAGATATTTAAAAACAAAAACAAACAAAAACAGGCAAAAACAAACAAAAACAAAAACAAACCAAAGCAAATGGAGAATTTTGAGAATTTCCTCCTTGGGTTCCTTTATGAGGTTTCTTTCATGAGAGAAATTTAAAAAATAAACAAACAAACAAACATCCCCTGACGAGGTGTTGATGTGAGTAGGAAAAAAATTTCACGGTCCTGGTCATAATATTTCCTTTGCTCTTGCAAAGGAAATATCATACGAAAATAGACTCAAGATTAATTAATACCTTCTTGATGAAGAACTCCAGAGACAAATAGCCAATAAAGTGGGAGTTTCATTCCCCACGGTGAGAAAAACCCTCTCGTCATTCGCAAAATGGGAATGTAATGAACAAAGTAAGCCGACGACGAAAAAGGAAGACCTCGGCAAAAGAAGACAAATACATGATTTTATTGAGCAAATGCAACAGAAGGAATATTAGCGTTCGAATAACTGCTGAAGTCAATGCATCACGCAATAGCAGCACTTCTACCTTAACATCGAAGAGACGTTTGAGGGAGGTTAGTTTAATGGGCCGGGTTGTTACCAGAAAGCCACTTTTGCGACGAAGAAATAGAACCAAACATTAGAAATTGGCATAAAATCGCTAAAAATGGTCGCTCCAAGAAATGTCATGTCAGGGTGTTTCATAACATGTGGGACACACTTTCAGGATGGATTCAGGACCTGAAAACAATGAAAAAAGTTTATATAAACATATGCCCGAAATAGCCCTTTCTCCAAGTTACAGCCTGTTTTGTGTTCCAGCAATTCTTTCCGCAAACTGTTTACAAACACCGCTTGCCGAAAATGTTTGTGAGTGTGTACGAGACTTATTTCATGTATGGCCTTGCCAATTTTAATGTTTCGTATACTCTATGACATGTTTCAATATCGTTGAGTGTAGAACCACCAGTCAGTCAGAGGTGCATCGCGGTGTTTCACTGTTCGTATTCGTAACTTCTTACCGTGAATAAGTGCAGTCCAGTGAAAAAAAAATCCTTAAGTTTTTTGTGCTATTCAGTGAAAATGGAGGCTTATTCAAACAGAGAAATGAAAGACATGCATCTCGTGTATGGACTTGCCGAGTATAATGCGGCTTCCAGATAAGAAGACCTTTCAGAGAATAGACGAGCGTCTTGGTGATACAGGATCATTCAACAAGCGAGTTTCAGATGGTGGTAAACCAATCAGTGCCAGAACTGTTGATTTGGAGGAGCGGGTCCTGAATCGCGTGGAGGAACATCCTGGTGTCAGCACCGGAAGGATAGCAGCAGTAGAGGGTGTAAAATACACAACTGTATGGAGAATTTTACGGGAACAGCAGCTTTACCCATATAACATTCAGATAGTACAAGGCCTTACTGAAGCTGATTTCCCACCACGAGAGGCTTTTTGTACTTTGTTCCTTCAACAGTGTGGTCTACCGATCTTTGTATCGTCTGCATACGATGGTGCTATACTGTTGCTGTTTACTCCGCTGTGTATGTGTCTTAACATGATAATGAACAGAAGTGGGGCTATAATGTACCTTGTGGTACTGAGATGCGTACTCCTGATTCTGATGATATACCTTTGAATTTTGGCGACCCGTAGGCGCTCTCTGAGGAAGTTGTACATCCAATTTACGACTTTGCCTATTATTCCCATATGTTTAATTTTATATGCTATTATGTCGTGATCACATTTGTCGAAAACTTTAGTAAAACCCATGTATATGACATCGTAGTATATAAATATAATTATATTAGTGATAATAGCAAGAACTATTCCAGTTTAATAGCCAATACATTAAATTGCCAATAAAGAAATATATATATATATACGGGGCGTCAGGAAATGATTGCCCCCCCCCCCTGTAGAGCAAAAACTAGAAGAGATAGATAAAAACCGGCGAGACCACTTGAAAGAGCGTTAAAATCTGAATAAAAACCATTATATTCTATTCCTGTGATTTTAATTCTTACCATTTTTTTCCCCACAGAAACCATGGCATCATCTATTTTGAACGATTCAGATAAAAAGCGAGTTCTTGACCGCATTCGAGCTGTCACATTTCGTGAAGCAAAGGAAGCTGGTGCAACTTTCATAACTCGACACTGGGTGGCTGAGAGATTAAAAAGATCAGAAGACTTTGTCAAAAAGAATTGGAATAAGAATCCTGAAGATTGTGAAACAGAATTTCGAGGAGGAAGACCGGAGAAATTATCTCAAGAATCGAAAGACATTGTGCTTGCTGCATCACGGCGCCGAAAGAAGAGCTACTCTGAGGTAGTGAAAGAGATACTTATCCGTCGTGGTAAGATAGTCAATCGGCAACTTGTGCATCAATTTCGAGTTCGCCAAGGCTTGAGTGCTTGGCATGAAATAGCTAAGCCACGGAAGTGTGATCTTAATATTGAAGATCGGCTATGGTTTTGTGATTATCTTGAGGAATGGGCGGAAGACGATTTCCTTCACTTGGTTGTCAGCGATGAATTCTTCGTTTATGTCTCCAGAAAACCAAATTTTCAGAATGATCGGGTTTGGGCAACAACTCCTGATGAAGTCCCAGACGACCAGAAGTATCGAGAAATAGTAAAAAATCCAGCATGTGTGGGTGTTTTCATTATGTTCTCTATTCGGAAGCTCATCTGGGTTATCAAACCAAGAGGAACCAGTTGGGATGGGCCTTATTTTCGAAATGTAATTTTAGCCCAACATGTAATTCCGTTTTTGAAAGACCCCGAGTGTGTTTTGGATGTTGAACAGGCAACCTTTCTTCACGACAAAGCCCCCTGTATGAAAGCACTTGCGACTCAACAACTGCTTAAGGACAATAACATTGATTTTTTCGGAAATAATGAATGGCCTGGCAATTCTCCCGATCTTAATGTCTGTAAACATGTCGGATCCATCATGAAGGATCGGGTGGAGTCCTTAATGCTGGAACAACCCATTCAGAATCGGTATTCAACAGAAATTATGACTGCAAAGATCAACGAAGTCCTTGAAGAAATGAGTCATGATACCGATCTCTTTGAGACACTTCTGGGATCATACCCCCGTCGATTAATGGCCGTCAGAGCTGCAAATGGGGGCAACACCCGATATTAAAACAAGTGTTTTTTATTCAAAATTAAACGCTCTTTCGCGTGGTTTTGTGTTTTTTTCTATTCCTTTCAGTTTCTTCTGTACAGTGGGGGGGGGGGGGGGGGGGATCATTTTCTGACACCCTTTATATATATATATATATATATATATATATACATATACATATACACACTGTATATATATACAATACCACTAAACTACGCTGGAGTGTTGATCGGGAGATCGTGAGTTCGAATCCGAGTGAGGACTTTGTAACTTCTTAGGCCCGTGGTGGGGTGTGGTTCGCATTCCACTTTAAGCTGTAGCGCTAAGGTGGTGCGACAAGCATGACTTTCGTCAGAATGAACAGTTCGGGGAGTAGCATAACGCATAACTAATCTCTATTCAATTCACCACCACATTACAACATGTGAGTAGTTTCATACAAATTTAGAGCCACTGAGCCTAGTAGTATGATAGAATTTGGATAAGAAGAACTCGGAGAGTAGTATAGAAGAAACTACTGCAAGTAACAAATCCGTTGCCGTCACCTAACCAGAACCCCCGTCGACTTCAAACCAACCCAGGCCATAGATGGAGGGGTTAACATATATGTTAAATCATTTATTTTATTATTGATGCACTTCGGCGGCATTGCGTAGATAAGTAACTTGTACCTCTGAGCATAGTACAAAACTAATGCATACGCAAGAAATCTTCAGACAATTAGAAATCTTATTTTCTTAATCGTTTTGCTTCGCTTTTGAAAATAAACTAACTAATGATAGGTTATAAACATTATTCCACCGAAATGAGAGAGAAATTGTCAATCAGAATTTGGAAGAAAAGTAGGTTTAGAATTAAGTCTGAGAAAATATTAATTTCCTCATTTGCAAATTATGTACCATAAAAATACTTTTTTGCAAACGTAGTGTTTTGGGTGAAAAATATACTGTGGTGGGGGTAAAAAATATGGTAAAATTTTGACATAAATAAGATAAAAATAGGCCATCATGTGTTATGATGAAAATTAGATAGCCTACCTGACTTGGAACAGGTTTCACGTGTAAAATCTGGGATAAACTACTC
This sequence comes from Bathynomus jamesi, assembly GCA_023014485.1. Lineage (NCBI taxonomy): Eukaryota > Metazoa > Arthropoda > Malacostraca > Isopoda > Cirolanidae > Bathynomus > Bathynomus jamesi. The sequence goes on from JAJOZX010001334.1 coordinate 22,963, forward strand.
ATCCGCTGCAGTCAATTTTAATTATACCTATATTTTGATCCAGTTGCATTCCTTGTTACGGGTGACGTCAAATCACATAAGACTTTTCAACCAATAGGCCTTTTTAATTATAAAAACATAAGACTGCCCCTATATTATGGCCAATTGCGTTCTACAGGGTGTTCGAAAAGTCCCGTCATCCCCTACAAAATGTACATATTGTAATAGCAATACCTTGCACAGCGCGGTTAATTGGTTCCGGAATTTGTCCGCGCTGTCCAAAAGTTCGTCGAATGAAATAGTACCGAAAAGAAATTAGAAAACAATAGGAAAATTGCGCGCTAAATTTAAAAAAATTGACGAAAATACAAACCGTGCTACATCAAAACCCGCGCTGTTCAAGGTATTACTGTACTAATTTTATTTTTGTGTGATTAATTGTATTTATATGTGGTAGGTGTAATTTAAGAAACAAGTCACTGGCAACAGTTATTTTAATTACAGTAAATACAGCTACTAATTACAGCTACTAATCAAGAATATCTGTATGTGCACTGTGCGCCATCATTTTCAGTGTGGTTTCGTGCAGAGATCTTTTGTCATGTGATCTCTCATTGTGGACATGGGGACTGCAAGTTCTTGTGATCGTTTCCGAAGTAAATTTTTCGGCGAACGAGCCACCGATGCAATCACACCTTCACATTGTTCTGCTCGCGTTGTTGGTCTTGCCGACTGTGGTCTGTCCTTGATGGAGCCAGTTTCAAACAACTTTTTCCCAGCGTAATACCGTCTTGTTTGGTGGTGCAGCCTTATTGAAACTTGTGCTAAAATCATTCTGGATATCATGCATCGGTTTGCCAGTATGTGACCTTTCATGAGCCCATGTGCTCATCATTATCCTTTCCTCCAGAGTGTAAGTGGACTGGTCTGCCATTGTTCACACAACTCTAATACCTGGAAAAGAAAAAATGGCAATGAATCACATATAAATTCAATTAATCGCACAAAAATAAAATTGGTATTACAATATGTACATTTTGTAGCGGGTGACGGGACTTTTCGAACACCCTGTAGTAAACGCTTTACCCCAAAAATAATTGTTTAGACTTAATTTTCTGAAATTATAATATAAAATTAGGTTCATTTAGGAACTTAAAAATATAAAACAGTTAGGATTATTTAAAACCTTTAATATGATGTATTTAAAATCTTTCTAAGTTCTCGGAAGGTATACTAAACAAATTAAAGAAATCTGTCTGAAAGAGAAATGAAAAGTGGAAAGCAACGATCCTGGATGGGCTGTAAAACAGGAATAGAGGAGTCCCGGAGAGAGACGAGAAACAGACGAAAAATGTTGAGAACGAGATAAAGATCTTGACGGCGTTCCCTTTTCATTTTTCTAGTATAATTTAAGGTACTTACGTATTAACGGGGGGCCACCACATATTGATGATTGGTTAGGTTAAGTTGTAATATTTTTGTTCGTTGAAAATTTCTAATACATCATATTTTTTAAATAGCAATATTTTTTAAAATATTTTTTTATACAATTTTCTGAAAAAATTTATTTTTTTTAGGCTTTCATAATTAAAATTTGGGATCTACCAAAAAGTGAAGAAGATGCGGTCTCTTTTTTGCAAGCCAAAGAAATTCTATCTGCTGAACGTATGTGCGAAAAAGGTCACAAGATGAAGCTGTACTTTGGGGAAACAATTCAATGGTGCTGTAATATTAGAAGTTGCCGTAGTAAAGTAAACATGCGCGTTGGGAACCGGTTTATGGGATCACAGCTTCCTTTTGTAACTGCTCTCCGTTTTATTTACTGCTGGTCAGAAGAAAATATGATGTATTAGAAATTTTCAACTAACGAAAATATTACAACTTAACCTAACCAATCATCAATATGTGGTGGCCCCCCGTTAATACGTAAGTACCTAAATAAATTTTCTTAACCCAGGCCGTGGGTAAATAGGGTTTACTTTCACTATGAAGTCCGGTTACTAATTCAATTTAATTTTCCCCTAGGGCATACAAAGAAATTGTCTTTCACCCCTAGACTTTTTTTCCATCGATTTATATAACGTAACGTAAGTTTATTTTTAACCTGTGAACATAAGCTTAAAATTTTAAACGTTTCCATCATTTGTAGTTATATTTCTGTTTCTAAAGTGACAGTGAAACTCGTCAATAAATTATCTAGAATTGTCAGCCAACACGTCGATAAATAAGTGGTAAACTGTATACGGTACATCCGATTACTTAGTTGAGGAGTGAATAATTATTCGAAGAAAAACGTGAGAATCAGATATCATTCTGTAACATTCTGTGTGGAACTGTCCACTAAGTATCTACCAATGTGTAACATCCTTTTGGGCAAAATATGAAACTTAGTGGGTAAAACTGTTTACGCTACCATCCATTTTTTGTAACATTATTAGTGTAATATTGGGGTCTTTTCGGTTTTAGGTCCAGCGTTGGATTTTTTCCATGTTTTTGGTGTAGACGTAGATTTTTACGCCGATTCCATTTCTGCAATCCGTTTCTTGGAGAAATAAACACGAAGAAAGGGTGCTCTTCCAATATGTGCTCTACCGCGAAACTGTGATCTACCATATTCCAATACGTGCTCTACCGTGAAACTAGCCTTATAAGGCTAACTAACGAAAATATCATGACTTAACCTAACCAATCGTTAGGTCAACTATACGCCCTTGACGATTGGTTAGGTTAAGTCGTGATATTTTCGTTAGTTAGCCTTATAAGGCTAACTAACGTACCTGCTGCTAATCCGAATAATCTAAGGTAGATCACGTATTGGAATGTAAATTTTAAGGTAGAGCACATATTGGAAGAGCACCGAAAAAAGTTATGGCCCAAAACTTGTATTTAAATATCCACCTATATTTAACCTACCCTATCCTATCCTATCCTATCCAAACCTAACCTAACCTACCCTGCATATGAACACATAGAAGAGCTCGAAGGGTACAGCTTCAGTCACAAGACAGTGAACGACAGCGAAAACTTCGTGAACCCTTCACCTGAAGCACACATGCAACGGATAGAGTCGACGTGGAACCAACTCAAACGCGATAACAAGCGCCGGTGTGGTACGTACCGTTCCATGATCGACTCGTATCTCTGCGAGTTTCTCTGGCGTCGCCGACACGCAGGCAAAGATCTAGTGCTCCAAATGCTGAACGATATTGTGCAGTTTGGCAAGTAGCAAACTTTGGTTTGTGTTCCGTTCTGTTCTGGAAACCTGTAAACGTAATAAATTTGCACATAACTTTTTTCTGTTTATTTCTCCAAGAAACGGATTACGGAAATGGAATCAGCGTAAAAATCTACGTCGATACCAAAAATATGAAAAAAAATCCAATGCCGGACCTAAAACCGAAAAGATCCTAATATTGTGTAACATCTATGGTTCGAAATTCCTTTTCAATGGACATACTCGCGTTAACATTTACTCGACCACACGTCAAAGTTTTTTTGCTACCAACTGCGACCTGGTCACCGTGGACCACTCCGAGGAAACCGAAGAATTTGTTTTGATTTCGAAAACAAATGAATCAGCCACAAACATAAATACAACAACATCCAACTAAAAATCACAGTTGGTTATAATGTAATGAATAACAAATCTTTTATTCGTAAATAAAATAAGTAAACTGAAGTGAAGTTTTGAATTTGTAGACGAACAAATGAATAAGACACTTCTTCGTAATAGGCCCCGCACTAGAATAATAAAATTTCTTAATTTTAAATTTGTTAACAATTCGTTTTAGGTTTTGAAGTGCCGTAATAATTGAATGCCCAGTTAGGTCAACTGTACACTCTTGACGATTGGTTAAGTATATCAAAGTTAGTTTTGTATATATATACACACACACACATGCGGTAGCCATAACTAACACAAATTTTTGGTAAAAGTTGCTTAAAATTAATTGAAACCTACGTGAAAATTATTGAATGCTCGGTTAGGTCAACTGTACGACCTTGACGATTGGTTAAGTTAAGTCGTCCCCTAACCGGGCATTCAGTTGACCAGGCATTCAATTATTACGGCACTTCAAAACTTAAAACGAATTATTAACAAATTTAAAATTAAGAAATTTTATTAGTCTAGTGCGGGGCCTATTACGGAGAAGTGCCAAATAATATATTCTGAGTCATTGAATTTTAGTTTACGGGAAGCGCATCTTACACCTTTACCCCATAACCCCCATCCCCAATACATTGGCAAATTGCATCTGACCTCCAGTGCGACCTTTATACCATCTAATTTATTTGGGATATAGAAAACAAAGAAATTTTAATTTGGAAACTGTCCGTAAGGAAGGATTGCAGCAAGTTTGAGAGGACAAATAATGAAGTAATAAAAAGTAAATTTCGCTAAGTTCACAGTATTTAAAATTATAATAGTTACCATTCGGGTCATAATAGTACACAGGAGGAAAAACATATTTTATGCAGTTACGTGAAATGATAAATTTTTCTTACACTAAGTTCGGATTCTACGTTAAACTGTAGGTCTAAGGTGGAGTGACAAGCTTGACCTTCGTCAAAGTAAGTTGGTTACTGATATTGTTAACATTACCCAAGAAGTTTAGGATCTTTTATTATTCGACAGTAACGTCAGGAAAGAATATAAAGCTCTTTTGGCTTCTTTCATATTAGCTTGTTGACTAAAGGTGGAGACTTACAACAGGACAATGTATACATCCAAAATCTAAAATAATAACGTGAGCAGATTCCGTCTCAGCATAAAATAAATCTTATTTACACACACACACACACAACGTTTAGCTACCTTACAAAGGCCGCGACAGTTCCATGCATTTTCACATATTCACTCCTGTATCGCAGCATTTACTCACTCTAAAAGACCTAATAAATTTAACCTAACCTAAACTAACCTACCGTAACTTTAATTATATCCCCGTTTTTATGCTAAAAAATATTTATATTCGTATATGTTATAGTTCGTGTCGCAATGGGTTCTGTGTGTATCTTAAAGATTGTTGCGATTCCGTTGAGAAGACAAGAACATATACACAGTGCACCAGCACTAAAGTACTAAACAGTAAATCGGAGAAAAAAATTAATGTTGTGTTCACTATCATGATTTATATGTATTACAAGGAGTCACGAAGCCAATAGGATGCCTCAAAGACCCTTCGATCCACTCGGGGAGGTTCCTCTTATTAAACTAGTTAATTTTTTAACTATTCTAGCAGTAGTGGAAACCTGGCTAGAAAAGCGTAAGACTCTCTCCCCACCCTCCCCAGAGGCAGATTAAGACACCTCGGGGCCCCGGGGCAATGAAAATATGGGGGCCCCTTTCTATAGCTTTTTATTAACAATATATGTACATGTACAGTACAAAGTACATTTACACGAATTATATGTACGGTGCTCAGGCTAATTGAGAAACAAACTTAAAAGAATCTTAACACAGTGTATTTTGCCGTTTGCCAAAACCAAAGAGTATTAAACAAACTTTACCTTACGGCCTATAAAACAAAATAAAACAGGGAATTTGTCAGTTTGTATACTCTGCCATATTTAATCAAAGAAGTTTGCGAAATCTCGAATTATATCATCGAAACTCAGTTGACTGGGGGGCCCCTCAAGCATGGGAGCCTGAGGCTTCACCTCATTAGCCTCAGTGATAATCCGCCACTGACCCTCCCCACCTCCCTGCCAGAGGTGGGTACGATAAAAGGTTGGAGAAAATACCTTGGCCCTGGAAAAGTAACCAAGGAAATTTACAGGAAAGAGGAGGATATACTGTATAAGTTAGCTCCACAATTACGCTCTGCATGCACAGAAATCGTACACTAGATAGTACCGTCGTATAAATTAACTAATAATATATTTGTGTTGATCTTATATCAAGTACTTGGTATCGTCACATAAACCTCAAACATATGGTTTTGGTTTTATAATAAATATTTACAGCTCTAGTTATCGAGGTATAGATCCAAGAAAGACCCCATGGCCCCACTCCAGTATAGCCCCCAAAAGGATTAAGAGAAGTAAAGTTAAACTTTCCATGTTTACACCTTCACGTGCATATTTTCCTTCTGCAGGAAAGGGGTTGAAACAAGCATTGAGAGCGGAGATAAGATTCTCCACAAGGTGGAGTTGCGTTTCTTCCGACACAATTTTTTTCTTTTGGTTGGCTGGATGCATGTGACGGGTGAGGGCATTGTGTGGGTTCTTATTTCTTGTTTCCATATCTTCGAGGTTTTTGTGGCGATACCAAGTGGTTGATGTACGATCGGCACAAGTATATTATTGGTTAGTTTATACAGTAGTGCTATCTAGTGTACGATCTCTGTGTGCATGGCGTAATTGTAGAGCTAGCTTATATATTCTCTTCTTTCCTGTAAAATTTCCTTGGATACTTTTCCAGGGTCATGGTATTTTTCAATCTTTTTAGCGTACCCGCCTCTGGTGGGGAGAAAGCCTTATGCTCTTTAATCCTGTTTTCTACTACTGCTAGAATAGTTAAAAAATTAACAGTTTAATAACAGGAACCTCTCCTAGTGCACCGAAGTGTCTTTGAGGCTTCCTCGTATCCTTGTAACTCCTTATAATTCTTCGAATTTAGCACCTCCGGTTTCAAATGTAATAGGTGCTGATCGGGTCTGGTTACGGAGCACTGGGAGTTCTCAAATGACATCCCGTTAGTAGAAACGGGAAGCTTGATGGAAATTCTGGAAGTAAAAATTTCTGAAGAGCTAATTAAATATAAAGAATACCTACATAAGTACAGTGTTTATTCATTAAGAAAAAACAGTGATTTATCTTGAGATGTAAATGTAGTAGGAGGCGCTGGTCTGGGCTGGTTACAGAGCACTGGGTATTGTTCATTGTGAGAACACTTGGGAGTCAAAATCTTCGAATAAGCCTACAAAGGAGGATTATAAGGTGACTTGGTTTGGGTGGAGTTGGGGATGGTGATGTTTCCTTTTCATCGTAAATGTAGTAGGAAGCACTGGTCAGGTCTGGTATCAGAGCACTGTGATTTCTTAAATAACAGACTTTTTTTACTGTTTTATTTTTATTTACGTGTTTCTAATAGATGGGAATTCTCGGAAGTCAAAACCTCTGGAATAGCTATATTAAATTATTTTTTGGAAAGCCACTCCTCTCTCCCTTTCTTTCTTTGTTTTGCTCCTTCCTTTCCTTTTTTCATTATTAAAAGGGGACTGCTTGAGGAAGGGCTACTCCTAGTTAAGATAGAGTAGAAGTAGTAATATTCCTTTTGTCAATATAGTAGAAGGCGCTGGTCGGGTTTGGTTTCAGAGAACTGGGAGTTGTCAGATTGGTAGAGAAGGAAAGCTTGCTGGGATCTCTCGGGAGCCAAAATCTCCGAAAAGATGTTTTCAATTTTAGGGATGCTACTTGGGTTTACAGTGTAGGAATGTTAGTACTTTTTAGGTAAATCGTGGAAGATCTAACGTAGCTATCTAGAGAAATTTTTATAGTTTTATATGGAAGTAGCGGTGTCCCATTTTTCAATAAATGTAGTAGGAGGCGCTGGCAGGGTCTGGTTTCAGAGCAGTTGCAGTTCTCAGATGATGGGAAGCTTGGTGAGATCTCTTGATAGTCAAAACACCCGAACAGTCATACTCTTCTTCAGGGAAGCTGCTTTACTTAGAGTGAAACTTTAATTTAAATATATCGTACATCAAAATTTCGCAAGGGAAAAAAATTGTGCATATTTTGCATTATTATTGCCAATTATGCATAGGAAATTTTTAAATTGTAGATCTGTCCAGCTGGAGATATCCTCTGGACCAGTGCTCCTTTATCTATGTAATTTCCATGCGTAGAATACAATATAAATTACTGCATGATAAATCTTTGGTACGGTGGCTTTGGCAGGCTACGGAGAAATGATGCACGACGAAATGATGACTTCAAATGACTTCTTGTACGTAACAAATAAATAAAAAATCCTTAAAAAATGCTTGGTGTAGATTAGATTAAGTAGTTCAGTATTTATGGCTCTTTTCAGTTTTATGAACTGTAAAATTTTAAATAAAAATACATTTTTCTAGTGTAGTTTTATCCGCTAATTTAAAAAATAATTGTTTTTTTGAGAAACGAAAATAAATTATAATTATTTGCGTTCAAAATACTGATTAAAGCGTGCATATTTGGAGGTGGCGCAACTCGAAGCCTTAGTATCATTATAAAGTTTGGGGTGGCAAATTTCTTTAAACTTGCGCCAACCTTAAATATTAATGGATTTAGCTTAACATCCGGTCCGAGATCTTTCTTTATGTAATGAACGAGAAAACTATATCAGGAGCTCTTATTTGTGCATTTTAAATTTTACCATATATGTGTGGCTCACCCTAACATATATATATATATATATGCGCCTCGGTGGTGTAGTGGTTAACATCGCTGACTACGAATCCATCGGCACCGGGATCGAGACCCGATGACGCCAGGCGGCGCGCAGCAAAACCCAGCTGTTCATCTTTCAACACAATAAAAAAAATTGGTTGGTAGATAAATGGGCACCCTGGGTAGAGACTGACTCGTGGCCTCTTTGAATAGATGTCTAATTCTTTTTGATAACTTTTTTGACCCTTTTTGATTGGTGAAGGCACAACCTCAAGGAAATAACTCCATAAATTAACCTTCGGCTTCTTTTTCAAAGGTTCTTGATCTTCTCGTGAAACAAAATCAGTTGTTTCATCGCTATAGGTTATATTACGTGCAAGAGTAGCGTTCGGTGATGCAGACATAATGATTATCTCATTTTTTACAAACTCAGGCACTGTTATGCAAGCAAATTTGAAACGAGAATCTAAAACGTGAGAAATCATGCGAGAAATGTCTGCCTTCCACTACCTGAAACGATTCTGTAAATTTTCTATTAAATCATTTTTCATAGTATGAACACCTGCATCATCATTTATGTTAGGCAAAAATACCACAAGACCTGTTACATCGGGAAACACTATGTGAAGACAAGAAGAATCAGAAGAAAAGTCATTCGTTAATTTTTCACATCGACTAAGAAGCTTTACAACACACTGATTTATTTAGATTTTAAAAAGGCGTTCGATACAGTTCCGCATAGAAGATTAATTGCGAAGGTTAAAGCGCACGGTATACGCGGTCAGGTAGCTAACTGGTTAGAGGAATGGCTTCGTGCTAGGAGACAGAGGGTCGTTGTTAATGGTAGTGAATCGGGGTGGTTGGATGTAGGTAGCGGTGTCCCACAGGGTTAGTGTTAGGCCCATTGCTATTCGTAATTTACATTAACGACATAGATGTAGGATTGACTAGTAACGTGTCAAAATTCGCGAACGATACTAAAATAGGCGGTAAGGTTGTTAACGGGGACGATAGAGATAGGCTCCAAGACGATGTAAATAGGATTATGGAGTGGATGGATAAGTGGCAGATGCAATTTAACGTAGACAAATGTAAAGTTTTACATATAGGTTCTCGTAACAATAATTACACGTACACGATGGATGATAGAGAGTTAGCGAGCGTTGACGAGGAAGTAGATTTAGGCGTACGCGTATCTAAGGATTTAAAAGTTAGGAACCAGTGCCTGGAGTCTTGCGCTAAAGCTAATAGGATGTTAGGCTTCATAGCGCGTAATCTCGAATTTAAATCGAAGAATATTATTTTGCCCTTTTACAAGTCCCTAGTCAGGCCTCATTTAGAATATGCCGTTCAGTTTTGGTGCCCGTATTTGCGTGAGGATATTGATAAGTTAGAAAGGGTTCAGCGTCGTGCCACGAAACTAATTCCGTCATTGCGTAACAAGCCTTATGAAGATAGGATTAAAGAGTTAGACTTGCATTCACTCGAAACTAGGAGATTAAGGGGGGAGCTTATTGAAGTTTTCAAAATCGTTAATAACATCGATAACGTAAATTTTGACAAACTGTTCACTTTCGATAATAGCAATACTCGTAATAACGGATTTAAGTTGCGTGGTAGACGTTTCATTACTAATATCGCTAAAAACGTCTTTACGCTTAAAGTAATTGATAAATGGAATAATCTTCCCGCGTCAGTCGTTAACTCTACCAGCGATAATATGTTTAAGAACCGTTTAGATAGGCATTTTAAACATATTAACGTTGTTTAAAATAAAAAACAATTAGCAACAGGAGCTCTGGGGGTGGTGGTCGAGGATGAGTCTGTTGACGATTAATGCCAGCGTGTGATGTCAGCAATAAAATTATTATAAAAAATAAAAAATTAGACTAACACGAACTTAGATGTAGCTCGTAGCGTAAACTAACCCACTTTTTATTATTCTTTATACTTTTTTTTTCTTCTCTCCTTATTTGCATGTCTGTAACTCTCTTCATTGCATGTCTGTAGTTTGCATGGTATGATAGTGTTTGAGTTAAGAATGTGTTGCATGGATTGTAATGCGTTCTTATTTTACTTCTTTTAATCTTCCACCCCTTTCCGGAGGAGTAGGCTGCATCCTCTACCTCCCTATGGAGTAGAGGACCGGTCTGCAACTGCTGGAGGTATGTGTTGCTTTGAGTAAGAATGTGGTGTTCTTTGAGTTAAGAATATGTTGCATGGTTTGTAATGCGTTCTTATTTCAGTTCTTTTCATCTTTCACCCCTTTCCTATCCTCTTCGACTATTTTTCCGACTTGTCGGCAGTGGCCGGCGGATGATGATGATGGTGAGTCTTTCTTTCTCTTTTTCTGAATGAATTTTAACTCACGAATGATAGGTTTTGCTACTTACTTAACCCCTTATTCTTCTCTTTTAACCCCCTACTCTTTCCTTTCTTTCGGGCTAACCTTAGAGTGGACCTTAAGGTCTTTGTTAGCCTTAGCTTCTGTAGATCTGGAGATTATAGAGTCCACTAATGATTATTGAAGGTTGCTACAGTATGTCATAGTCTGAGGTGTATGCAACAACCGCAGTTTTTCGTTGAAGAAGTCGTTGTAGCATACAGTATAGAATGTAGAGTTCCACTGGATGATAACGTCTCGTATAAGTTTGTTTTCGGGTAAATTATGTTGCTTCTGGAATTCCTTAAGTCTGTCAAAGGCTGAAGATGAATAATTAAAATGCAACAGATTGGGCGCGCAATTGCACATATCTCTGAAACAGACTTCTGGCTAAGAAGGGCTTCATCAACTGCTAGTGCTAAAGTATGATTCGCACAAGCAACAGGGGTAATTTTGAGAACGCTAACAGCTTTAGTAATATTACAGCCATTGTCGTGCACAACTGCATGCACACGATCGCTCTTTATTGACCATTCCTGCAATATAGAGGTTAATGCAGTTGCAAATTTTTCATGAGTATGGGAATCTGGCAAATTTTTGGTGGCTAAAACATGCTGCTTTTGCTCACATTTACTATTAATTCTATGTGCTGTGAAACTGATAATAAACTAGACCATTTTCACGAAAAGTGGCCTGTAAAAAATTGTAGGGCCCTCTTAGTGATGAAATAGGATACCAAGCTATATTTTTAGTTTTTTACCTTAAAATAGCTAAAAACATAATGGCCATTAAAGTCGATTCTTTGTAAAATGGCGCTATGCGTTTCGTTTACACTTTCGTCAATAATTAACGGATTTTGACAAAAATTGACATTTTTCATCACTGGATCACGTGGAAACTAGTAGTATAGCCTCAAAAGGGTAGAGTGCAAGAATGTTGCAAGTGATTACGTAATGTTGCAAAGGGGGGTGGGGGTGTTGCAAAAAAGAAAAAAAAAAGGAAAAAAAATTTTTCCCCAAAGTGGGGATGCTGCAGGTGCAACAAGGAAAACTTGGAGGCGGCGTTATCCCCCAAGAGAAAGGAGAGAAAGGAGGAGAGGTGTTCACCTGGCAGGAGCCAAGTGCATATTAAGACTTCAGCCGAGTAGGCGTTGTTTTATAGGCTCCTAATCAGCCAGCTGGCTTAGAAGGCGTAAATGGCTTGAGTTGCCAGATAGCGCCATGTATTCATTTAATTCTAATCGAAGACTGAGTTGCCAGATACCACTTTTTAGCGATACCATTGTATACATTATTATAGACTCCTAATCAGCCAGCTGGCTTAGAAGGCGTAAATGGCTTGAGTTGCCAGATAGCGCCATGTATTCATTTAATTCTAATCGAAGACTGAGTTGCCAGATACCACTTTTTAGCGATACCATTGTATACATTATTATAGATCCTAATCAGCCAGCTGGCCTAGAAGGCGTAAATGGCTTGAGTTGCCAGATAGCGCCATGTATTCATTTAATTCTAATCGAAGACTGAGTTGCCAGATACCACTTTCTAGCGATACCATTGTATACACTATTATAGACTCCTAATCAGCCAGTTGGCTTAGAAGGCGTAAATGGCTTCAGTTGCCAGATACCACTTTTTAGCGATACCATTGTATACATTATTATATTTCTTAAAAGTTGGTTTAGAATACCGGTAGTAGGTTTAGAAGGCGTAACATGATATAATTAAGTAAAACAACATTGCATCATTCTGTTTATTATAAATATATAGAAAATAAATATACATTTCAATTGAGGAATATGCATATAATCATAACAGTACAGGAAATATATACACACAATTATGGATATATATAAAATAAATATACATTTCAAATAGAAATAAATATACATTTCAATAATAATAGAAATATGCATATAAACTTAACAGTACAGGGGAAATATCACGCAAAATATATATAAATACATTTTAATAATAATAGAAAATATGCATATAACAGTACAGGGGAAATATCACGCAAAATATATAAATATAATTCAATAATAATAGAAATATGCATATAATCAGTACAGGAGAAATATCAAGCAAAATATATAAATACATTTCACTTTTTTTTCAAAATACTAAACTCGGTCTTAATCGAGTTTACAATTACATCATTATTGCTCTGCATTACGCAGTATATGCGGCTTAATAATATTTCACCGCTTAAAGTATAGGGAAACCTGTATTCGATATGAAGGGCTTTCATATCGTTCAGTACTATTTTTGTTCCCACTTTACAACCGGTTGGTAAGTCATCTTTAAATACGTCTAGAATACAATCAAAAGCACGCACAAAGAGTTCATCGTTAGCTACATTATTAAACACAAGTTTATAAGCACGCTTTTCCAATCGAGGGTTTATTTCTACCGACTCGAGCTTTTCAATCGTGAACTCACTCAACATAGCGGCAATTGAAATAATCTTCTAAATCGTTACGACAACTGCGCGTTATATAAAGAAATAGTTCTTCAGGGTGAACGGTGTAGGTGAGCTCAGCCTTGTACCGATCAATTGCTTTGTACCAAAGTTCATGATATTTCAAAGAGTCTAAACTTTTTAAATAAACGTCCAGCACTAGACCATTCTCACCAGCCCTACACTCGGTAAACCCATCGAGCAGAGCGGTGTAGGCGTATTCAAGTACTGTATCAAAATAAAGCATGTCCGTAACACGCGCGTCTAATATAGGTTTCAGCTTGCGGAATCCGACGATTTCAAACATTCTGTCGAGGATGAAACGGTTTCGCGTAGGAACAAGAGCGTTATTATCAGAAGCATTCTTCCACATCAGCCGTATAGCAATGCACGGCCGATCGTTATTTATACACAACGTACATACAACGGCGTATGAGGGTGCGTCACTAATCTGCTCTCTTCTTGTACCTACGTTAGCAGGTATTTTATAACGATCTTCACTCCACTTCTCAACTATCACGAAGATTCTATTCATCTCCTCGACACTTAAATAAACCCGTTTGTTTGTTTGTCTACATTCCGTTTCCAGTACATAGCTAATGGTACCGGAATTACGCCTGAACACGCGCAACGATTTCGTCACGGACACATCGTACGAGGCGTTGAGAATGCTGCTCAAAGGAAGTTCCATCGTATTCGAGGAGCACACGTCCACTCGGTTCAAGCTCTGAGATAACTATGAGCCGTATGAGGCACGCAGGTAGGCAGGAACGGTTCGACGGGCGGCTGACTCGATGATACGTGAATGAGCTTGTTCGTATGATCCGCGAGTCGAATTGTTGTACATATTTCGGTACAAGAATTAATTTCATCACTACCAGCCTACGCACCAGACATTTTACCTCAGGATAAGAACTAGGAACATTTTATGTTTTACTAAACATCTTCACACTCCGGCGCACTATTTGAGAGGAACATATGCTCATATTTTTTCCTTCTACCTATCAAACGATACTAGTCTCTAAAGTCTGTCAAAAACTCACGCAGGGCACTAGCCACAACCTCATTACGAACCTCATCATGATATACGTTAATATAGTGATAAAAATACTTAAGATTGTCCATGATCACGAGATTCACATTTTCAGTCGTAGGGTATGAGTAATCGACATGGTGTAGCATGACGTAATACCGCTTGTTACACCACCCATCCGCAAGACTCATTATCCATACCTGCTGCTTCTCTTCTGCACGCGTTGTTTCTTTTACTTCACGGTGTATGTGAGACTTTATAAAGTTTAGCTCTGCAGTATACTTCAGCACATCGTCTGTGCAACGAAAGCCTTCAACGGTCTCACCAGAACATCCGTAGAGTATTTGTACATCTTGGAACTTCGCACAATCCAATGTGTTTTTAAAAGAGGTATAGGAGGGAGGAATAGGAAGCTTTTCGGTATCCACCACATCCTGACACTTTGCTGAATACCATTTCATAAACGTTGTACAAGCAATATTAAAGGTAGCCATTTGAATACACGTATGATCTGAATACACGTCTGATCTCTCGGGCTTACTGCAGTCGACTGACCACGCAGGGACTCCCAGATAGTAGCATGACTCACGGTCCTACAGTGGGCGGAGCTTAGAACTTTCACCTGCGCGCACACACACACACACACACACAGGAGAAAGTGAAACGCTAATTGAAACATGATTTATTTAATAAACGAGATATTCAAGTTATATATATTTACAAATACGATTTAATAAACGAGATATTCAAGTTATATATATATTTACAAATACGTGTAATAAATCAATAGATACTTTACAAATACGATTTAATAAACGAGATATTTAAGTTATATATATATTTACAAATACGTGAAATAAATCAATAGATACGATTATATACAAGACAAATACGTGTGAGTTAACAATAGAAGCATCAATCGTTTTGGTATCCAAAGGGTACGGTATCATAGGTACCAGGTAACTGGTAACGTTTCCTATAGGTGTTACGGCACACCTTCGTACCCCTAAGTTCCTTCACGCCCCCCAGCTTCTGCGCCCGAAAATTGTGGGTGCCTACAATTAGTTGGGGAGGTTGTTCCCCCTCATCATCGTCCAAACATACTAGATCCTTCAACGATTCAAAGTTAACAACCCGCCGATTCGCATCGTTGAGCGTAATACCCTTTGCCTTCAAGATATATTTCATTTCCTCCCCCACCCTGACCCGTACCTCATAAGTCTTAGGTCCTGTTGAGACAAAAGAGTCGGCGTAAGCGTTGTCCCCATACTCGTCCTTGATCTCATCAGTGAGCTCGCCGAGGAACTCCCCAATAGCGGGAATGTATTGACCCTCCCTCTCTGTGAATATCACGCTATCTGTATCGGCATACAATACTCTCCGCCCAAGAGAATGCAATAGACCCCAAAGTTTTATACGGGCGTAGGCTGTGGTATACCACAGGTATGTTTGTAACCCTTGAGGTATCTGTGGCACTAAAGCGCTTGCCAGGATTCTTTACAATTTGGACACGATCAAGTTGTATACCTTCGCGGTCGCGGTAACGTTGAATATAGGCAGACTTTTCATCTTCGGTATCAACTCCTCGCGGATACCCTGACGCCTCAACCTTATCCTTCAAAAAGGCGTTTATATATGGTGTGAAAAGGTTGGGTAGCTTCTGAAACCTCCACACCTCATGTATTTTCAGTATTCTATAACCATGGCGTACGGCTAGGGCCAGCTCAGGACTTGTATATACGCCTCTGATCTTACGCTGGTGGGGTATATGGTTACATTCGCCGTTATCCTCTTCCGCGCACTTCACGCACAGGGGAAACATGAGCTTGTCGTCGATAACGACAGGTAAGATCGGCATCCATAAATTGCGTGGGGGGAGTACGTCTACGAAAGAGAGCCCAAAGTAACGATCATTCAAATTTTTTGAAAATTCATTGAGGAGGGTAGGCTAGGTCCCACCAGTTTCTCAGGAGCGCCCACGGGGTACGGATTGCTCTTCATCACGTATGGGTATAAAGAACAGAAATCGTAGTAATGGAGCTTCACGCCCTCCGTAGGTGGAAAGTATAGTCTGAAAGGATTTGTACGTCCTCCAAACAAGCTATCACCACATTTGAGAGGATCCAGCACCATTGAACGCTTGATCGTGTTTATTTCCTCACGGTACACCTCGTCTGTCTCCATCCGTGCATCATATTCATGCTCCCACAAGACTTTGTGAGTGAACTGTGATCCTATAAGTTGATCGCGGGTGCGGGTCGATGCAAGACAGTCGGCAGGAGACCTACCATGGATATCTCCGGCGATTCCGCACTCAGGACGGGGGCGTCCATGCCACCAGCAACCGTTAAAGGAGTACACAGTCTTCACACCAGTGACACGGTTTTTACTTAACCCATCAACCCAAAAAACACGTCCATTAATCTTAATGGGTACTTCACCCCGTGTTGCGGGCGTGCTTTATGTATACACCTGTCTGTTGCTGTAGGTGTATGAGCCAGTAAATAGCCTTGTGCTCGTAACTGCGGGGATTGTTTCGGTGAATAATGGCTAAGGTGTCTTTAGGCATGAAGTTATTCTTGAACACCGTAAAACATAATGATGCGATGGTGGTTGCGACTTGCAGTGGATCGCATTTGAAACGGGCTATGTACATCCTTCTAAAGGCCTGGAAACATACTCTAAGCACGCGCACATCATTCACGCAATAACGCTCACATTCATCAGCTATATTATAAGGGTTACTTTCATTAAAACTGTCGTAGTATCGATCAAAGTCTTCACGTTCATCCATACAGTCAAAATAATGTTTGGGGGGTGGTGGGCCTACGTAGTTTAAAGTCTCGCTGGTGAGGAAAGTGTAAGGGAAGTATCCTTTGGAAACTTCAGCTGCTACTCCCATCACCTTGGGTAGCTTTGCTAATTTACAAGGTGTGAATAATAAAGTATCTTTAAATTGTACATTGCCTCTTATCTGCATCTGTATTAATTTGTTGCCTCTTTTCAATGGATCACCTGTAAATATCTCAGAGGATTCGTGTTCAAGCAACTCCTTATAAAGGAACTGCGTGTCAAACTTTGCCCCGTTGTGGGCGAGAATATACACAGTCATTTTTTTGAACTTGTCGGCTAACTTGACAATATAGGATACAAATAGTTTCACAGGACTATCGCGGACATTCGTTCTAAAAACGTTTGTCCGTTTACCACATTTGGGGCATTCGTCACATTCGATACCCATACACTCATCACAGATGGTCTGGCTCACAAGTAAATGTGAAATTACCTCTTTGGTTTCAGCGTTCGTATATGTTTCTATATCGCAGTACACAGTTATACAAGGGTTATTTTTAGGCTTAGCATCTTTCATATAACATACATGCTTTACTCCATCAGCCTTATATTCCTCCTGGCATGTAGGACAGTGAATTACGCCACACTTGTGCTTAAATTTCCCCCAATTATCCATTGTGTGAAACATACCACATTCACAGATTCTCATTTTCCTGCACGTGCCAATTGATTTATGGAAATCAAAACAGCTATTATTGAAAAATGTACGTCTACACACATCACAGTCTCTCTTCTCAGCGTCAACTACACGGCTTTCACATTTGGTGCTTTTACACTGCTCACATACCATGTGACATTCTTTACAATGCCGCACAATATCATCCGCAAACTCGAGGCATCCCTTACACAAATCATGATGTCTCCCATATTTTCGACTTTTGTCATAACTCGCGTAAAGCCACCTTATATTACGGATGGGGAGATACGTTGTCCCTGACAATCCTAAAATAAGTAGGGGTCTTGTAAGATCTCTCACACAGCTTTTAAAAACATACACAGTCCTACGACGATCATCCAACCCAAATACAACTATGCGGACATTCATTTCCTGTTCTACCCTTCTCAGCTCTTCAGGCCCCATATTACAGTCAAATTCAAGTTCACAGTCTACAGCTAGTTTACGGGCACGTTCCACGACCGTAGGCAGCCAAATTTTTTGAGCCCGTGTATTTTGTACAGTAAACATGTTAGCCAAGACTACTGCTATAAAGCCGCAACCACGATCGACGTTTATATGCCGTCTATAAATAGCTTGAGAATTGAGGTTAAGAGTGTACGGTATGGCACTATGACCCGCAACACGGAATACACGGTCAATATTTACCGTGAAGTTGTCCATATTAAAGACTATACTACTTTGTGCGGCTTGCATTATACGTCCTAATATATATTCTACATCTTCAGCCGCCAAACGTCTAAATGGCACTATCACCCAATAATCGTCTACATCACCGTCATCTGACCCGAATCCAAAGGACAGACTCGTCCTGACTTCACGCTCGTCGCAGTTCTGAAGAGCAAACTGTATAATACGCTGTACAACCCGGCGTAGCCCGCGCTCAATTCCATTGCTATACATGGCTCTAGGGTCGACCCTGACTCCATACCGATTTCTAGTCAAGGCTGGGGTGGGGGCTGCGGATCGCACCAATTCGAACGTTATAGCATCCTCAACAGAACGGGGGGCGGTGGATGAATTAGGGGGTATATTAGCGGAAGGTGCTGCTGGGGGGCCTGTCGCGTAGGAGGTTGATGGTTGGGGCTCTATTATTGTAGACTTAACAGAACGGGGGGCGGCGGATGAATAAGGGGGTATATTAGCTGGAGGTGCTGCTGGGGGGCTTGTTGCATAAGACGTTGAGGGTTGGGGACCTATTACTGGTGCAACAGGCGCGTATTTCGGGCGCTTTATACCTGACGTGGGGTTCTCATACCTCCGCTTTGGACGTGCTACCGGTATCGCTGGTGAGGGTTCGTTGGCAGGGGAGATCACAACTACACTGTCGTCGAGGTCATCCGTAATGTCAATGATGGGATGCTCTACCTCATCGTCATTCACGGTTCTGTGGGAGAAGAAAGCAAAATATAAGGAACAGCACTCAAAATTTGTATTATTTTGTAAATGACTCGCTTAGGAGTGTGACGTGTTAGAAATGGACTCTGTAGAAAAATTCAGATTCACGAGTCCATCCACATGTATTATATCTGGACCTACAGGATGTGGTAAAACTGTGTTTATGCTTAAAATCATTAAAGAAAAGGGAGAGATGTTTTCGAAATTTGTGCATAAAGTTATATGGTGCTATTCGACGTATCAATCAGTGTTCAACGAGTACCAAGATGATATTTTGTTCCACAAAGGCGTATATGACGTTAATTCGTTAAAGGGAAATGAACATACAATCATTGTAATTGACGATCTCATGTTAGAGATGGATAAAACGTTTGTCGAGACATTTACAGTATTCTCCCACCATCTTAACATAAGCGTGTTCTTCATCAACCAGAATCTATTTTTCAAAAATAGATACATGCGCGATGTGTCGTTAAATACGCAATATCTAGTCGTCTTGTTCGCGCAACGTAGAGATGTATCACAAATTGGGGTATTAGCCAATCAAATGTTCCCGAATGAGCGTAAGGAGTTTTTGGAAGTTTATAAAGAAGCTACAAGCACGCGTTACGGATATTTGCTTTGCGACCTTCATCGCGAAACACGTTTAGAGTGCTTCTGCGAACGAATATATTTCCAAACGAGCCTGAAACGGTGTATATTCCAGAATGACAAAGAGACTAAAGAAATACCGTGAATTAATAAAAATCTATCATCGACTGCCCCGGGCAATGCAGCAGATGTTTATTAAAAATATCGACGCCGACTTTTTAAAATGCATCTGTGAAATCTGTCTTGTTCGCGCAACGTAGAGATGTATCACAAATTGGGGTATTAGCCAATCAAATGTTCCCGAATGAGCGTAAGGAGTTTTTGGAAGTTTATAAAGAAGCTACAAGCACGCGTTACGGATATTTGCTTTGCGACTTCATCCGCGAAACACGTTTAGAGTGCTTCTGCGAACGAATATATTTCCAAACGAGCCTGAAACGGTGTATATTCCAGAATGACAAAGAGACTAAAGAAATACCGTGAATTAATAAAAATCTATCATCGACTGCCCCGGCAATGCAGCAGATGTTTATTAAAAATATCGACGCCGACTTTTTAAAATGCATCTGTGAAATCTGTCTTAACGTTATAAATTGCAATGTATCAATGAAAACCCATCAGAAGGCTCGCCTACGCCGCTACAAGAACATAATACGTGCACTCGCTCGTAAAAGTCAAACTGTAGCGAAGAAAAAACGAATTATTGTACAAACAGGAGGGTCATTTCTCCCCATCTTATTTTCAGTTTTGGGTCCTTTACTGACTAGATTAATATAATGAAGAAAGTGGTAGTGATTCCCCACGAGGTGTACGCTTCACTGCAAAGGAATCCAGACACGTATCTAGATCCCGTAAAAGCAGACTTAAAAGAATGGAAAGCGAGTTGTTAGCCTATTAAACAGTGAAAAAACACCTGATGAGAAAAGAATCTTATACCAAGAAGCTCTGCGAAATTTCTTCACGAGTACGAAAATTATAAGAGCCCTACAGAGATTCCTGTGGTTATTAGGCACAGCACGGGGACGATGGACATGGCGACATAGGATCTGAGGCAGACGATACAGCTGACCAACCAAAAGATTAGCCACACAACATATCGAACATGTATTAAAAAAATACCTCCCACATACATTGAGGAGTAAAGGCTTAAGTCTTTATAATCTATTGAATGAGGATCCCGCCATACAATGGGACCGATACAGAGGAGATCATTGTGGAAGGATCAAAGGTACAGGGATCGAATATCGTAGACATTTTCCATGATCTGGTGAGAAAGTGGGATAGGCCATCACCATCAGGATGGAAGCATATTAAAGCAAGACTACAACAAATAAATGTCCCTAAAACGTGATAGGAAATCTGAACAGGTTAAAAGACTTGGAAACATGCAACGCCTGTGACACAATTGAAGGCGCCGTCATCCCCGGCGGTAAACCTTTGAGGAGGAGCAAGAAGAGGTTACACCAACCCTACCACGTGCATCTAAAATACGCAAATGGCTAACGTATTAACTAAACGCTATTATGACATTCTACCCCATCCTCTTACGGCGGCGTAGATAGACTGTACAGAAGTGTTTACGGAGTAGGAAAAAAAGATGTTGAAAGATTTTGAGGGAGCAGGACGCTTATACGCTTCATAAGCTGTGAGAAAAAGGTTTAAAACAGCCAAGACAACAGCTTCCTCGATGATTCTTTGGCAAGCAGATTTAACAGACATGCAAAGATATTCGTGTTTAACGATGGTTATGCTACATTCTATCATAATAGACGTATTCTCCAGATATCTGTGGCTAGTTTCTCTGAAAATAAATCACCTGAAACAGTGCTAAGCCACCAAAACGCAATGTTAAAAGAAAACAGGGTTCCTGGCTATTTTTGTACGGATATGGGGAAGGAATTATAGGCCGTGCTTTTCAGAACATGTTGACAGAGTTTAATATCAGCTATTACACAACCAATTCTATACATAAGGCTTCTTTAGCTGAAAGCAGTCAGTGCACGTAAAGGAACGCATGCACCGTTATTTTAACATAAAAACACATACAGATTTCTAGACATTCTGGAATCATTGGCGTCATCCTACAACAGCTCACACCATCGCCACGATTGGGACAACACCTAACGAAGTTTTAGAAAGAGGTACGCTCCCGAGAGAGATGGATCACCACCACCACCACCACACTCTGCGCGCTTCAAAATCAATGATTATGTAAGGCTGTCGCGTTCGGGGAAAAATTCGCAAAGGGTTTTGAGCAAGGATGGACACGCGAGATTTTTAAAGTTAGGGCTATGAGACCTAAAGGTGAGATAATGATGTATTACATTGAAGATTTGAATGGGGAAGAAATCTCAGGAGGCTTTTACCGCGAGGAATTGCAGAAAGTTGCGTTTAATTTAGAAAAAATGTGTTTAAAATTGAGAAAATTTTAGGAAGCAAAGGTTCAGGAAAGAGAAAAATGTACCTGGTGAAATGGCTAGGGTACCCAGAAAGCTTCAACACCTATATAAAAGCTGATGCAATAATGAAGCTTAAATAGTATGCAACATGGCTCCTAACCATTTCTACGTCACACTCCCGTCCTCCTCGTCCCTGTCTGTACACCCTAACAACACACTAGCCAACTTTGTAACAGAGCTCCACAAGCACATTGAATTGGGTCGTGATTCGTATGAGGTGGGGATATGCGAAATTCAGCTGGACACCATCTTTTTAAATATTGAACATAAAGAAACCGTTTTTACGATTCTTAGAGACATTGACGAGTGTGAAAAAGCTGGGGTAGCTATGGATGAAACTATGCGTATCGCTCGGACTAAGATTGCACGGTATTACAGTACAGAAGTAAGACTAGGACCGGGTCAATATGGTTCGGCCGAGGATGTTGTGAGAGGCTTAAACGTAAGTTTAAGAAACTCAAACCTTACGAATGATTTAGTATACGAAATCGTAAACAACCCTGCACATACACTAATCCTAAAATCAAAGACTAACAGACGTATTAAAGACCATAGAAAGTTCCAAATTCTAGCCAATGGCCGATATAGCGCAGCCTTCCAAAGAGACACATTTCACGAGACACAGCATGACTTGTCCAGATTAATGTATCAATTGAAGATGGAGAAATTGGCTGAAAGGTCCCCAGACATGTGCTATATTTACAGTAATATAGTGGAGCACCAGTTTGTTGGGGATACCCAGGCACGCCTGCTGCGCATTGCTCACATCCCCAACCATAGAGGAAGGAGTTTGAGTATTACATATGACAGACCCCATTATGTGAATGTCGCAACTAATTTAATAACCAATATCTCAATATATATAAGAACGATTGAGGGTGAAAACTTCCCATTCGGTAACGGGAGCTTAACAGTGAAGCTACACTTTCGACGCACTGAGTTATAATGGATAGAAAGCCTTTCACCGTCTATCGAGGGGTGCGATACCAGCGCGGTAGTGGACTTGGGTCCATTTTTTCATCCATACTACGTACGGCTGTTCCTTTGCTGAAGAGGGGTGCCAGATACCTTGGAAGGAAAGCGCTACAATCAGGTATTAACACTGCAGAAGACATATTGGCCGGGGCTAAACCTAAAGAGGCTCTAAAAAAACATTTAAAGCGTACACGGGACGAAATCATCAAAGATGCAAAGAGAAAAATGCGTGGTGGCGGGAAGAAGAAGCGGGCTGCCCGGAAGAAGAAGGGGTCACGTGGTATTAAACGTAAAAGGCTATCAAAAAAGAAGTGCTGTAAGCGAATGAAACCTATGGTTGACCACTTTTTTGACTGATATAAGCTAAGGACATTGATCTCATGAATCATAGTTTGTTTACCACTTGTCGAGAGAGGAGTCACTATTTCGCCATGGCACGCTTCATCCACCCATGTAGTTCACAATGCTGTAAATCGGAGCTGTCCCTTTTTGAGCTACCTCCAACCCAAGTTTCTATTGAGCACAGTGACTTTATTACAATTAACCCTTTAAACACAATTAGTTCCCCGAGTGCACCTATAGAATTCGTGATACCCAGCTCAGGTCCTTACTTTTTTGATCCAAGCTGTGTGCACATGTACGCTAAGCTACGTATAGCCCATTCTGATGGAACGGTCTGCGATGACAAATATGCTGTATACCCTGAAACAAACTTTCTGCACTCCATATTCAACCAGTGTGACGTATATTTAAATCAGACCAACATATCGGCAGGCACGGGGTACTATCATCTACGAGCCTATCTGGAAAATGTCCTCAACTTTTCCAAAGAAGCGAAGGCTACCTTTTTAAGTGCCGAGGGATATTATCAAACTAAAGATGAAAATAGTATAAAGGACAAATTTAAAAATTCTAAAAAGAAAATATACGAGTGTTTTGGACGGTTGCACACAGATTTCACTTTCCAGGAGAAGTTGCTTGTGAACGGGGTGGATATGAAAATAAAGCTCACCCGCACGAGTCCTGAGATCTGCTTAAATCTGGATGCTGATCAAGAAGAGGGTGCAAAGCCCGTTGTGGTTCACATTATGGACACATACCTCCGCGTACGGCGAGTGAAATTAAGTTCACCAAAACAACTAGAAATTGAGAAAAATTTACTAAACGCTACAGTGAAATATCCTATTAACAGAGTGCAAATCAAACTATATACGGTTCCTGCAGGGTTGGCATCGAAGCAGATAGAAAACATTGCCCTGGGAAATCTTCCTAAAAGGATATTAATCGGCATGCAGGACCATGCTTCGGTGAATGGAAAATATAAAAAGAGTGCCTTTAAATTCGAGAATTTCGGACTTAAAAATATAACTCTATACGTTAATGGCACTGCTTTGGGTGGAACAATGGGTACGGACTATTCATCAGACGCTGTGTTACCTCTTTGTGCCAGAGCCTATAGTAATCTGACCCATATTGCAGGTGATTGTGATGAGCTTGGTAATGGGGTAACGCAGGAAGAATTCATTGATCAATTTAACCTTTATCCGTTTGACATTACACCTGACTTATCTGCTAGCGTAAATACCCATTTAACCCCACAGCAGAGCGGAAACATCTCAGTGCGGCTGGAATTCGCCAAGCCTATAGACGCTCCTATTAGTGTACTAGTATATCTCGAATCGCAAGCCCTAATAGAAGTAGATAGATTTAGGAGCGTTATCACTGACTTTTAAAATGGATGCTAATACACTTCAGAAAGTAATGGAGCGAGTCACACGTTCCAAATTTATCGGCGTGTTTGCGAAGAATGAAACATTGAGTTTGCCAAGTACGCGAGAATGCGGTAGTCTTATTGTGAACACAGATGTCATCGGTAATGAAGGGATTCACTGGATCGCTGTCTATTTTAAAAATAGACAGCGCCTGTACTATTTTGATTCACTCGGTACTCAACCCTGGAGTGACCCTATTATTGTAAAATTTCTCGCTCAGTTACATATTCCCGAAGTTGTATGGAACCCATTTCGCATACAAGGATATTTTAGTAATGTTTGCGGAATGTACTGCGTCTCATTTCTCATGCATATGTCATGTGATAAAGAATTTATAAATTTTTTAAATTTATTTGACCCGTGTCACACTCGCCGAAACGATGAAATGGTATGCAGACAGATAAAAATCCGTTTTCCAATTGTACGTACTCGTTGTATAGTATAATGTTTTTGTTCGTATATTTGTAACGTATATTCTGTAGTTGGTTATTGTACTGATTTCTTTCATTTAATAAATTTATGAAAATATATTGTGTCTTCTTACCCAAAAAGATCGAAAAACACTTACATTATTTCGGTGTGACATTGCTGACTGATCAGTATATCCTCCGTATTCATGACACGAGATTCTTCAAAAGATTGTATAACACGTGTCAAATCCTCATCGGACCTTAAAGGAATAATGTTCATTCTTTTAAAACATATACAGAGTATACAGACAGATCCCCATTATGTGAAGATATCTTTGGTTCGAGGAATAACATTGATTGCCATAAAAAATTTCGATTTTAGCATAATGGGGAGTAAAACCAAATAACATTGATTGCCATAAAAAATTTTTGGCGAGTATCTATTTGACGAGATACTACAACCTCCATATATATAAAATCGAATTATAGACACTTACATTTCTATGGTAGTCCCTTGCGTCGGATTGTAAGGAGCGTCACTGCAAATATCTTCTACGGTTTGCGTTGGAAATAATTCATCACGGTCAATCGCGTTAAAAAGACTAATTGCGTTAATGCTGCAGGTCACTTTCTTCATACAATCTGGGGAGACGTACAGGTCCATGGTGGAGGGAATGATTATTCACTGACGCGAAAATAGCTACTGTTACTCCCAACTGAAAAATATCCCCTTTTATATGCACAATCGCCAAGCTCCGCCCCAAAAGACCAGATGTTCGTAGTGATTGGCTGCCGATGTAGCTGGGTGGAGCTATGACGTGTACCAATCCGCTATAACGGGACCGGACGAGTAATATATATATAAAATCGTGTTTCTTGTGAATAAATTATAGACACTTACATTTCTATGGTAGTCCCTTATATTATATTTTTACTTACAAGTTATTTCCAATTCGGCGAGAAATTACACTAGGGTACAACGAAAACTATTTGGTGTTTCTTATAGAACTTTTGATGCTGATTCAGGTTTCAGAATTTTCTATCCCCCATAGTTTTCGAGAAAGAATCATAATAATCGTGTATATTTGTCAACCCTTATATATATATATATATATAAACACAGATGGAGTCGATGTAGACAATGCAGGTCCTAATTATCTCGATGAAATAGTGAGCAATCGACGAGATGTAAATCTGAATCCACGTTAAACTGTGGGTCTAAGGCGGCGTGAAAACCTTTCCAATTAGGCACAAACTCTGCCATTTTAAGGATTGTTTAACTGCAGCACTATAAATGTTATAGTTTAAATGAAGAGGCTAACTAAACACTGCATAAATAAACACTAAAATAAAATTAAATGTTATAATATGAAAAATAAATAATATATATATATATATATATTTACATATACCTATCATAAGATGTTTAAAAGAATATATATATATAATTATAGTAAACTTATGTCAAGATAAACTAGTTATCCATAAAAACCTAATTGGTTTTCTATAATTCTGTTTTCTATGGTTGGCTGAATTATGTGTAGGCTAACTACGTTATTTGTTTCGTCGGATTGTGTTTTGGCTAATTTCAAGTTTTAAATGAATTGTTTCGTAAATTTTCGTTATTCGTGACTTAAATATTTATAATAAAAATTAAGTGTGTAAAAATTATTTATTTAATAAACAGAATTTAATTGGATTAACTACCGTCATATATATTGTGGTACACTATTTAAACGGATGATTAATATATGGTTTTCTGGGACACATGGCGCTATCTGGCAACTGAATACATTGCGCTATCTGGCAACTCAGCCAGAATAGAGGTTTATAAAAGACCGAGAGACGACTGACGGAGTCATTCAAGCTCGGCTCCCAGCCGAGCAAGGACCTCTGGTCCTTCTCTTTCTGGCCATTTGGTAAAACCCCTTAGAGGCCTCTTAGGTTAGGTAAACGAAAATAACTTGGGGGAGAACTCCGCCTCCAAGTTGCATGCCTTGCAATCAAAGGCCACTACTCTCTCTCTCTATCTCTCTCTATCTCTCCTTCAGGTGTCTCTCTCTCCTTCAGGTGTACCCCTCCCCCCTTGGCTCAGCCAACTGGCTGATTAGGAGCCTATAAAACAACGCCTACTCGACTGAAGTCTTAATATGCACTTGGCTCCTGCCAGGTGAACACCTCTCCTCCTTTCTCTCTGGCCCTTTGGGGGGAATAGCTTGGGGGAGAACTCCACCTCCAAGTTGCATGCCCCTTGCAACCGGCAACAAAGGCCAGTACTCTTTTTTTTCTTTTTTTCTTTTTTTCTTTTTGTTGCAACACCCCCACCCCCTTTGCAACAACCCCACCCCCCTTTGTAACACCCCACCCCCCTTTGCAACAATCCCACCCCCCTTTACAACATTACGTAATCACTTGCAACATTCTTGCACTCTACCCTTTTGTGGCTATACTACTGAAACTATTCTTTAAATATCAGTATTCTATCTTTGCTAGGGAAAAAGTTAGCCCACTAACATAATGTAATGTTTTTATTACAGTGACGTAGTCGGGGGCAGGAGATAGAAAGCGAGCAATTACAAGTGGACGAGTTTTGTTCCTTGGTTTTGTCTAGACACATGATTTATGACTGTGGTCTATAGAAACAATAAAATAACTGGGATATATACCGAAAATTATATTTAAAAGTACAACATGCTACATATATTGCACAAAATCCTGCAAAATCCTGCCATCCTGCCCAGTTGCCTTCCTACATCCACAAGCTGCAGTACATGGAAGTTTAGTTTTTCTGCATTTGCAACGCATGGTTCGACACCTAGCAAGACAAGAGCAAGACACAAGCTCAACACAAGCCTCAGGGATCGGATCAAGTGTCATCAGTATGGGCCGCAATCCCGAATTATCTCGTCTCCATCCCATCTCAGTGACTTCGGGAAGTTGTGGAAATGGACGGTGAGCAATTTTCCAAAGTGTACACTGTTAATGCACACGCTGTATATGATATTTACAGGAATCACTTGTGGGGGGCATCAGTTGTGGTTTGCAGGACTTTTCAAACATAATTTTGCGTGCAGCATCAACACTCTCAACACCCTGAACACCATAAATTCTGCACATGAACGTTTCTGCTGACTTCAGTTGATTTGGTGTTAAATTTCCTACTCCCAAGCCAAGCAGAAGCTGGTGATGCTGCAGAAATACTTTCCATGCTGTCTGCTTTGTGTGGCCAGAAATATGGGATGTGGTGTCACACCCTGTCAGGGCATGAAATGGAAGAAGAGATTCCAGTGAATTTGGTGGAAGGTTATCATAGACTGCACGGACAGGGATGTACTTCCTCCTTTTGGCTGTTCCGGCCATCATCCAAAGATTGTCACAATGTACTTTTGCAAAATGTGACACCAAGAGTAAAAGGACATCTGTGTCTCTTGCACACCCCACGATGTTGTCAAAATGACAGTTGATCGCATGCAGAACAAGCCGGGTATCTGCTTCCTCATGTGCCGCTCTTATGGGTTCAGCTTTGTTGTGCCACGAGAAGACCTAACATCCTGCTCATCTTCAAAACCGCCTGCAACTATTATCTCCTTGTCTCTCGGAGCATGTAACAGAAGTTCCTCAGAGAGAAAGTGAGCCAGATTTGCCTTGTTTTCTGGTAAGGCAATGAAATTCATTCATGATTTTGGTAGCGGCACCTCTCGGCCATCAATTACGCGTCGGATTAGTCGAGTAGTCTTCGTACGTCTGTTGCGTGTTCCTGCTTTTATGGATTCTTCTCGGTATCTGTCAAAAATTACATCTATACGTTCATATGCCATTCCTGACTGGATGATTGACCTTGTGAATATATCGGCTAAATCTCCAAACTTCTTGGCACCGTCTGGCTTTCTAATGGAAAGCACACGGGCTTGTCCATCTATCAGTAAACATGCAGAGCTGTTGTTGAGATCTAGTGTGTAGGGACACTCAATGTCTGAAGTCAAAATTTCGGCCAGCATTGCTTTGTTTCCTGTTCTCAAACTGCCATTCATTTCTGCCAAAGCAAGACGAACAGGTAAAAGTTCATGTTTCAAAATATTTTCTAAGTCCACTGTACGTCCAGCTGCATATGAGGTCACAAGACGTTGCAGAAAATGTTGATCTGCTTTGAGCACAATTTTCTTGTTCTTTTCCGTGCTGTATTGTACGACATCATAAAGGTTTCTAAATGTTTGGGGTTGGTTTTTCTTTATGGTATCATATATCGAATGAGGTGCCTGTGTCCTTGAATGAACTATAAGTCTATCATTCAAAAATGTGTTCAGTTGTTGTTTCCCAAGTTCTTTGGCTTGAAGTAACGACTCTTGTATTTTGTCATTTGCAAGATCTTTTGTGGCAATGTTTTGAAGAACTGTTGGCTGTACGTCAGGAATGAATACCTCGAAACGCTGGAGAATGGCAAGCAGCCGTTGTTCGTCTGCATTTTCTCGACGTTGTCTTGCTGGTTTTGATTCGTTGTGGCTGATTATATCCTTAGGGTAGATTCCAAACATTTCCCGTGTATCGGCAGCAATATGCGACCTCAGATTGTATGACAATGTCCATCGATTTAGTGCAGAGTTGGTGTTTGTGATGCCAACAATCCCGCCACCACTTTTTCCAGTTCTATTTAGCCACTCTTGAGCGTGATCTGCGTTCACCTGGTTGAATTTACGTTTTGATCGTTTTACTACAAAGTTTCCTTGCTGAAATTCTGCTAGCACGGCCGCTGGTAGGTTGTGCATGTCTGCTACATAAACAGGACCCCCATCTTCCATAGTTGTAGTGATCATACCTCAGGAAAAAGGGTAACGTGCAGGTGAAAGAATGGAGATGCAAATCCCATATTCCATCTCGCTGGGCCCTCGTGAACATCAAAAGAATCGACACCATTTCCATGTATCCCCACCAGAAAGAGAAGTTTACATTTTCAGCTTTTTCTTGTCCACAAATGCTGACTTGATTGTAAGAAATTTTGGATTACTGAAGAGGGTGATCAGTATCTGTGCCTCACTGAAGTTCATAGAAGCCTTTGAAATCTGTTCAAACATTTCTGCATCACATTCTTCCACATAGGCGAGAATGCTTGGACCTAACAGACACCACAAAGCTTGCAACGTAAGTTTATGTGCACGCATAGCCTTGTTGTATTTCTTTCCAGCCATTGCAGCTTCCACAGTATTTTGTCCGATTATGCCTGCTTCGGTCCATCCTTCTGCAAGTCCTGAGCTCCCAATGTGCTCCCCTATAACCTTCAAAAAGTTAACTGAAGTGTGTAACCCTCCCAATCGTGGAATGAGTTTATTACAATATTCCGGGTTTGACCACTTTAACTTCATAAGTTTCCCATACAGGGCCTGGTCCCAGATAGAACTGTGTATTCCTGTCCTAGATGGGAAGATACTTCCATACACCTTTCAACTACTGTTTTCAAGGTGTCAAACTCATGAGCTGGTGCCTGTATTATGGGCATATATCCTACTGTGGTTGTAGGGGGGTCATTTCCTGAAAGTGACTCATTGAATACTGTCCAGCTGTTTTCAGTTGTAGACTTCTGACGCACCTGATATTTCACAGCATTCCTACGGCCAATCAGCGGCCAGCATTTGCTCCTCCTTCCCAGCACACATTCCATTTCGCAGAGGCGACGCCAGTTACAATGTTTCATCATAAAACAATTATTATTGAAACTGCCTTTACATATTGGGATGCCTTGTACCTCATATTGTTAAGGATATTCAGTACTAAGACTGATTTTATTACTTGTTCTAAACACTACAATATTTGAATTTAAGCTATTGTCGGAGTCATTTTCTTATTCAATTTTCAACATGAAAAAACAAATTTTCCGCTTGGTATCCTGTTTTTCTAGATTCAGCACCCTTCAATTAGTCTAAAAATACTGGATACCAACTTCTACTCAAAAATGCCCCTTCATGGAAAATCTCAAGAATATGGTCTAGTCTATGAAGGCTTCAGTTTCTAATAGTGACGCCTAATAACCCAAATAAAACTAATATTCGGAATTCGGTATTCAGCCGAATTCAGTTTTCATGAATTTTAGTATTCGATACATCCCTAATACTTGTATATATAATGTTACACACAGACCATGCATGGAACAAGGAACTCTTCTGGGAAAGTTAAATAAACTATAGTTTGAATAAATAATGGCAAATGACAAATCCTAAAGTTTTTCATTTTCGTGACGGAAGCCCAACGTGAGCAACGGGTCATGACCGGGTCATGATTTAATCTTTCCCAGAAGAGTTCCTTGTTCCATGCGCAGTCTGTGTAACATAAAAGTTTCTCCGGTGACCATTCTGAGTTGTATCGTGTGTGATTAGAGTGAGCCACACATGTATGGTAAAAATTTAAAATGCACAAATAAGAGCTCCTGAGGCATTTTCTCATTTTCTATATAGAGAAAAATCTCAGACCGGAGTTTGAGTTAAATCCAACAATATTTAAGGGTGGCGCACGTTTAAAGAAATTTACCACTCCTAACTATATAATGATACTAAGGCTTCGAGTTGCGCCACCTCTAAATATGCACGAATCGATCCAGTTTTTTATTTTTAACATCATTAATGTCATGAGAAATATATTTTCCACTTTCTTTTTTTTGGACCACCCTAATATATATATATATATATATATTTTTAACATTAAAATTAACCAACTGGTTAGGTTAATTGAATGCCCAGTTAGGTCAACTGTACTCCCTTGACGATTGGTTAGGTTAAGCCGTGAGATTTTCGTTAAAACTAAAGAAAATATCACACTAAACGTAACCAATCGTCAAGGGCGGACAGTTGACCTAACCGGGCATTCAATTAACCTAACCGGGCATTCAGTTGATCTAACCGGGAATTCAATTGACCTAACCAGTTGGTTAATTTGAATGTTAAAAAAATATTTTTTTTATGTAGTAAGGAGAGCGCCCGCAAAAGTGATCCCTCCAGAATAGACAGAGAGAGACAAAAACAAAGTCTCCGAGGCCAGTGATGTAATTTTCTCTTTTTTTAATAGAAATTTTGACAATGTTGTGTAGTGTGTAAGATGAATGTATGTGTAATGAGGAATAGGGGGAGAAGTATGTGTTTGAGAGCATGCTGGACTGCTCACAGAGTAGATGAGACAAAAAGATCAGCTAAGGAGGACAGTGACAGGAGAAACGGGAGGTCCAGCACTCCCTGTTTCCTGCCTAATATCCACCCCGGAGTACTTCCCTGGTCGATTGGTGTCTACAATAGGGTCGTACGCTACGCTTTGATTAGTACTTTAAACGCAAATTATTATAATTTATTTTCGTTTCTCCCCTAGCGGAAAAATATATATTTTTATTTAAAAATTTTACAGTTCATAAAACTGAGAAGATCTGAATGAACTCTGAAACTATTCCATTCATTATATTTTCTCCTACTTTCCTATAAGTCTTCTTTCACAACTATTTTCTGTCAGTAGTGGCTGGGGAAGGAGAGAGAGAGCCTTGTCTGTTCTATAGTTTACTTTTATCACTATTCCTGTGTATAAGTGTAAGCATGCTGTACGTTTTCAGTATTCTGTTTTTTCGTTGCTATTTCTAACTTTTCCACTTCCTTCTTGGGTTAGCCTACAGTGGATCTTAGGGTTTTTGTTAGCCTCTCTCTCTCTCTCTCTCTCTCTCTCTCTCTCTCTCTCTCTCTATATATATATATATATATATATATATATATATATATAATATAAGCAAACAACCACAGGGGAAAAGGAAAAGGAAACACGAAGTCCGAGCGCTTTCGTGATATATTCACATCTTCAAGGAGAAACAAAAAATAGACGGAGATTGTTCCTATATACATTATTATTCTGATCACCACATTAACGTAAAACGATCCATTCTTTCTACTTTGTTCCTAAGAGGCCTACGAATTTGTAGCCCAGAGTTCATTGACGACGAAATTAGTAAAATATACAAAATTGCGTTTGATTTAAAATACCCAAAGAATTGCATAGATAAGTCCTTAAAAATGGCAAAGAAAACCTTCTACGAAGTAAAGGACAAGATTCCTTATAACACAAAAAATGTTTTAGTGTTACGATTCAGAGAAAATTTCCTTGATCTGCGAATCTGCTGAGGTCTTTTAATGTAAATATTGCGTTCAAAAATTTAGATGTAATTAAGAATTCATTGATTAAGAACTCCCCTTTAAGTGAACAGGGTTGTGTATATAAAATCCCATGCACAATATGTAATAAATTTTACATTGGCCAAACTGGTAAGACCCTTGAGTTACGTATTAAGCAGCATCAATACAGTATAAGAAGTGGCCAGGAATCTAACGCCATTTTCATTCACGTAAGAGATACTAATCATCCCATTGACTGGAAAAATGCTTCCAAATTAAGGTTTAGTAAATCTATTGTTAGCAGAAATATACTTGAATCAAGTGTGATCAAGAATAATGCAGACTTGGTCCTTAATATTAGCCCTGGGCTGTATAAATTAGACTCGTGCATTGTTAGAAAGTTGGCGAAGGGCCTATTGTTTTCTTGACCGCATTCTTGCCCCTTAACGGTTTGCCTTGGTTAAATATTATTTTAAGAACTGTTAACATTCTTATGTGTCCATTTTAATTGTAATATTTCTTTCGTATATAATCTTTGGGTGATGGGTGGTTTATTGGACTTTTCAACTGGTTGGATATTGGGAAAACAATTTTTTCAGACTGTTTGTAGAAATTTTTTTGGAATATTCTGTAAGACGATGGCACCATTCCCTTTGTTTTCATTAAATTCTTGCCACTTAATTGCCTGCTTTAATTAAATACTAGTTCTAATAACCGTTAAAATAATTTTTGTTCTCTGTACTGTTTTTTTTGTCTAATTTCATCTATATAGTTCTTTTATATTTAGTAATTTAGCAGCCTACAGATTATGTTATCTATTGAAAAAATCTTTAGAGGGTTTTATGGTCTTTAATTTGAGTTGCCGATTGGGAATTTTTTTTTTTTTTTTTGTGCTTGTGTATTTAACCCATTTACTTTGTAATCTCCGTCTATTTTTTGTTTCTCCTTGAAGATGTAAATATATGTTAGAAAATCTAGAAGAGGAAGAACCATTGTTGTCCCAAGGCGATATGATGACTAAGCTGATTGATGCAGCATTGCTTGTATATATTAAGTTAAGGTGTATATATATCCATCTCATAATTGTAAGGTTAGTGAAAAATTCACTTAATTTAGAGCTAGCATTTTTGGGCTCTTGTGGCATCATTGTTTGGGCACTCTAGTGGCATCAATTTGGGGCGCTGCACGTCCTTTCTACTCGTTTGTGGAATGCCGTACTTACAGGGTGTGGTCTCATAGAGAGCTCTCTTGCAATTCAGTTTGGTTGTTTAGATACAAGATTGTTGCATCGTGCAATAGTCCAGGTTGTGTTGTTGTTGCAAGGTTGAGAAAGAAGACCATAAATAGTGCTCTTTTGTTTTTATCTTAAATTCATGCAACTGAGGCCTAAGGTAGGCCCATATCGAGTCAGCAACCCTGAGGTAGGCCCTAATAGGACCTCAAGTCCGTAAGTTTTTTAATTTTAGCTTAACTTGGGCTGTAGGTTGAACTGACCCTTTAGAACTTGGCCGTTCACGGCTCAGCTGGGATTTTGAACCCAACAAATAAATAAATAACATGTTCCTTCGAACCGGATTCTAGCCCAAGACTGAGTCAGTGACTATTTTTCGGCAAAGTTCTGATTGTGCAAATTGTAGCCCAAGTTAGGCCTAGCCGGGTTGAGCATTATTGAGTTAAGGTCCCAGGGTAGAAAGTTTGGTCGCCCAATTGCGAAACTTGGCCACTCGTCTGTCGTTGTTTTTGGCCTACATTTTACCGGTTTGGTTAAATTTGGTTTATTATTGAATTAAGGTCCCAGGGTAGAAAGTTTGGTCGCCCAATTGCGAAACTTGGCCACTCGTCAGTCGTTGTTTTTGGCCTACATTTTACCGGTTTGGTTAATTTTTGTTTATTATTCGTAGGCGAAGGTTGCAGACTTCGGTGCGCCAGTTACTTGGGTGGAAAAATTGGTATTCCATACTGGTGGTTGGTTAGTACCCCACCCAGCAATTCAGTTTATTTGAAAAAAGCAAAATTTGCGTTTGATCAGTTTGGTTAAGTATTTCTGCCAATTCAGCTCATTTGGCATTGAGCCCAATTGTTGTTTGCATTGAAGATGAGTGCATCTGAATTGAACAAGTTTAAAAAAAAGGAGAAGCGCCTACAAAGGTCTAATTACAAAGGTCATTGCCACTATAGATTCTGCCATAGAGCAAGAGGATTTAAGATTAGTGACTGCGCAGCTTTCCATATTAGAAACTAAAAAGGTTGCTCTAAGTGAAGTAAATGTTAAAATTGAGGCTCTTATAGAAGAGGATGAAATAGAAACTAACATAATTTACTTTGAAGAGATTATTGATGATATAATTAAAGTAGGCCAACGAGCAAAAGAGTTTAGCAGCTCATTACAGTTAGAACCAGGTCTAATAATGAAACACAACACTCAACAAATGATGTTTGTGAAGTTAAGGTTAACAGATCTGCAGTTCACTTACCGAGGCTTGTACTCAAAACATTTTCTGGGAGCATTCAGGAATGGCAAGGATGGGCAGACAGTTTTCAATCAGCAGTTCATTCTAGTCAAGTGTTAAGTGCGGTGAAGTTTAATTATTTGCAGTCCCTCTTGGAAGGGGAGGCAGCAAAGACAATAGCAGGATTAGCATTAACAGAGGCTAATTATAATGTGGCCAGGGATATATTAAAGAAACGGTTTGGTAAGCCAGAGATCTTAATTAAAAGCCGCCTCCGTGAACTTTTAGCTATACCTCCTGTTAATAATCCTAATAGTGTCAAGGAGTTACGGCAGTTGTATGATGAATATGAAGTTAGAACTAGGTCCCTGGACAACTTGGGTGTAGGAATGGAAAGGTATGGTATAATGTTGGTTACTATACTGGAGTCTAAATTGCCTAGCTCAATTTTGCTTGAATTAAGTAGGGGACACTCTACAGAACATGTGTACATCCCCCTTCAGCAGATGTTAAGTCTTTTAGGTACAGAATTAGCAAGACGAGAGGGAATTGAGTTTGCACAGTGGGATGTTAAACAAGGGGACAAGGGCAGGTACAGCACCAAAGTTTCTACAAAAAGGAATAGCCCAGGTACAGTGTCAGCTCTACATGCATCCTCTGAGAATAAATTAAAGGGAATCAAGGAATGCATATTTTGCGAAGGCAACCACAAGTCATATAAATGTGAGGTGGCTGAGGCTTTACCTTTTGAGGAGAGAAAGGACAGGGTAACTAAGTCCACAGCATGTTTTAAATGTTTTTTGAAAGGTCACAGATCAAGGTTTTGTAAGTTTAAAATTTTGTGCAAAAATTGTCATGGCAGGCATCAGCCATTATTGTGTGAAAACACTCCTAGTAGGCCTACCCCAGCAGTAGAGACAACAGTGGCACATGCCACTGGTATGAAAGGGAATAAAAGTAAAGGGGGATTATTGCAAACAACTGCAGCCTTATTAATTGGGAATGATGGAGAAGCTACTGTAAGAGTGTTGTTTGATAGTGGTAGCCAGTGTAGCTTTATTAAGACCAGAATTTCCAGAAAATTGAAGTTTAAAGAACTTAAGAGGGAAAATTTAAGAATTTCTGGGTTTGGGGGTTCCGTTGAAAACCGAACCAAATTTAAGAAGGTAGAAGTTCTGGTTAAGGGGTTGTTACCGCAAAGTCCCACTATCAAGGTCCAAGCTGTAGAGATTGAGGAACTTTGTGCTCCAGTCACTACTTGTTTAGATATGGCATGTGTCCAAGAATTGCAAGTTAAAGGAATTAATTTGGGCAATAATAAGTTTGAAGGAACAGAAGATATTAGTCTTTTGATTGGAGCTGACTATTATTGGGACTTCATCACTGGTAATATTGTCCGCACATCTCAGGCCCGGTAGCTATTGAAAGTAAGCTAGGCTGGATGCTACATGGTAATTATTGCAATGAAATGGAAGTTAAGGCTCTTTTTGTTAAGATTGAGGAGAACAGCCATGGTTTGGAAAGGCATTTGAAAGCATTTTGGGAACTTGAATCCATTGGCATAAAGGACTAACAGGCAAGTACAGTGAACAATGATGTTTTAGAGCAATTTGAAAAAGGGATTGGGTTTAGAGATGGTTGCTATGAAGTTGGCCTCCCTTGGAAGGATTCTTGCAAACCTGGTTCAGACCTTCAGCTAGCTAATCGGAGGTTGGAGACTTCATTGTACAGGCTAAGAAAAAATGAGGAGTTGTTAATTGAATACAATGAGGCCATCCTAAGCTATGTAAGGGAGGGCTATGCTGAAAGTGTGCAAGGTGAGCTGGTGAGTCAGGAGGCACATTATCTGCCACACCATGCAGTGGTACGGCGAGACAAAACTACCACCAAACTGAGGGTAGTTTTTGATGGTTCAGCCAAGGACAAAGGTGGTGTGTCCTTGAATGACTGTTTGGATGCTGGGCCAAATTTAAATGCAGATTAATTTCCTTGTTACTGAGATTCAGGTTTGGTAGAGTAGCATTGACTGCAGATGTGAAGCAAGCCTTTTTGCGGATAAAGTTAAAACCAGAGGACAGAGATGCAGTAAGGTATCTGTGGGTGGATACGAAAGACTTGTTGGAAAATGAACCTAAGGTTCAAGCATATAGAATGAAATCAGTGTTGTTTGGCCTCAGCTCTAGTCCATTTCTGTTGGCAGCTACTATGCAGTACCATTTTAAGAAATATTCTGAAGTCTATCCTAACACTATTGAACACATAAGGAAAAATTTTTATGTTGATGATTTGCTGTGTTCCGTGGATAATACAGAAATGGCTAAACAGATATTCATGGAGGCTAGAGCTATAATGAGGGAGGCTGGCATGGAGCTTAGAAAATGGCAGACCAATCCTTCTCAATTACAAGAGTTTATGAGTCAGTCCTATGTAGTACCTGATGCAGCAGAAAGTATTGAGGATTCTGGTATTAAGGAGTTGTGGGCAATAGACGCAAAGGTGTTAGGCATTGTTTGGCAGCAAGGAGATGATTTGTTTACCTTCAATAGGAAATCTTTAGTAGAGCTGGCTGAGAATGAGACAAGGTGGACAAAACGACAGCTCTTAGTTTGGCTTCAAAGGTCTTTGATGCTCTTGGATTCCTGGCTCCATTTGTGATAAAGTAAAAAATTTGGTTTCAGAGCCTCTGGGAAATTGGACTTGGTCGGGACCAAGAGTTACCTGATCATATGGTGGTAAGGTGGAAATATTGGTTCAAAGAATTGGCACATCTTGGAGACATTGAAATCCCAAGATGGTACTTTGGAGAGTTGAACAATAGTCCAGACAATTTGGAGTTGCACATCTTTTGTGATGCAAGTGAGGAAGCCTATGCAACTTGTATTTATATTAGAGGCACATTGCAAGAGGTAGTAAGTTGCAGGTTGGTTGCTGCAAAGAGCAGAGTAGCACCTTTGAAAAGGCTTTCTGTTCCAAGGTTGGAATTGATGGGTGCAGTTATTGCTAGTCGGCTTGCAGTTACAGTGCAAAAGTCTTTGTCCCTCTATGAAATTCCAAGCTATTATTGGACAGATTCCACTATAGTTTGGCACTGGTTAAGAAGTCAGGCAAGGAAATGGAAACCATTTGTTGCCAATAGGGTGGAGGAAATTCAAGCGCACACAGATCCCAAGCAATGGAAGCATTGTCCAGGCACCCAAAACCCCGCTGATTTACCAACACGAGGAATTTCAGTGAAAGATCTTGCACAGTCAAGTTTGTGGTGGAATGGGCCAGAGTGTCTAAAACTTGGAAGTGAAAACTGGCCTTCTAATCAGCCTATTGTAGGAGAATGCCAGGCTGAAGAAGCATGGGTGAGTGAGGTGAGAAAATGGACTGTGAACAGTTGTCAAGTTATGCAGCAGGACCCCATATTGAGGCTTGAGGACATTAGCAGTCTGAAAAGATTGTTAAGAGTGACAGCATGGGTATATAGATTTACCAACAATATTAAGGGAGAAACAAGAAGGGAAGGAATTCTGAACAGTAACGAGATTCAGCAAGCCAGGAAATACTGGGTGGTATATGTGCAGAAGGAAAAATTTGGTGAAGAGAGGGAAT
>JAJOZX010001334.1:67500-75000 GCA_023014485.1 Bathynomus jamesi
TGGCGACATGCAAGGTATAAGAGTCGGCGGCCGAGTTTCTGCTCCAAAATTACGCATGCCCAAGACAAGTAACCAGTATTTGAAGCTGTAGTGTCGAAGCTCATACCTTTTCTGACACATTCCATTCTTTGAGCGCAGCATGTACCACCGAGGCGATGACCTCACCCGTTCCTGATGTCAGCTTAGGTACACCCAAGAGCTT
Organism: Bathynomus jamesi; assembly: GCA_023014485.1. Taxonomy (NCBI): domain Eukaryota; kingdom Metazoa; phylum Arthropoda; class Malacostraca; order Isopoda; family Cirolanidae; genus Bathynomus; species Bathynomus jamesi. The sequence continues at coordinate 67,703 of JAJOZX010001334.1, forward strand.
CTCGGTATCAACTCCGGTTACGAAAATGGCTAGTCGGTCACACCGACCACCTTCATCGTCTGGTAGAATTTTTCCGTCCCAGTGAACAGTGAGCACTTCGTTGGGTGTGAACCTTTGTTTAATCTTTTCTGCCGTTGCCGAACGGAGCCTTTCTCGTGATTTTCTAATGGTTTCATAGTTGAGCGCGAGTTTTTGTGAGTTATGGCCGAGGCTTCTAGCCGTAGCGTCGATAATCCGGTGTGCTGAACGATGACTGATTCCTGTGCGATCCAATGTACTTGCCAATTCGGGAGTGATGACTTGGATAGTGCCACGAGCATACACATCATATTATTTAACGATTTATTTATGAAAATTTGAATTTAATGAAATAAATTAATCGATTTGCATAATCTATAGTATGAAATAAAGGAAACAATTCTATTAAATTATATAATACACTTGCATTCTCGAAACATTTTTGTTTTTGAAGCGTTGTTGAAACTCGTTCATTCTTGAAATTTCTTCCGCGCGACAGTTTCATTCATGACTCGAGGCACCCCTAAATGCTTTCCGAATTCCATGAGATTTCGTCTACGGTGTTTCCTAATAGGGTGGCAGCATTGGACAAATGGCCGGCAAATGTTTTTGAATTTCAAATTTTATCCCTATAAGAAGTTGTCACCTTAATGGCGGCATGTACAAGATCGAAGAAATCAATCTGGCTTGTGGGGTCATCAAGTCCTACTATTGCCGGTCAGCAATTACCTTCAAGAGGTGATGTATTGAAGTATCTTTTCCATCTCCACAATGAAGAGAAGAAATCCTTAGCTGAGAGTGTGTCCTCGACATCACAAGCCATCATTGAAATCTGGGTGACAGAAGGTTTACCGACGAAACATCCGCACGACGTCAAGAAGCACGTCCGGAAATTGCATGACGAATGGCAGGGTTTGAAGAAGAGAATTTCGCGGAAAACGAAGACCAATTTGGACAACCAGGCTGCGTTCAGGTCAAGCTTGAACAACCTTTTCGACATTGGTCACCAAAATGCCCTAAATCTTATCAAAATTCAGGAGGAGAAGGACTTCCTGCTTGCTCAAAGGGAGGAGGATCGGAGAGGAAGGATTGGAAATGTCGACAAGAAGATTGCCAAAAAAGTCGCAAGAGCCCAAGAAAGAACTGCTCAGGAATTGAAGCGGAAAGACAGGCATGTGCAGGAAATGGAAGAAATCTCTGCTACCGTTGTTATGGAAACCTCATCGTCAGCGTCATCAAGTGAGGAAACAAGTCCCGAAAGAAAGCCAGTTACATCGTCGGCTCCAAAACATCGCCGTGGGACGACGGCAATCAGTTCGGAGGTCGCTGCGGCATTGGACCGCACGCTGATGAGCGACAGGGCAGCTGCTCGTGTTCTCATCCCCTTTGGCATGCAAATGGGTCAGGACATAAGTGAGATGTGCCTCAGTCCAAGTGCTATTCGGGCCAGCAGATCCCGGTACAGATCAGCCCACGAAGCAGAGGTGAGAGCTTCCTACAAGCCTGAATGCCCTCTTGTTCTTCACTGGGATGGAAAACTTATGGCAGACTTAATGGGAAGAGACAAAATCGACCGTTTAGCCATCTTAGTTACCGGGGATGGGATGAGCAAGATTCTAGCCATCCCCAAACTCCCAGACTCCAAGGCAGAAAGGACAGCAATCGTCATCATCGAAACCATCGAAAACTGGGATCTTGGCCAGAAGATCAAAGCTCTTTGCTTTGACACGACAGCCACCAACACCGGCATCCATGGAGGAGTGTGTGTGCGAGTAGAGCAGGCTCTCGGGCGTGAAATGATTTACTTTGCGTGTCGACATCACGTGCTGGAACTGCTGCTTGAAGCAGTATTTTCTTTCCTTGTTGGAGACCTTTCCAAAGGACCTGAGATTACGATTTTCCAGAGCTTCCGTAATGTTTGGCCGCAACTGAAATTGAATGAATACTCCACTGCCGCGGACGAAGAGGACACGGCTGCAGTGATCAGTCCCTGGGCCGAGAAGGTGATTCATGAAGCAAATGACCTTCTGAAAGTGAAGCATCCCAGAGATGACTACAAAGAGCTTCTTGAACTTGTAGTCATTTTCTTGGGAGGAGTACCTCACGGACGTCGGAGTCCTGTGTTCATGGCTCCAGGGGCTTTGCACCGAGCACGGTGGATGGCGCGTGGAATTTACTCTTTCAAGATTTGGATGTTCAGATACCAGTTCACGATGCACATGAACCAATGTCCTTCAACATCTCGTGGAGCAAGTAGCAGTGACCGCCTGATTTCTGGGTTGCGGGACTTCTGTCTCTTCGTTGCTCAAGATTACGTCCTTCCGTGGTTTTCAGCAAGAGAAGCAGCAAGCGCTCCACGAAGCGACTTAGCCCTCCTTCAAAAGTTGCAAAACACCAACGCCGCTGGGTACAAGAGTTTTAATCGGCATCTCTGGTACCTCAATGAGGTAAACGTGGGCCTTGCACTATTCGATCCTGCAGTCGATGATGATGAGAAGCGGAAAATGGTAGAGAATATGAATTCCTTTGAAGGGTCAGAAGCTCCCCCCCCCCGACGAGTCTGGATTCCAGATCCAAGAGGAAAGACCCTCGCAGACTTTTGCTCTTCCAATACGTACAATCTGTTCACCCTTCTAGATCTTCCGGTCGATTTCCTGCAAGAGGATCCATCAAACTGGGAAAACAACACCAGCTTTGGTTCAGCAAAGATCAGGGTGGATTCCTTAAATGTAGTGAATGATGCAGCAGAGCGAGGCATAGCATTGATTCAAGAATTCACTAAGGCTGGAAGGACTCGGAACGAAGAGCAGATGCAGTTCATGATTCAAATCGTCGGAAGAACATCGTAAAGTCTTGCCGACAGCCTCCAAAGCCACTTTGATGAAAAAATGAACGCCAACACTCGAGGTGTCATGTACTTTAATCGTTAATTATGAATTTAGTGAATATACTCACACGATATATTTGTTCTGAATACTTATTGGAGATGTATATTGGAGATGCAATTTATCATTTAAACTGAGAATTAAAATTTCCACTGCCCTATAAATTGAAAATACCTATCAGCTGTGGGCAACCTCTAAATGTTGTTGGATTACAAAGAAATTTTGCCTGTTCTGTTTTCTCATGTACCCTCACAAAATAAAGGGTTCCGCTCCCTTGCATTTTCATTTCGCATTTTTCACCATATACCATAAACACACCCTAATATATATATATATATATATATATATATATATATATATATATATATATATATATGTGTGTGTGTATATATATATATATGTTAAACACAGACCGTGCATGGAACAAGGAACTCTTCTGGGAAAATTAAATCCACTATAGTCCGAATAAGTAATGGTAAATGACAAATACCATAGTTTTTTCCTTTTTCATGATTTTAGCCCGACCGAGGACATTGGAAGAACTAGAGGACCGAATTCGGGAAGTCATGTCCTCCATCCCGACGGAGTTCCTGCTAAAGTCAGTGGACGCCATTCCTGGGCGGCTCCAGAAGCTGGTGGAAAGAGTTGGAGCCCACATTGAATTTTAGAGAAAACCTACCATGTATGCCTACCTTTTCATATTATTTCTTCTGAAATAAATGGATAATATACGTATTTTTTTACCAATCCAAAATAGGGAGCTACTTTCCGCCCACCCTGTATATGTATATATATATATATATATATATATACGGTATATATATATATATATATATATATATATATATATATATATATATATATATATATATATATATATATATATACGGTATATATATATATTTATATATATATATATATATATATATATATATATATATAATATATATATATATAAAGGGTGATCCAGAGAAATGGGACCCAAAATAAACCCTTGTAACTCTTAAAGTATAAGTCCTTTTATAAAATCATACGCATCATTCGAAAGAGGATAGTTACAAGTTTGTACAGGATTGTATACTCAGGTAGGGTGGAGCGAAAAATACTTTTTTTCTAGTATGAAGTTCTAATAGTGATTAAAAGTTGCATTTAGTGGATGAAATATGCCTGCCAAACTATGAGTTCATTTGTTTAAAATTTTCAGCTGCCACCATGGGGCTAAAGTTAACACAATTTTGTGTAAAAAGGAAAAAAATGCTTCTATTTTAGGTTTGTCAAACTATTATAAACTTTTATCATAGAATTATCTAATAGTTTGATTAAGATTTTTAAATGATAGGAATTCGTTTTGTAAAAATGCCTTTTCATATGCTTAATATCTTCAGCTGCCACAAGAGAGCTGAAGTTAACACAATTTAGAGTAACTGGGTCATGTTGAGACTACACTGAATGTTGTGGGGGACGGTTTGGGGAGGGTTGTGGGGGAGGGTTTTGGTGTGAAGGAATTTCTTTCTGTGAGTCATTAGAACAGTGTGTTAACACTTGTCTTCTTAGGTAGTAGGCCTAGTCGCTCAGTTGATCGGAGAGTTTTTTAATATGATCGGAATATTATAAAACTTTATTTTAAAGTGATTTATATAGAGATAATATGGATTTTATTATAAAATGCTTGTTATAATGTATTATATAATTTTAGTTTATTTATATAATATATTATATATTTATATAATATATTATATATACTTATAAAATGTATTATATATATTAATTATATAATGTTTTGATGTTACAGGATATTTTGTGATTGTGAATTTTTCTTAAAAATATTATGGCATCAAATACTAAATATAAACATTTCACTAGAGAGCATATGAAGTGTGCCATATTTGAAGTACCTTGTGAGATGAGTGATATGCAACTACCAACTTATAACTGCATTATGAAAGATTACCTGTTCACAAAACATTTAGTGAAGGAGCAGATGAATAACAAGGAGCCTTCATTTTCTGAAATAGCAGAGGAAGTTTCCAAAAAGGTAGAAAATATTTGGAAGAAGGCCTCTTTGCCAATAGTTTCACATACACGCGTTTTACAGATGATGCGAGTGTACCATGATAAATACAGGTCCTTATTAAAGCCATCCAAGTCACGCAAGGATCAGCCTAAGTACAAAAATCAGCTTGAAGAATTTGAAAACTCTTCAAAATGCACTTTGTTTGACATCTGCACCTGCAAATGTGAGGAGTTTAGGAGATGCTCATGTGAAAAGAGTAAGAAAGTCCCTCCAAAAGAGCAGGATTTTTTAAATGACCAACGAACACGCAGAATAATGGTGATGGGAAGCATTGACATAGCACACACAAGACGATTACAAGCAAGAGAACATCGAAAGGAAATGGAAAAAGCACGTCTGGAATCCTCACAAACAACTAGTGCTGCTATAACCAATACGTCCAACTTACAAATCGAAACAGAGACAAGTGAACTTCAACAACTAGAAGAGATATCTGAAGATAATGAGGAAGATACAACCTCGACTCAATATGTAATATCAGAACAACAGATGCGTGAGCCACTGCCTTCATTAGCAATTACTTGTGATAGATTTAAAATGTCGGACAGAGCTGGGGCTGCTATTGCTTCTCCAGTATTGGCAGATCTTAAAATTGTTACTCCCGAAGACAAAGGGAATATTATAGACAGAAGTAAGCTAAGACGTGAAAGACAAAAACAGAGAAAGGAACTACAACAGATAGGAGAGCCAAAAACCATGGGGATTATACTTTGATGGCAGAAAGGATAAAACAATGATTCAAGTCCAGGAGAGTGATGGCTCTAACCACCAAAGAACCAAACGCGACGAGCATATCAGCATAATATCTGAACCACACTCTCTGTACTTTGCACATGTGACACCTTCCAGTGGCAAAGCTAAATACATTTGCACAGCGCTAGTGAATTGCTTGAAAGAAAGGAATGTTGATATAGGGAACATCGTTGCAGTTGGCTGTGATTCGACAGTGGTTAACACTGGAAGTATTGGAGGCACAATAAGATTACTGGAAGAAGCCTTTAATAAGCCATTGCAGTGGCTGATATGCCTTTTACACCTTAATGAACTTCCATTGCGCCATCTGTTTCATCACTTGGATGGTACCACTACTGGACCAAGAGCATTTTCAGGGGAAATTGGCCGAGCACTTTCAGACTGTGAAAAGCTTCCCATAGTTAACTTCAAACCCATTGAAATTCAAGAGGACATGTGTGAAGTTGATGTAGATGACGTAAGTACTGACCAGAAATACCTTCTTGAAATTCACAAGGCTATATCAAGTGGAACATTCTCAAAGAGTCTTAGTCATAAGAGTCCAGGCAATATATCACATTCAAGGTGGCTCACCACAGCAAACAGGACTCTGCGGTTATATGCAAGCACAGAGAATCCTTCAGGCAATTTACAAGAATTAGCTACTTTCATTGTTAGGGTATACGCACCAATGTGGTTTCAGATAAAGCGTAAACCATTATGCCAATATGGTGCTAAACATATGTGGCATATGATTGCAAGAAGCCGGTATCTCCGTGAAGAGCTTAGGAGAGTACATGACTCAGTCATTCAGCGAAATGCATATTACGCAAATGAAGAAAACATTCTCATTGCAATGATAGCTGATGAAAGGGAGCATGTGCGTCAGTTGGGATTTAGGCGTATCATAAAAGCAAGGGCATGCATTCAAGAAACAGATGTTATTAGGTATTTTAAGGTGCCAGAAATAAATTTTTATGCCAAAGACTATACAGATCTCATTATGTGGCAAGATTTTCAGATAGCAGAACCACCGATAACCAAAGGAGTTTCTCTTGATGATATTGAATCATGCATCAAACATGGTACTACTCTTCATTCAGAATTATTTCAGTTTCCATGTCATACACAAGCCGTAGAGAGATGCGTCAAGCTCGTTACAGACGCTGCTGGATCAGTCTGCGGACCTAGAAACAGAGACGGTTGGATTCGTGCTACATTAGAATCAAGGAAAAAACAGCCAAAATTTGACACAAAAGCAAATTACTAAATAGTCTTCAGCAAGAACCCTTTCTAGAGGGAGGTTGGTTGGGGAAAGGGTGGTAACTCCGCTAAGGCACGAAATAACGTTTCTTAACTGTCTCAAGCCAGTATAAAGGAGGAGAGACATCCTAATTTATTACTGTTCCCTTTTTCAAGTAAATACAGAATCATACTTAATTGTCATTTTTAAGTTAACTTCAGCCCTCTTGTGGCAGCTGAAGATATTAAGCATATGAAAAGGCATTTTTACAAAACGAATTTTTATCATTTAAGAATCTTTATCAAACTATTAGATAATTCTAAGATAAAATTGTATAATAGTTTGA
>JAJOZX010001334.1:77500-357500 GCA_023014485.1 Bathynomus jamesi
TCCTAATCAGCCAGTTGGCTGTAAATGACTTGAGTTGCCAGATAGCGCCATGTATTCATTTAATTCTAATCGAAGACTGAGTTGCCAGATACCATTGTATACATTATTATAGACTCCTAATCAGCCAGTTGGCTGTAAATGGCTTGAGTTGCCAGATAATTTTTGAGCAGATACCATTGTATACACTATTATAGACTCCTAATCAGCCAGTTGGCTTAGAAGGCTTAAATATTGCCAGATACCGCAATACCGTTGTATGCATTATTATATTTCTTAAAAGAATACCGGTAGTAGGTTTAGAAGGCGTAACATGATATAATTAAGTAAAACAACATTGCATCATTCTGTTTATTATAAATATATAGAAAATAAATATACATTTCAATTGAGGAATATGCATATAACAGTACAGGAAATATATACACACAATTATGGAGATAATATAAAATAAAATATACATTTCAAATAGAAATAAATATACATTTCAATAGAAATATGCATATAATCGTACAGGGGAAATATCACGCAAAATATATATAAATACAATTCAATAGAAATATGTACATAATCGTACAGGAGAAATATCAAGCAAAAATATATAAATACATTTCACTTTTTTTTCAAAATACTAAACTCGGTCTTAATCGAGTATATAAATAAATATACATTTCAAATAGAAATAAATATACATTTCAATAGAAATATGCATATAATCGTACAGGGGAAATATCACGCAAAATATATAAATACATTTCACTTTTTTTTCAAAATACTAAACTCGGTCTTAATCGAGTTTACAATTACATCATTATTGCTCTGCATTACGCAGTATATGCGGCTAATAATATTTCACCGCTTAAAGTATAGGGAAACCTGTATTCGATATGAAGGGCTTTCATATCGTTCAGTACTATTTTTGTTCCCACTTTACAACCGGTTGGTAAGTCATCTTTAAATACGTCTAGAATACAATCAAAAGCACGCACAAAGAGTTCATCGTTAGCTACATTATTAAACACAAGTTTATAAACACGCTTTTCCAATCGAGGGTTTATTTCTACCGACTCGAGCTTTTCAATCGTGAACTCACTCAACATAGCGGCAATTGAAATAATCTTCTAAATCGTTACGACAACTGCGCGTTATATAAAGAAATAGTTCTTCAGGGTGAACGGTGTAGGTGAGCTCAGCCTTGTACCGATCAATTGCTTTGTACCAAAGTTCATGGTATTTCAAAGAGTCTAAACTTTTTAAATAAACGTCCAGCTCTAGACCATTCTCACCAGCCCTACACTCGGTAAACCCATCGAGCAGAGCGGTGTAGGCGTATTCAAGTACTGTATCAAAATAAAGCATCCGTAACACGCGCGTCTAATATAGGTTTCAGCTTGCGGAATCCGACGATTTCAAACATTCTGTCGAGGATGAAACGGTTTCGCGTAGGAACAAGAGCGTTATTATCAGAAGCATTCTTCCACATCAGCCGTATATCAATGCACGGCCGATCGTTATTTATACACAACGTACATACAACGGCGTATGAGGGTGCGTCACTAATCTGCTCTCTTCTTGTACCTACGTTAGCAGGTATTTTATAACGATCTTCACTCCACTTCTCAACTATCACGAAGATTCTATTCATCTCCTCGATACTTAAATAAACCCGTTTGTTTGTCGGTCTACATTCCGTTTCCAGTACATAGCTAATGGTACCGGAATTACGCCTGAACACGCGCAACGATTTCGTCACGGACACATCGTACGAGGCGTTGAGAATGCTGCTCAAAGGAAGTTCCATCGTATTCGAGGAGCGCACGTCCACTCGGCTCAAGCTCTGAGATAACTATGAGCCGTGTGAGGCACGCAGGTAGGCAGGAATGGTTCGACGGGCGGCTGACTCGATGATACGTGAATGGGCTTGTTCGTATGACCGCGAGTCGAATTGTTGTACATATTTCGGTACAAGAATTAATTTCATCACTACCAGCCTACGCACCAGACAGTTTGGATAAGAACTAGGAACATTTTATGTTTTACTAAACATCTCCACACTCCGGCGCACTATTTGAGAGGAACATATGTTCATATTTTTCCTTTCTGCCCATCAAACGATACTCGTCTCTAAACTCTGTTAAAAATTCACGCAGGGCACTAGCCACAACCTCACTACGAACCTCATCATGATATACGTTAATATAGTGATAAAAATACTTAAGATTGTCCATGATCACGAGATTCACATTTTCAGTCGTAGGGTATGAGTAATCGACATGGTGTAGCATGACGTAATACCGCTTGTCACACCACCCATCAGCAAGACTCATTATCCATACCTGCTGCTTCTCTTCTGCACGCGTTGTTTCTTTTACTTCACGGTGTATGTGAGACTTTATAAAGTTTAGCTCTGCAGTACTGTGCAACGAAAGCCTTCAACGGTCTCACCAGAACATCCGTAGAGTATTTGTACATCTTGGAACTTCGCACAATCCAATGTGTTTTTAAAAGAGGCATAGGAGGGAGGAATAGGAAGTTTTTCGGTATCCACCACATCCTGGCACTTTACTGAATACCATTTCGTAAACGTTGTGCAAGCAATATTAAAGGTAGCCATTTGAATACACGTCTGATCTGAATACACGTCTGATCTCTCGGGCTTACTGCGGTCGACTGACCACGCAGGGACTCCCAGATAGTAGCATGACTCACGGTCTTACAGTGGGCGGAGCTTAGAACTTTCACCTGACACACACACACACACACACACACACACACAAAGGAGAAAGTGAAACGCTATTTGAAACATGATTTATTTAACAAACGAGATATTCAAGTTATATATATTTACAAATACGATTTAATAAACGAGATATTCAAGTTATATATATATATATATTTACAAATACGTGTAATAAATCAATTTTACAAATACGATTTAATGAACGAGATATTCAAGTTATATATATATATTTACAAATACGTGTAATAAATCAATAGATACGATTATATACAAGACGTGTGAGTTAACAATAGAAGCATCATTGGTATCCAAAGGGTACGGTATCATAGGTACCAGGTAACTGGTAACGTTTCCTATAGGTGTTACGGCACACCTTCGTACCCCTAAGTTCCTTCACGCCCCCCAGCTTCTGCGCCCGAAAATTGTGGGTGCCTACAATTAGTTGGGGAGGTTGTTCATCATCGTCCAAACATACTAGATCCTTCAACGACTCAAAGTTAACAACCTCCCGATTCGCATGGTTGAGCGTAATACCCTTTGCCTTCACGATATATTTCATTTCCTCCCCCACCCTGACCCGTACCCCATAAGTCTTAGGTCCTGTTGAGGCAAAAGAGTCGGCGTATGCGTTGTCCCCATACTCATCCTTGATCTCATCAGTGAGCTCGCCGAGGAACTCCCCAATAGTGGGCATGTATTCACCCTCCCTCTCTGTGAATATCACGCTATCTGTATCGGCATACAATACTCTCCGCCCAAGAGAATGCAATAGACCCCAAAGTTTTATACGGGCGTAGGCTGTTGTGAAGCTGGCCACAGGTATGTTTGTAACCCTTGAGGTATCTGTGGCAAATTCAGTGTTGTTGTACTTTATTACGTAAGTATTACCTACATTTACGATCTCCATGACCTCTTTATCGGGGGCATTGGCATAATCCCAGACATCGCTATAACTTTGTGCCAAATGAATGCTCCCTCTGCCGGTATTCTGCGCAAATTTTCCCCATAGACTGTTTAGACACAACTTTGCACTAAAGCGCTTGCCAGGATTCTTTACAATTTGGACACGATCAAGTTGTATACCTTCGCGGTCGCGGTAACGTTGAATATAGGCAGACTTTTCATCTTCGGTATCAACTCCTCGCGGATACCCTGATGCCTCAACCTTATCCTTCAAAAAGGTGTTTATATATGGTGTGAAAAGGTTGGGTAGCTTCTGAAACCTCCACACCTCATGTATCTTCAGTATTCTATAACCATGGCGTACGGCTAGGGCCAACTCAGGACTTGTATATATGCCTCTGATCTTACGCTGGTGGGGTATATGGTTACATTCGCCGTTATCCTCTTCCGCGCACTTCACGCACAGGGGAAACATGAGCTTGTCGTCGATAACGACAGGTAAGATCGGCATCCATAAATTGTGTGGGGGGAGTACGTCTACGAAAGAGAGCCCAAAGTAACGATCATTCAAATTTTTTGAAAATTCATTGATGGAGGGTAGGCTAGGTCCCACCAGTTTCTCAGGAGCGCCCACGGGGTACGGATTGCTCTTCATCACGTATGGGTATAAAGAACAGAAATCGTAGTAATGGAGCTTCACGCCCTCCGTAGGTGGAAAGTATAGTCTGAAAGGATTTGTACGTCCTCCAAACAAGCTATCACCACATTTGAGAGGATCAGCACCATTGAACGCTTCATCGTTTTTATTCCTCACGGTACACCCGTCTGTCTCCATCCGTGCATCATATTCATGCTCCCACAAGACTTTGTGAGTGAACTGTGATCCTATAAGTTGATCGCGGGTACGGGTTGATGCGAGACAGTCGGCAGGAGACCTACCGTGGATATCTCCGGTGATTCCGCACTCAGGACGGGGGCATCCATGTCACCAGCAACCGTTAAAGGAGTACACAGTCTTCACACCAGTGACACGGTTTTCACTCAACCCATCAACCCAAAAAACACGTCCATTAATCTTAATGGGTACTTCACCCGTGTTGCGGGCGTGCTTTATGTATACACCTGTCTGTTGCTGTAGGTGTATGAGCCAGTAAATATCCTTGTGTCCGTAACTGCGGGGGTTGTTTCGGTGAATAATGGCTAAGGTGTCTTTAGGCATGAAGTTATTCTTGAACACCGTAAAACATAATGATGCGATGGTGGTTGCGACTTGCAGTGGATCGCATTTGAAACGGCTATGTACATCCTTCTAAAGGCCTGGAAACATACTCTAAGCACACCACATCATTCACGCAATAACGCTCACATTCATCAGCTATATTATAAGGTTCTTTCATTAAAACTGTCGTAGTATCGATCAAAGTCTTCACGTTCATCCATACAGTCAAAATAATGTTTGGGGGGTGGTGGGCCTACGTAGTTTAAAGTCTCGCTGGTGAGGAAAGTGTAAGGGAAGTATCCTTTGGAAACTTCAGCTGCTACTCCCATCACCTTTGGTAGCTTTGCTAACTTACAAGGTGTGAATAATAAAGTATCTTTAAATTGTACATTGCCTCTTATCTGCATCTGTATTAATTTGTTGCCTCTTTTCAATGGATCACCTGTAAATATCTCAGAGGATTCGTGTTCAAGCAACTCCTTATAAAGGAACTGCGTGTCAAACTTTGCCCGTTATGGGCGAGAATATACACAGTCATTTTTTTTAACTTGTCGGCTAACTTGACAATATAGGACACAAATAGTTTCACAGGACTATCGCGGACATTCGTTTTAAAAACGTTTGTCCGTTTACCACATTTTGGGCACTCGTCACATTCGATACCCATACACTCATCACAGATGGTCTGGCTCACAAGTAAATGTGGAATTACCTCTTTGGTTTCAGCGTTCGTATATGTTTCTATATCGTAGTATACAGTTATACAAGGGTTATTTTCAGGCTTAGCATCTTTTCAATACATACATGCTTTACTCCATCACCTTATATTCCTCCTGGCATGTAGGACAGTGAATTATGTCACACTTGTGCTTAAATTTCCCCCAATTATCCATTGTGTGAAACATACCACATTCACAGATTCTCATTTTCCTGCACGTGCCAATTGATTTATGGAAATCAAACAGATATTATTGAAAAATGTGCGTCTACACACATCACAGTCTCTCTTCTCAGCTTCAACTACACGGCCTTCACATTTGGTGCTTTTACACTGCTCACATACCATGTGACATTCTTTACAATGTCTCACTATATCATCCGCAAACTCGAGGCACCCCTTACACAAATCATGATGTCTCCTATATTTTCGACTTTTGTCATAACTAGCGTAAAGCCCCCTTATATTACGGATGGGGAGATACGTTGTCCCTGACAATCCTAAAATAAGTAGGGGTCTTGTACGATCTCTCACACAGCTTTTAAAACATACACAGTCCTACGACGATCATCCAACCCAAGCACAACTATGCGGACATTCATTTCCTGTTCTACCCTTCTCAGCTCTTCAGGACCCATATTACAGTCAAATCAAGTTTCACAGTCACAGCTAGTTTACGGGCACGCTCCACGACTGTAGGCAACCAAATTTTTTGAGTTCGTGTATTTTGTACAGTAACATACGTGCTAAGAGTACTGCTATAAAGCCGCAACCACGATCGACGTTTATATGCTTTCGGTAAATAGTAGGAGAATTGAAGTTAAGAGTATACGGTATGGCACTATGACCCGCAACACGGTATACATGGTCATATTTACCGTGAAGTTGTCCATATTGAAGGCTATACTACTTTGGGCGGCTTGCATTATACGCCCTAATATATATTCTACATCTTCAGCCGCCAAACGTCTAAATGGCACTATCACCCAATAATCGTCTACATCACCGTCATCTGACCCGAATCCAAGGACAGACTCGTCCTGACTTCACGCTCGTCACGATTCTGAAGAGCAAACTCTATATATGCTGTCCAACCCGGCGTAACCCGCACTCAATTCCATTGCTATACATGACTCTAGGCGACCCTGACTCTATACCGATTTCTAGTCAAGGCTGGGGTGGGGGCTGCGGATCGCACCAATTCCAGCGTTATAGCATCCTCAACAGAACGGGGGGGGGCGGATGAATTAGTAGTGGATATAGCGGAAGGTGCTGCTGATGGGGGGCCGTTGCGTAGGAGGATGAGGGTTGGGGATCGGTTATTGTAGACTTAACAGAACGGGGGGCGGCGGATGAATAAGGGGTATATTAGCGGGAGGTTGCTGCTGGGGGGTTGTTGCGTAAAGGTTGAGGGTTGGGGATCTATACCGCTGCAACAGGTGCTATTTCGGGCGCTTTATACCTGACGTGGGGTCTCATACCTCCGCTTTGGACGTGCTAACCGGTATCGCTGGTGAGGGTCGTTGGCAGGGGAGGAGATCACAACTACACTGTCGTCGAGGTCATCCGTAATGTCAATGATGGCTGCTCTACCTCATCGTCATTCACGGTTCTGTGGGAGAAGAAATAAGGAACAGCACTCAAAATTTGTAATATTTTGTAAATGACCCACTTAGGAGTGTGACGTGTTAGAAATGGACTCTGTACAAAAATTCAGATTCACGAGCCATCCACATGTATTATATCTGGACCTACAGGATGTGGTAAAACTGTGTTTATGCTTAAAATCATTAAAGAAAAGGGAGAGATGTTCTCGAAATTTGTGCGTAAAGTTATATGGTGCTATTCGACGTATCAATCAGTGTTCAACGAGGTACCAATGATGATTTTGTTCCACAAAGGCGTATATGACGTTAATTCGTTAAAGGAAATGAACATACATCATTGTAATTGACGATCTCATGTTGGAGATGGATAAAACGTTTGCCGAGACATTTACAGTATTCTCCCACCATCTTAACATAAGCGTGTTCTTCATCAATCAGAATCTATTTTTAAAAAATAGATACAAACGCGCGATGTGTCGTTAAATACGCAATGTCTAGTCTTATTCGCGCAACGTAGAGATGTATCACAAATTGGGGTATTAGCCAATCAAATGTTCCCGAATGAGCGTAAGGAGTTTTTGGAAGTTTATAAAGAAGCTACAAGCACGCGTTACGGATATTTGCTTTGCGACCTTCATCCGCGAAACACGTTTAGAGTGCTTCTGCGAACGAATATATTTCCAAACGAGCCTGAAACGGTGTATATTCCAGGATGACAAAGAGACTAAAGAAATACCGTGAATTAATAAAAATATATCATCGACTGCCCCGGGCATTGCAGCAGATGTTTATTAAAAATATCGATGCCGACTTTTTAAAATGCATCTGTGAAATCTGTCTTAACGTTATAAATTGCAATGTATCAATGAAAACCCATCAGAAGGCTCGCCTACGCTGCTACAAGAACATAATACGTGCACTCGCTCGTAAAAGCCAAACTGTAGCGAAGAAAAAACGAATTATTGTACAAACAGGAGGGTCATTTCTCCCCATCTTATTTTCAGTTTTGGGTCCATTACTGACTAGATTAATATAATGAAGAAAGTGGTAGTGATTCCCCACGAGGTGTACGCTTCACTGCAAAGGAATCCCAGACACGTATCTAGATCCCCATAAAGCAGACTTAAAAGAATGGAAAGCGAATTGTTAGCCCTATTAAACAGTGAAAAAACACCTGATGAGAAAAGAATCTTATACCAAGAAGCTCTGCAGAAATTTCTTCACGAGTACGAAAATTATAAGAGCCCTACAGAGATTCCTGTGGTTATTAGGCACAGCACGGGGGACGATGGACATGGCGACATAGGATCTGAGCCCGACGATACAGCTGACCAACCAAAAAGATTAGCCACACAACATATCGAACATGTATTAAAAAATACCCTCCCACTTACATTGAGGAGTAAAGGCTTAAGTCTTTATAATCTATTGAATGAGGATCCCGCCATACAATGGACCGATACAGGGGAGATCATTGTGGAAGGATCAAAGGTACAGGGATCGAATATCGTAGACATTGTCCATGATCTGGTGAGAAAGTGGGATAGGCCGTCACCATCAGGATGGAAGCATATTAAAGCAAGACTACAACAAATAAATGTCCCTAAAACGTTGATAGGAAATCTGAACAGGTTAAAAGACTTGGAGCATGCAACGCCTGTGACACAATTGAAGGCGCCGTCACCCCCGGCGGTAACACCTTTGAAGAGGAGCAAGAAGAGGTTAAACCAACCCTACCCACGTGCCTCTAAAATACGCAAATGGCTAACGTATTAACTAAACGCTATTATGACATTTCTACCCCATCCTCTTACGGCGGCGTAGATAGACTGTACAGAAGTGTTTACGGAGTAGGAAAAAAAGATGTTGAAAGATTTTTGAGGGAGCAGGACGCTTATACGCTTCATAAGCCTGTGAGAAAAAGGTTTAAAACAGCCAAGACAACGGCTTCCTCGATTGATTCTATTTGGCAAGCAGATTTAACAGACATGCAAAGATATTCTGTGTATAACGATGGTTACCGCTACATTCTATTCATAATAGACGTATTCTCTAGATATCTGTGGCTAGTTCCTCTGAAAAATAAATCACCTGAAACAGTTGCTAAAGCCACCAAAACGCTAATGTTAAAAGAAAACAGGGTTCCTGGCTATTTTTGTACGGATATGGGGAAGGAATTTATAGGCCGTGCTTTTCAGAACATGTTGACAGAGTTTAATATCAGCTATTACACAACCAATTCTATACATAAGGCTTCTTTAGCTGAAAGAGTTCAGCGCACCATAAAGGAACGCATGCACCGTTATTTTACACATAAAAACACATACAGATTTCTAGACATTCTGGAATCATTGGCGTCATCCTACAACCGCTCACACCATCGCACGATTGGGACAACACCTAACGAAGTTTTAGAAAGAGGTACGCTCCCGAGGAGAGATGGATCACCACCACCACCACACTCTGCGCGCTTCAAAATCAATGATTATGTAAGGCTGTCGCGTTCGGGGAACAAATTCGCAAATGGTTTTGAGCAAGGATGGACATTGAAGATTTGAATGGAGAAGAAATCTCAGGAGGCTTTTACCGAGAGGAATTGCAGAAAGTTGCGTTTAATTTAGGAAAAAATGTTTAAAATTGAGAAAATTTTAGGAAGCAAAGGTTCAGGAAAGAGAAAAATGTACCTGGTGAAATGGCTAGGGTACCCAGAAAGCTTCAACACCTATATAAAAGCTGATGCAATAATGAAGCTTAAATAGTATGCAACATGGCTCCTAACCATTTCTACGTCACACTCCCGTCCTCCTCGTCCCTGTCTGTACACTCTAACAACACACTAGCCAACTTTGTAACAGAGCTCCACAAGCACATTGAATTGGGTCGTGATTCGTATGAGGTGGGGATATGCGAAATTCAGCTGGACACCATCTTTTTAAATATTGAACATAAAGAAACCGTTTTTACGATTCTTAGAGACATTGACGAGTGTGAAAAAGCTGGGGTAGCTATGGATGAAACTATGCGTATCGCTCGGACTAAGGTTGCACGGTATTACAGTACAGAAGTAAGACTAGGACCGGGTCAATATGGTTCGGCCGAGGATGTTGTGAGAGGCTTAAACGTAAGTTTAAGAAACTCAAACCTTACGAATGATTTAGTATACGAAATCGTAAACAACCCTGCACATACACTAATCCTAAAATCAAAGACTAACAGACGTATTAAAGACCATAGAAAGTTCCAAATTCTAGCCAATGGCCGATATAGCGCAGCCTTCCAAAGAGACACATTTCACGAGACACAGCATGACTTGTCCAGATTAATGTATCAATTGAAGATGGAGAAATTGGCTGAAAGGTCCCCAGACATGTGCTATATTTACAGTAATATAGTGGAGCACCAGTTTGTTGGGGATACCCAGGCACGCCTGCTGCGCATTGCTCACATCCCCAACCATAGAGGAAGGAGTTTGAGTATTACATATGACAGACCCCATTATGTGAATGTCGCAACTAATTTAATAACCAATATCTCAATATATATAAGAACGATTGAGGGTGAAAACTTCCCATTCGGTAACGGGAGCTTAACAGTGAAGCTACACTTTCGACGCACTGAGTTATAATGGATAGAAAGCCTTTCACCGTCTATCGAGGGGTGCGTTACCAGCGCGGTAGTGGACTTGGGTCCATTTTTTCATCCATACTACGTACGGCTGTTCCTTTGCTGAAGAGGGGTGCCAGATACCTTGGAAGGAAAGCGCTACAATCAGGTATTAACACTGCAGAAGACATATTGGCCGGGGCTAAACCTAAAGAGGCTCTAAAAAAACATTTAAAGCGTACACGGGACGAAATCATCAAAGATGCAAAGAGAAAAATGCGTGGTGGCGGGAAGAAGCGGGCTGCCCGGAAGAAGAAAGGGGTCACGTGGTATTAAACGTAAAAGGCTATCAAAAAAGAAGTGCTGTAAGCGAATGAAACCTATGGTTGACCACTTTTTTGACTGATATAAGCTAAGGACATTGATCTCATGAATCATAGTTTGTTTACCACTTGTCGAGAGAGGAGTCACTATTTCGCCATGGCACGCTTCATCCACCCATGTAGTTCACAATGCTGTAAATCGGAGCTGTCCCTTTTTGAGCTACCTCCAACCCAAGTTTCTATTGAGCACAGTGACTTTATTACAATTAACCCTTTAAACACAATTAGTTCCCCGAGTGCACCTATAGAATTCGTGATACCCAGCTCAGGCCCTTACTTTTTTGATCCAAGCTGTGTGCACATGTACGCTAAGCTACGTATAGCCCATTCTGATGGAACGGTCTGCGATGACAAATATGCTGTATACCCTGAAACAAACTTTCTGCACTCCATATTCAACCAGTGTGACGTATATTTAAATCAGACCAACATATCGGCAGGCACGGGGTACTATCATCTACGAGCCTATCTGGAAAATGTCCTCAACTTTTCCAAAGAAGCGAAGGCTACCTTTTTAAGTGCGGAGGGATATTATCAAACTAAAGATGAAAATAGTATAAAGGACAAATTTAAAAATTCTAAAAAGAAAATATACGAGTGTTTTGGACGGTTGCACACAGATTTCACTTTCCAGGAGAAGTTGCTTGTGAACGGGGTGGATATGAAAATAAAGCTCACCCGCACGAGTCCTGAGATCTGCTTAAATCTGGATGCGGATCAAGAAGAGGGTGCAAAGCCCGTTGTGGTTCACATTATGGACACATACCTCCGCGTACGGCGAGTGAAATTAAGTTCACCAAAACAACTAGAAATTGAGAAAAATTTACTAAACGCTACAGTGAAATATCCTATTAACAGAGTGCAGATCAAACTATATACGGTTCCTGCAGGGTTGGCATCGAAGCAGATAGAAAACATTGCCCTGGGAAATCTTCCTAAAAGGATATTAATCGGCATGCAGGACCACGCTTCGGTGAATGGAAAATATAAAAGAGTGCCTTTAAATTCGAGAATTTCGGACTTAAAAATATAACTCTATACGTTAATGGCACTGCTTTGGGTGGAACAATGGGTACGGACTATTCATCAGACGCTGTGTTACCTCTTTGTGCCAGAGCCTATAGTAATCTGACCCATATTGCAGGTGATTGTGATGAGCTTGGTAATGGGGTAACGCAGGAAGAATTCATTGATCAATTTAACCTTTATCCGTTTGACATTACACCTGACTTATCTGCTAGCGTAAATACCCATTTAACCCCACAGCAGAGCGGAAACATCTCAGTGCGGCTGGAATTCGCCAAGCCTATAGACGCTCCTATTAGTGTACTAGTATATCTCGAATCGCAAGCCCTAATAGAAGTAGATAGATTTAGGAGCGTTATCACTGACTTTTAAAATGGATGCTAATACACTTCAGAAAGTAATGGAACGAGTCACACGTTCCAAATTTATCGGCGTGTTTGCGAAGAATGAAACATTGAGTTTGCCAAGTACGCGAGAATGCGGTAGTCTTATTGTGAACACAGACATCATCGGTAATGAAGGGATTCACTGGATCGCTGTCTATTTTAAAAATAGACAGCGCCTGTACTATTTTGATTCACTCGGTACTCAACCCTGGAGTGACCCTATTATTGTAAAATTTCTCGCTCAGTTACATATTCCCGAAGTTGTATGGAACCCATTTCGCATGCAAGGATATTTTACTAATGTTTGCGGAATGTACTGCGTCTCATTTCTCATGCATATGTCAAATGATAAAGAATTTATAAATTTTTTAAATTTATTTGACCCGTGTCACACTCGCCGAAACGATGAAATGGTATGCAGACAGATAAAAAACCGTTTTCCAATTGTACGTACTCGTTGTATATTATAATGTTTTTGTTCGTATATTTGTAACGATATATTCTGTAGTTGTTTATTGTACTGATTTCTTTCATTTAATAAATTTATGAAAATATATTGTCTTCTTACCCCAAAAAGATCGAAAAACACTTACATTATTTCGGTGTGACATTGTTGACTGATCAGTATATCCCTATTCCGAGATTCTTCAAAAGATTGTATAACACGTGTCAAATCCTCATCGGACCTTAAAGGATTAATGTTCATTCTTTTAAAACATATACAGAGTATACAGACAGATCCCCATTATGTGAAGATATCTTTGGTTCGAGGAATAACATTGATGCCATAAAAAATTTCGATTTTAGCATAATGGGGATAACCAAATAACATTGATTGACAAAAAAATTTTGGCGAGTATCTATTTGATGAGATACTACAACTCTCCATATATATATAAAAACGAATTATAGACACTTACATTTCTATGGTAGTCCCATGCGTCGGATTGTAAGGAGCGTCACTGCAAATATCTTCAACGGTTTGCGTTGGAAATAATTCGCCACGGTCAATCGCATTGAAAAGATTAATTGCGGTTAATGCTGCAGTATCACTTTCTTCATACAATTCCGGGGAGACGTACAGGTCCATGGTGGAGGATGTGTGACATTGCTGACTGTTCAGTATACCCCCCGTATTCCGAGATTCTTCAAAAGATTGTATAACACGTGTCAAATCCTCATCGGACCTTAAAGGAATAATGTTCATTCTTTTAAAACATATACAGAGTATACAGACAGATCCCCATTATGTGAAGATATCTTTGGTTCGAGGAATAACATTGATTGCCATAAAAAAATTTCGATTTTAGCATAATGGGGATAATCAAATAACATTGATTGACATAAAAATTTTGGATAGTATCTATTTGATGAGATACTACAACTCTCCATATATATATAAAATCGAATTATAGACACTTACATTTCTATGGTAGTCCCTTGCGTCGGATTGTAAGGAGCGTCACTGCAAATATCTTCTACGGTTTGCGTTGAAAATAATCATCACGGTCAATCGCGTTAAAAAGACTAATTGTCGTTAATGCTGCAGCGTCACTTTCTTCATACAAGTCTGGGGAGACGTACAGGTCCATGGTGGAGGGAATGATTAATCACTGACGCGAAAATAGCTACTGTTACTCCCAACTGAAAAATATCCCCTTTTATATGCACAATCGCCAAGCTCCGCCCAAAAGACCAGATGTTCGTAGTGATTGGCTGCCGATGTAGCTGGGTGGAGCTATGACGTGTACCAATCCGCTATAACGGGACCGGATGAGTAACATATATATAAAATCGTGTTTCTTGAATTATAGGCACTTACATTTCTATGGTAGTCCCTTATATTATATTTTTACTTACAAGTATTGTTTTCTTGTGTTAACATAATTGCTAACTTATTTTATAATAAAGAAATTATATCCTAATTATATTTTTAAAATAGCATTCGGTTTCCACATTAAACTGTGGGCCTAAGGTGACGTGAAAACTTTATCCGTTGTCACTCTTCGAGCTAGTTGTTATTATTACTAAAGAGAAAATCATGCATGCTTTTCGGTCATACTGCTGACTCGTTTCAAATGATGCATTAACATGCTTTTCGGTCATACTACTGACTCGTCAAATGATGCATTAACATGCTTTTCGGTCATACTACTGACTCGGGGTCAAATGATGCATTAACATGCTTTTCGGTCATACTACTGACTCGTCAAATGATGCATTAACATGCTTTTCGGTCATACTACTGACTCGGGGTCAAATGATGCATTAACATGCTTTTCGGTCATACTACTGACTCGTCAAATGATGCATTAACACGTTTTTCGGGCATACTACTGCCTCGGGTCAAATGATCCTGTTATTTTAAATCCGGTTCAATAATCCTGTTATGTTGAAATGTGGAAGAGTAAGCAACGACTCCCTGACGAGATGTATTTCGTAGGTTAGGTTAGGTTAGGTCTCTTACATATAAAAACCCATTCACTAAGAGCATTGGCTTTCCTTTCTCACTAGAAACAAACTCTGCCATTTTTCGATTATTATTTATTATAATTGTGGGTATAGTTAACCTGGAAAAAGAAAGTAAATTTAAATTAGTACACTTAATTTTAAATAATATTTTGGGAAAAACTGAGTAAATGGAAATATTATTTGGATTCCTTTATTTGAACAAAACTCTCGCTCTCTCTATATATATATATATATAATATAATTATTAGTACATTCAGGTATGCCTACCTTATTTCTTTCGCTGATTGCTATTTAATATAATTGTGTGTATTTCTAAGAGTCGGAGTGAGGTGAGGTTTTGATCGATTTGACTGGTAGAAAGGTAAATTATGGTCAATCGAGTTGGGCAGATTCTCGGAATTCCTTTCCTCTAGCGGATTGTGTTTTGGTTAATTTCAACTTTTAAATGAATTTTCGCAAATTCTCGTATTTTTTCAATTTTTTTCGCATGGAATGAGGCTCGTGTGTTTCATAAATTTTCATCTCGTATGGAGTGAAGGGATACTTATCAGGGATTGGGGGGAACCCCATTGACCACGACGAAACCCTATTTATGAGATAAGATGAAATAGTGATTTGAGAATAATCTTTGTGCAGTTTAAGTAAATACATTTATTCAAGTAGAGGTTGCAACCTCTCCTTCCTTCATGCGAATACTGTAATGTTCTACATAATGATACAACTTAGATATATATATATATATATATATATATATATATATATATATATATATATACGGGTTTGGGGAATGACGATCGTCTGTTTTGAATTGTTTCATAAATTTTCATTTCCGTTCGTTTTTCCCCACTGATATTCGAATGTTTATAATGAAAATTGAGTGTGTAAAATTATTTATTTGATAAACAGAATTTAATTGGATTCATCCCAACGTCAGACCATTACTTTGGTCTTATATAATTATTTTAGGAGAATTTAATAAACATAATATTAAAGTACATTTCTTTCTCATTAAAATGTTCAGGGTCACGCGGCCTGTTTTTTTTTTTTTTTTTTCACTACAGATTTGTTTGTGGGTACTTCTTTTATTTATTTCTTGTAGCACTTGTGTTACCTTATTTCTATACAATAATGTCTTGAAGTGAGTGATACTGACATCGTGTGTAATGATTCATTGAGGCAGTGAAACTCATTTTCTTTTCAGATATGCAAGTTACCCATAAAATTTGAAGCTAAAGTAAGTAAAGAAAACTAATTTTGATGGGAGACTTGTCTTGCTAAGAAGCCTCCAAGACTAAACTTCTCTCTACTTTTTTTTTTTCCAACGTCAGACCATTACTTTGGTCTTATATAATTATTTTAGGAGAATTTAATAAACATAATATTAAAGTACATTTCTTTCTCATTAAAATGATGCATAATAATATATATCTAGCAAGAACAATCCGATCATTGCAAAAAAAACTGGAAAGGTATGCAATTCCAGGTTTAATAATAATAAAGATTGAGTGTGTAAAAATTATTTATTTAATAAACAGAATTTAATTGGATTAACTACCGTCATATATATTGTGGTACACAATGGATGATTAATATATGGTTTTCTGGGACACATGGCGCTATCTGGCAACTGAATACATTGCGCTATCTGGCAACTCAGCCAGAATAGAGGTTTATAAAAGACCGAGAAGCTGATGAAAGAATCATTCAAGCTCGGCTCCCAGCCGAGCAAGGACCTCTGGTCCTTCTCTTTCTGGCCCTTTGGGAAAACCCCTTAGAGGCCTCTTAGGTTAGGTAAACGAAAATAACTTGGGGGAGAACTCCGCCTCCAAGTTGCATGCCTTGCAATCAAAGGCCACTACTCTCCTCTCTCCTCCTTCAGGTGTCTCTCTCTCTCTCCTTCAGGTGTCTCTCTCTCTCCTTCAGGTCTCTCTCTCCTTCAGGTGTACCCCTCCCCTTGGCTCAGCCAACTGGCTGATTCTGGCTGATTAGGAGCCTATAAAACAACGCCTACTCGGCTGAAGTCTTAATATGCACTTGGCTCCTGCCAGGTGAACACCTCTCCTCCTTTCTCTCCTCCTTTCTCTCTGGCCCTTTGGGGGGAATAGCTTGGGGGAGAACTCCGCCCCCAAGTTGCATGCCCCTTGCAACCCCGGTTGGCAACAAAGGCCAGTACTCTTTTTTTTTCTTTTTTCTTTTTTTTTTCACAACCCCCCCCACCTTTGCAACAACCCCCACCCCCCCCTTTGCAACATTACATAATAACTTGCAACATTCTTGCACTCTCCCCTTTTGCGGCTATACTACTCACATCAATTCGCTCAATAGCAGCTGTGATTCTTGCTTTTAAATCATCAATGTCTGTCACCCGCGTACATTTCTAAAAAACTTGTCAAAACGTGGTATCAGAAAAAACATAATGAGATTCTCTGTAAAATGGGACAACACTGGAATTTCTACACTTCATGGTTGACTTTTAATAACAGCCAAAAATTGTACAGATAATTCTCGGACACCCGGTATATATATATATATATATATATATATATATATATATATATATATATATATATATATATATATCTTCTTCCGCAGCTTATTATCCCATCTTTACATGGTGTCGCTGTTTTTGGTTCGTCTTCTCCACTCTCCTCTGTCGTATACCACGTCCTCCTCCAAGTCCTTCTCCCTGATGTCCGCCACCACACAGTCCCTCCATCTCGTCTTCGGTCTTCCTCTTCTTCTCCGTCCCGGCAACTCCATCTCCAGCACTCTGCGCCCCACATACTCCTCCTCTCTTCTCCTGACGTGTCCATACCACCTCAGCCTGGCCTCCTGCACCTTCTTAGATGCTTCCGCCACCTTCACGTATATACTGTATATATATATATATATATATATACGTATATACTGTGTATATATATATATATATATATATATATATATATATATATATTGAAAGGCTATATTTGACTTAAAAATATGGCTTGATTATATAATGAATGGAGCTTGATTTAAAGCACTAAACTTGAAATGGGTTTGTTTCTTTAAGCTTTAATTCATTCGAGACAAAGCAAAGACCAATGATAAGAGCGTAAAAGGAACAATATGAAACGAATTGCAAAATAAATATTCAGAAAATGCTCTTAGCCATCATCGGATGTCAAGATATTAACAATCATTAATTTTCCAAATAGTCGGACATGCAAACGAGGTGCGGGAAACCCCGTACGCGAACGTATACTAAAAAAGGGAGCAAAAGTATGGGTTTATGTATATTTGCATTAACATCGCTCATCCCCTTTTGGAAATAGAAGTTTTTAGTTAGTATCGATATGGACATTCTCCAATCGAACTTTTAACTGCATATTGGAACATAATTTACTAAGAAAATTTAATGTATACCCGATTTTGGTTAATTCTATTTTAAAATAGTCTTCAATTACGTCTTTGAAAATGTTATCCGAGTCTTTTCCCACTTTTTACTTTGAAATTAAGAAAAATACTAATTTTAAATCGTCTCTTTAATGGGTCGCAAATTTTACCTCACTTTTAATTTTACTTTTCGTTTTCTCGGGAACTTAAATATGCTTTAGGAAAAACTATTAACTTTAGCAAATGTTATAGTTGAGCATTAATAATAATATATTTGTAAAAAACTGTTTCGTTCCGTTGCGGTATATGCAAATTCAACATCTGAAACTGGCTTCTTTCATGAGCTAATATGCATGAGTCTACGCTAAAATAGCCTATTTGGCCAGACATCGGAAGAGCTGCTCGTCCATACTATTGCCTGCTGCATTGCACATCGTGCTTTTTATATCATTTTTATCGCAACACATTGACTTAATTGATACTGTTATTTATTTATTTTTATTCACGGGCATAATACGTCGGGAATATTATTTCACGTCAGACAATAGAACAAACTATACAATAGAATTTTCATGCGAAATAGCGTCGAAATATTTTATTCAGAGTTTATCAAGTATGAAACTTTTAATACTTGTCTTTGTAAGTGAAGGTTATGTAGGTATAGTCACGTTAAATTAGGGTAGTATAGGTTGGGTTATGTTACGCGAGGTTAGATTAAATTACATTAGATCAAATTTGGATAGGTGAAATTTCGATATATTTTGTTTGTGGAGGTCCGAACACTTTTCAACGAAAAATGTTACATTCGAGAAAATATTCTCGACGCTTTGAGAATTTGGAAAGTCGTTCAAAAGTTTTGTCTTTCAAACAATGCCAGTTCGAGCCCCTGCTGACTTAATTCCATTTGTCCGTTATCTTCTTAAAAGGGGGTTAGTTATTATTGGAGATGACATGAATTTGGAATTTGTTTCCCTCATCTACGACTCTATTTGTTCAAAATTATTTTCCTTCGCCAGTCTTAAATGTTTCCTTTAATTACATCTCAGTCTTTGTAGTTCACTGTATCGCCATAGTATATTTAAAAAAACAATAGAATATATTTAAAATATATTTAAAAAAGCATCATTTCGCATAATTTGTACGACTTGGTGGAGGAGGAACTATTTCCGTTCTCTTCCTATCCCTCATAGCCAGCTACGCATGACTGTTCAGAGACTATACACAAGAACCTGGCCAACTGCTTTTGGTGGAATCGTTGAGAACGATTTTTTAATTTTAAACCTCACAAAGTATTTTTCCCCCCTAATCAATAGAAAAGACCTCTCCTCTCCTGTCTCAGAGAATTATCTGAAGATGACTCCATCATAATCTCACGTCCTGACAAAGGTAAAGACACCGTCCTTCTTAATGAATTGCATTACATTAATAAGATTAACAACGTTCTCAACGATTCCACCAAATTCAAAAAGATTAATGACAATCCCTTAACACTTTCCCTAAAACTTGAAGACAAAATCAATCGTTTTCTCAGAAAACTATACGATCAAAATAAAATTTCGGAAGGCATTTACAACCAAGTACGTTCTTCCGGCTCGTGCCCAGGTACTCTTTCTCTTTACGGCCTCCCCAAAATACACAAACCTAACTTACCCATTACACCTATCCTTTCGGCCTACACCTCCCATAATTACCAACTAGCCAAATTCCTAATTTCCCTCCCTAACGCAGAATGAATATTCCGTCCCCAATTCTTATGAATTCGCCAAAGAAATACTGACGTTAAACAATTCAAACAACCTCCATATACACAGCTTTGACATAATATCCCTCGACACCAACGTACCAATTAAAGAAGCCATTGACATCTGCATCAACAACTTATTTTCTAACAATCAGAACACAGTTCTCAACCTAACGAAACAAGAATTGAAGACACCTACTTCTTTTTCAATAAACAACTCTACCAACAAACCCATACACTAGCTATGGGATCCCTCCTAAGTGCCACACTAGCCAACATCTTGCTCTGTTACCATGAAAATAACTGGCTACTCCATTGCCCCACCCATTAGAAACCACACCTATACAAAATATACGTTGACGACACTTTTCTCCTCTTTCACAATATTAACTACGTCCCACTTTTTCCTATCTTAATTCCCAACATCAAACCATCAAGTTCACTAAAGAAGACGAATCCAATAACACCTTATCCTTTTTAGATATAACAATAACAAAATAAAATAATGAATTCAGACTTCCATATATCGAAAACCTACATAAACAGGCCAAGGTACTAACTACTTAAGCCACATCCCTTCAATATAAAATTAACAGCATTACAATTTTAATCTACCGTGCTTATCAACTTTCTTCCTCCTACTTATCCTTCCACAATGAAATAGAATTTATTCACAATTTCACCGTTAATAACTCTTTCCCAAAACATTCACAACAATCTCTAACAAGAAATTTTCTTAACAACATCTATCAACCCCCCCCCCCTTAAAGTCCCCACCATTAAAAAAGATATACAATACTTTTCTTTTCCCTACTACGACAATATTAGTTAAAAAATACAATCAGAACTTCGCCCCCTACTCACCCCTCTTTACCCTCAAATCAACCTTCAATTTGTATTCACCAATAATAACAGCATTAAATCGTATCTCACTCATAAAGAACCCCCCCCCCAGCCCCTTGTTTCGTCCACTATTTACTGTTTCAACTGTACTCACTGCAAAGCGAGTTATATTGGCAGCACCATTCGGCAGTATCAAACAAGCGTGGACGAACATCGCGCATTTCTACCAGAACATCACGACCTTTAAATAAACCATCGAAATCAGCAAGAACTCCTCATTGCCACCTCCACAATCACCCACTGCTTCCCGCCAATTTCAAAATTATCAATTCAGCAAACCAACTAACCGACCTCCGCATCCTCGAATCCCTCTTTATCCTTAGTATAAAACAAACCCTCAACGACTGTAGTTCTGCTTTCAATTTAAACATAGCCAAATAATTCTTCCAACTCATCACTGAAAAAGAAATCCGCTCTCACTCTTCGGCCTTTGGGACAATCCCAACATGGATAGTTGAACACTCAACCATTCCCAACATTAATACAATTAGATTAAATCCTCCCGTATAATAACCCGGTAAGCTTTATTTTCAATATTCGCTTCACCTCATAACCTTTGTATATTTTAACCGTTGTCTTATTTCTCTACATTTTATATACCTTTTTAACTTTAAATTATTATCATATGACTATAAATATATTTTATACATTTTTTTACTCATTATATCTGTTCACTTTCTTACTCTACTTTTTTGAGCACTGATGATGGAAATTGAATTTCTGAAATGTCTGTAAATAAACATGTACCATCTCCTCGTCTAACACTGAAATTAATATCAAAAATACATTTTTCTAATGTTCAAATATGACCTTCATATCTTGCGCAAATGAACCGAAACAAAGTTTTGAAACATTAAAGTTTTCCTGTTTTGGTTCATTTTCGCTAGAAATGAGGGTCATATATGAACCAAAGACACCAAAATACATTAGAAAAATGTATTTTCGATATTAACAAAAAACAAACGGGCTAGGGACATATATATAAATATATAAATATAAACTAACCTAACCGGGGCTACGTCGTAGCCAATGTCGTAACACCGCTTCCCATTGATCAGCGAAGTTAAGCGACATTGGGTCTGGGTAGTAGTTGGATGGGAGACCGTCCGCCGCGTCCAGACTATGTAGCGACCCGTGGTTCGGATCCCACGTAAAGCTGTAGGTCCCCTCCGTCATATGACCTTAGATGTTGCGAAGGAGGTTAAACAAACCCAATAATTAATTATCCTAACCTAACCTTAACCCATGTGTTCTCCGATTGTGTGTGCTAACACCGGGGGGGGGCTTCGCCCCCAGACCCCCATGATAATATATACGTACTAAATTTGATAATTATTGAATGTCAAGGTCACTGTTGGTGAAACATTCAATAATAACCAAAAACAAACCCTTCAATCAAGTTATATATATATGTATGTGTATATATATATATATATACACACTGTATATATGCCGTATGTATATATTCGTGTATATATATTAGGGTGGTCCAAGATCGTATGGTAAACTTTAAAATGATAATCTTCTTAAGGCTGCTCTTGTTAAACTATGCAATAGTAACACTCGCACAAACTTTTGAGCAAATTGGAGCAGATTTAGAGGTCGCTACAAATTAAACATTTTTCATACTAGAATTATATTGGTTTGGGTAATTCCTTCTGTATGTGTGTAAGTATGTGTGCATAGGTGCGATTATGTGTGTGTGTGTGTGTGTGTGTGTGTCTATATATATATATATATATATATATACACACACACACACACACACACATACACTGCGTTTGCACTTATTAAGCAGATTACGTTTTCTCCAATGTTTTCAAAAGTTTTCCCCGATTTCAATGAAATTTGTAGCAAATAATCACCATATATAGCAGCATTGATGGTATTCAATTCGATAAAATATTTTGATAATTAAAATAATTATCTCATTTTATTCAAAAATATGTAAAATATTGTGTTCCGAATTATTAAGCAAGTATTCTATTTACGGATCTAAATGGTGAAAATGGGTAAGAAGAAGGATTTAACACTAACTGAGAAAAGAAAAATAGTCAAGTTACTCGCTGAAAATATAAAATCTATTGAAATTGCGAAGCAGTTTGGCAGAGCTTATCGAACTGTAAACAAGTTTGTAGCGGAGGGTACCAAACTGAGGCAGTGAAGTGATAAAGGAGCTGTAAGAAAAGTGACAAGGCGACAGATATCTGTAATCAAGCGCAAATTGCAAAGCATCCATTGTCCTCAAGTAAAGAGGTTTTTGAGCAGGCTGGCATACATAATGTACCAAGAACATCTCGATGTGGAATCCTCCAAACAATTGGCAAGACGTGTAAACCTACGATTCAGTCACCATTAACACCCAGGTACAAGAAGCAGCGTGTTTAATGGGCGCGTCAGTACGTGAAAACAGATTTTAATACTGTATTGTTAACCGATGAATGAAGAGCAACCCTTGAGGGATCTGATGGTTGGTCAAGAAGATGGATTGCTAAGGGTCAATCTCTACCATGGAATGAGGTTTTCTTTTAGAAAGTTTGTGTAAGACTGGGCATTCATTTTTACACGATCAGGCACTCTGTATGGGACAGCTACTTCATTGCCTATCAATCCTGCCCAAAACATGATACTACCTCCACCTTGTTGGCGTCTTAATCTCGATGGTAGAAATTGGCTCCCAGCAATCCATCTTCTTGACCAAACATCAAGTCCCTCAAGGGTTGCTTTTGATTCATCGATAAACAATACAGTATTAAAATCTGTTTTCACGTACTGACGCGCCCATTCAACACTCTGCTTCTTGTACCTGGGTGTTAATGGTGACTGAATCGTAGGTTTATACGTCTTGCCAATTGTTTGGAGGATTCCACATCGAGATGTTCTTGGTACATTATGTATGCCAGCCTGCTCAAAAACCTCTTTACTTGAGGACAATGGATGCTTTGCAATTTGCGCTTGATTACAGATATCTGCCGCCTTGTCACTTTTCTTATAGCTCCTTTATCACTTCGCTGCCTCAGTTTGGTACCCTCCCCTATAAACTTGTTTACAGTTCGATAAGCTCTGCCAAACTGCTTCGCAATTTCAATAGATTTTATATTGTCAGCGAGTAACTTGACTATTTTTCTTTTCTCAGTTAGTGTTAAATCCTTCTTCTTACCCATTTTCACCATTTAGATCCATAAATAAAATACTTGCTTAATAATTCGGAACACAATATTTTACATATTTTTGAATAAAATGAGATAATTATTTTAATTATCAAAATATTTTATCGAAATGAATACCATCAGTGCTGCTATATATAGTGATTATTTGCTACAAATTTCATTGAAATCGGGGAAAAACTTTTGAAAATATTGGAGAAAATGTAATCTGCTAAATAAGTGCGAACGCAGTGTATATTGTGATCTAGGTTACGAGAGATAGCTGCAAAGGATACACAATATACAAAATTATACATGTACAAAACCCACATATTAATTCGTCTTGGGTTGAGTGACTTCGAATCAAGCACTGACTTGATTCACCATGAGTTTGCAGATTTTGACAAGCAATGGCTGGAAATGTGGGGCCTCTTAATGCAGTATGTAGTAGGCAGCTGTTTGATATGGGTAAAACATTGATTTCGTGATAGAGCAGAAATAAACTTTGTATATTTTTGGTAAGTAAAAATCTCATTAAATATAATAATATGTATATATAAATGTTGATTATTCATATTATGAATTATTTTAGAATATTTAGGAGCTACAAAGCTGCTACATGCATATATACTGAAATGTATATAAACTATAAATTAGTGTATATATTAAATATTCTTTGTATATAATTACATATGTACAAAATACATGTAGCATATCCCTATACTGTATATCATAATATAGTCTTATTATGTACATTATACAATAAATATACATATGAATGGACGGAGCCGCGTTTAAAATATGCGATTTTAGATGAGGTTCTTTTCTTTTCATTTACATACCTCATTGTAGGAAAGAGACTGATAAATTATAAATTATTTATTATATAGTTATAAATGTAAGTTATTAAAATATTGATTTGTTTTCTGTTTGTTACAGTCATTCATCGCCAGGTGGACGCCAAACGGCCGACCCGAAGTTCTGCCAGTACCTGGCTCATTGGAAATCTACAAAAGATCTAACCTCGCGATTACGTTCAAAGCGTGAAGTGTTCAGCAAGTTCTTATTTCATCACATCGAGGATAAACGAACAGTCACTGTTCTTTATATCTGGGATAAAGCAAGGATTTCAACTCAAAGATCGGACAGTGCTGAGAGGAAACTGAGAAAACTATTCGAACAATATTGCGCTCTAAAGAAAAAAAGGAAGTCATCCTCAGAAAGCATACAAATGAATGTGGCAGTATTCAATGCTGATCTTAAAAACACTTTCGATGTCGCCAGAGCAGATGCCTTAAAGATAATGACTGACGAAGAGGACAAAGAATTCCTTATCAAGCAGAGAGAAGATCGTTCCTGCGCCAGTTTTGGAGGCATTGATCGAGCCTTGGCTAAAAAGGAGGATCAGAAGAGGCAACGAGAAGAATCTGAATATAATAGAAAAACAATATCGTTGGATATTGAAAAACAAAAGGAATATGAAAAACAAAAGAAATATCAATTTATGGGTGCTAGGACTGTTCGCTACTGGACAATTCGCTACCGGACATTTCGCTACCGGACATTTCGCTACTGGACGTTTCGCTACTAGGACATTTCGCTACCGGACATTTCGCTACCGGCATCTAACTTCGCTGTCGTTAAAGAATTTTCTCCTATAAGAGAACATGCCCAGTCCTGCAATCTTGCCCTTTTGGATAAACATTTTAAAATTTTAGCCTCATCATCTGATGACACTTCTCTTAGAATTTTTAGAATTTTAGAATCTCTTTTTATAAAAACCGACATTTAACATTGATCCCTCTGCCTCTCCCCTTTTGGTTACTTAACTTAATTACAAAAAATAGCAACATAACGTACCAACTAACTAGAATTTTCGAGAAAAATACTCACCGTTATTCACCTTGTTAGGGCTTCTTTATTAGCAATTCAGTGTCTGGTCACTCGCGCTTCCATAAAGGTTGGTTCCTTTATCTACATTTTAATTTTTAATTGGTTTGATTGGAATATTTTTTTTATATCCTTTGCCTTTTGTTCTTCTAATTCTTATATTTCCGTTGTTCTTTTAATTTTTTGTATGTCTTGTGTTCTTTTAATTGTTTATGCTGTAACGTTACCTAACCTAACCTAAACGCAACTCAGAAGAAGAAAAAGTATAGGGACTGTGAGCAGAGGATCCATAATTTACTGAGAAGATACGATTCTGGAAATAAACTGGAATTCCTTCGCGCTGTTGCGCATAATCTTAAATATTTTTAGATATTTTATTGAATCATATGTTTTATGCATTCTTTCATTCTTTTTAAAAAATAAAATTCTTTTAATAATTCATGTAATCATGCGTAATAATTTATGTAATTCATGTAATCATTTAATAATCCTTGTATTCATTTAATAATTCTCGTAATTTTTTAATAAATTTTATTACCTTTTTAATTTTACTTACTGGTAAATTTATATATGGTAGCGAAATGTCCAGTAGCGAACTGTCCAGGCACCCAATTTATGGCATCTGATAAAGTGATAACTGATGTGGATTCTTCCTCCTCGTCCACGGATTCTGTGTATCGTGTCGTCCATCTACATCATCGAACCCTCCTCCAAGTGCAAGAAAACAGTCATCTCAGGTGAGGCAGCCCAGGCACTCGACCGTGTTAATCTAAGCGATCGCAATGCAGCCTTTATTATTGCAGCATCAGCCAAGTCTCTTGGCCATGATCTGGGCTGAATGTCATTTTCTCGAAGTACAATTCGTCGATCTCGAATTAAAGCTCGTGAAACTATCGCAACTGCTGAAAAATCGGGCTTTTCTCCTGACACTCCGCTTCTGCTTCACTGGGATGAGAAAATGCTTCCTGATATAACAGGGGGACATAAAAATGTGGACCGCATCGCAATCGTTGTTTCAAGAGGAGGAGAAGATAAACTACTTGGTGTTCCACTCATCACTCACGGAACGGGACAAGCACAAGCTGATATTCTGCCTCAGGATGTTGGATGAGTGGGGCTTGAGAAACCAGTTGCAGGGGCTTGTGTTTGATACAACAGCATCGAATACTGTGCTGATGTCGTCATCATGTGTATTAAGTCGTTTTGGCTAACATATTTTCTAGTATTCTTGAACCTTCGAAAGGATAACAAATCTCATTGTTTAAGCGATTCATGGCACAAGAGCCAGTTATCAATAAAGAAAACTTTATATCAACAGGAATGGAACTTTTTGAAGGAAACTTCTGGGAACTTTGTCAAGAGATGATACAGTACCTCTCCGACGCTCTTCAGAACAGCAGCTTCTCAAGAGATGACTACAGTGAATTCCTCCATCTTTCTGTAATTTTCGTGGGAGGAAGTTTGCCTCAGAAGTACAACATCAGAGCTTCAGGAGCTCTTCATCAGGTTCGCTGGATGGCAAAAACTACCTATGCTTTGAAGGTCTTTCTCTTCCAGGAGCAAATGAAACTTACTGCTCATGAAAAAAAGGGTCTGAGAGATTTTTTTCTCTTTGTGGCACTTGTTTATAGTAAATATTGTCATGAAGCAGTAAGAGCCCCTAGAAACGACCTAGCTTTTCTAACGGTTATGGAGACTAATCGAAACAGGAGTTTGGCTGAAATTGCACTCAAAGCATTTAAGAGACATCTCTGGTACTTCTCGGAAGAGTTGAATGGATTGTCACTTTTTGACGATGGGTTGGACGCAAAGAAAATACGATTAAAAATTTATCTCATCCTTCAAAAGCGAAAGGTCTGAAGCGCCTCGATTCAAAGCTGTTCAAAACAGCAAACCCATTGGAAACTTACGTCAGCGAGAAGACGGCTCAACTCTTCGATGTACTGGATTGCTCAACTTTCGAAACCACCAAGTGATTGGTCAAGTAACGACAACTACGAGTTGTTGAAAGAGAGAGCATTGAAGATATATATATTTTATATATATATATATATATATATCTATATATATATATACTAGGAGCACTCAATATATTTTGCCCCACCCTTTTTTCTTAGTTGAATAATAGGCCATGGGGCTGAAATGTTTTTTGGGCCGTAAGTTTGAACTTTACACTTCACATAACCGGATTTTTCCAGTTTGAACCTCCCTTCCTTGTATAAAACCGCTTTTAAACGCCCTTGTATAAAACCGATGGTTAACGCAGTTTCGAAAATGGCGTCTGACAGTGATGTGCGTCGTAAACAGAGAGCCGTTATCGAGTTCTTACCCGCAAAGAAGAAAACAGTTGGAAATATTCATAAACATCTACAAAACGTTTACGGAGATGCTGTTGTTGATCGAAGCACAGTTGGTCGCTGGTCTAAATGTGTGAGATCATCGGAGAGAGGGAAAGCCGGCCTCGATGATGAGCCACGCAGTGATCGCCCGGCATCGGCTGTGACATCTCACACTGTGCAACATGCTAACAGCACCATTCGATCAAATCGGTGCGTCACATACAAGGAGCTGAAGTGTGAATACGATAATTCAGAAACTGGGATACTCAAAAGTGTGTTCACGGTTTGTTCATCGCGAACTGACTGAAGATCACAAAGCCCAAAGAAAAGAAATTGCTTCTGAGTCGTTAGTTCGATACGAGACAGAAGGGGATGACTTCCTTTCACGAATTGTGACTGGGGATGAGACTTGGGTACACCACTTTGAACCTGAAACAAAACGCCAATCCATGGAGTGGCATCACGCAGACTCCCCCCGCAAGAAAAAGTTAAAAATGGCTCCCTCTGCGGGAAAGGTTATGGCCACCATCTTCTGGGACATGAAAGGGGTGATTCTGGTGGACATTATGAAGAAAGGACAAACAATCAACTCGGAGGAATATATTGCTACCCTACAAACTCCAGAGGCGTATAAAACGAGTTCGACCGGAGAGAAAACTGGAAGACGTCCTTCTTTTGCACGATAACGCAAGACCACACAACAGTTTGCAAACAAGAAGGGCCATCACAAAAATGCGCTTGACTGTGTTACCCCATCCTCCATACAGCACAGATCTGGCACCTTCAGGCTTCCATTTGTTTGGGCCAATGAAGGATGCTATTCGTGGAAGAAAGTTTCAGAGTGACAATGAGGTTGTTGAGGAGGTTAAGAGGTGGCTCCAGCGGAACCCAGCGGACGTTTACCAGCAAGGAATAATGGTCCTTGTTTGGAGGTGAAAGAAAGCTGTAGAAAAGGATGGAGACTATGTGGAAAAATAAAAACTTGTAAAAAAGGTATGTAACTACTTGTGTACAAAATTTCTGGAACTTACAAGAAAACTTGGAAAGAAAAAAAAAGGTGGGGCAAAATATATTGTGGCCCTCGTGTGTATATATATATATATATATATATATATATATATATATATATATATATATGCTGCAAACCCACAAGGAAAAAGAAAAACGATTCCAAGGTCTTTCGTGTATTCAGAGCTACACCTCGTCAGGGAGCATTCATTCATTTCACGTGTTTAATTATGAAATTCATCCCATATATATATATATATATATATAAGGTTGTAACATATATTCTGCTCGATTTTTTAGTTCATTCAGAACAAAAATTAAAGGCCTTATAAGGACAAATTTGCTCGAATTTTTAGTTTATTCACAACAAAAATTAAATGACATAATGGCAACTTAATCATCAATATAATTCCTTTCTTTTTCTATAACCTCCCACCTGTAGAAAAAAATATTTTATGTCACGTTCGAAGAAATCCCTTGGTTCCGAGTTAAGAAAAGCGATCACTTCGTTTTCGATACCTCCCCTGGATTGCAACTTTTGTCCATCTAGGTGGTGTTGCAGACTTCTGAATAAATGGTAGTCTGAAGGTGCGATGTCCGGAGAATAAGGTGGATGAGGCATTTTTTCCCAACCAAATGCCTCCAATTGGGCAGTGGTGATTCGAGCAGTGTGAGGGCGCGCGTTATCCTGGTGGAATAGAACACCTCTGCGATTAATAATTAATGCAGGACATTTTTCTTGTAATGCCATCTTCAATCGTTGGAGTTGTTGGCAGTAGACTTCAGCTGTGATTGTTTGGTTATCTGGCAGAAGCTCAAAATGAATAATTCCTTGCATATCCCACCAAACGCATAGCAAAATTTTCTTTGGATGGGGTCCATTCCTTGGCTGAGGTTCAGGCTTTGTTTCACGGCTAAGCCACTGATGTCAACGCTTAATATTGTTATAGAGGACCCATTTTTCATCCCCAGTGACGATCCGATTCAAAAACGGTGCCTGCAGTTGCCGAGAATGCAGTGATGTGCAAATATCGATTCGATGTTGAAGATTCGCTTGTGACAAATCATGCGGAACCCATTTTCCAACCTTCACTACTTTTCCTAACAGCTTCAAATGACGATGAATGGTCATATGGCTAACGCTGAGTTGCAGGCCAAGTTCTCTTACAGTTACCGTTGGGTTTTCCTCCACTGTTGCTTTCGGCAACTCTTCATCTAACTCATTTGGTCGTCCTGTTCGTTGATAATCTTTCAGATTGAAGTCTCCATTTCTGAACTTCTCAAACCATCTCCTACACATCCATTCGCTCACAACATTATTTCCATAAACTCTTTGAATATTTCTTGCGGATTCACTAACGTTAAATCCTTTATGGAACTCATAGAGCATCACATGTCGAATATGCTCTTTCGTGGGCTCCATGTTTTTTCAATTATGGTAATATCGTAGGGGTGGCGTTGGAACTAAGAAAAACCCCAGAGAAAATATTCATTAGCCTAATCTTACACTAACCTAAGCCTACACTAGCCTAAGTCATTCTGTATCATTCTGTATTATGATAAAACATGTGCGAACCTGTCGCCGCGTGTATTTTGCAACATTTCTAAAACTATTTCACATCTTGAGGTTATTCTATTATCTATTGTCCGTTTTCTAATCGAGCAGAATTTATGTTACACCCTGATATATTATGTTAAACACTCGTATATATTTAAACTCATATTTTAAGCTCGAAAAGACGGGTAATTTCTTTTATCAAGAGTTAACTTAAATGAGTTAAGTTAAGAAGGATCCAGTACATGCTAAAATTACATTCCATATAGCCGTTGACACATTTCTACTCATCTACACTGATCTGTGATTTTTTCTTTTAACTGCTGGATCGTTTGAGGTCTTCATTCATAAACTACGGACTTTAAGTGGCCCTACAAGAAGTCAAGGGGGTCAAGTGCCACGTAATACATACAAACTCATCACGATTAATTCTGTTGTATCTTATTTCCCTATGAGAACGGACTTTTGTTACACCCTGTATATATATTATTTTTGTCGTAGTTGCACTCTCTAGTTTAGATTAGGTTAGGTGAGTATGACATGCATGTGTCAAGTCTCTAAACCTTATATCTTTTTAATTTGATTTTTACCTTTTATTTTTTAAAATGGTGGCAGCAAAAGCTCATAGTGTGACGTCACATTTATATATATATATATATATATATATATATATATATATATATATATATATATATATATATATATATATATAGTTTTTCTTATCTTTTTCAATCAAAAGCCATTAACGGATTAAGAGATCTTGTCAAGTATTAAAATTTTGCTTTACTGGCACTCCCCTTTCCAGCCCTTTCCCGTCAGTGGTACTGGCTTTGGCTCTCTCCTTTTGCCACTATACTATTTACTCCACTACTTTCGTTAAAGACCATATTCATAATTCTTATAACGTTTCTTATTAGGTCTT
Source organism: Bathynomus jamesi (assembly GCA_023014485.1). Classification (NCBI taxonomy): domain Eukaryota; kingdom Metazoa; phylum Arthropoda; class Malacostraca; order Isopoda; family Cirolanidae; genus Bathynomus; species Bathynomus jamesi. Next base: position 109,431 of record JAJOZX010001334.1, read on the forward strand.
GCTTCCTAATTCTGATATTAATTTTGTATCTCACCAAAGATGCTGTCTGTAAATGTCGATGGTTTAAAAAGAGATTGTTCTTAATTTCGAGACTGGATATACTGAAACATACTTTAGACGTTTCAAAAAAGTAGTGGAAATTATTTTCAACCTAAAATTTACAAAATAAGTGAACGAATAAATAAATAAATAAATAATCAGATGGAAAGAGAAAAGGAAATAAAATGGTTTCTAATCCCACTACCTCCGAGGGTCCCCATTTTTATTTTTATTTCCACCATATTCAGTACTGTGATTGTACTCGCAATCCACACTGATCTGTGATTTTTTCTTTTAACTGCTGGATCGTTTGAGGTCTTCATTCATAAACTACGGACTTTAAGTGGCCCTACAAGAAGTCAAGGGGGTCAAGTGCCACGTAATACATACAAACTCATCATGATTAATTCTGTTGTATCTTATTTCCCTATGAGAACGGACTTTTGTTACACCCTGTATATATATTATTTTTGTCGTAGTTGCACTCTCTAGTTTAGATTAGGTTAGGTGAGTATGACATGCATGTGTCAAGTCTCTAAACCTTATATCTTTTTAATTTGATTTTTACCTTTTATTTTTTAAAATGGTGGCAGCAAAAGCTCATAGTGTGACGTCACATTTATATATATATATATATATATATATATATATGAATAGAAACGACATAAGTGTTAAGGAACGTTTCTGCACACGAGGAGGAGAGATAACGAACAATGAAAAATGAGGCGAACCGCCCGGGAATCGAACCCAGGGCCTTCCAATTGCCGGTTGGAAGGCCCTGGGTTCGATTCCCGGGCGGTTCGCCTCATTTTTCATTGTTCGTTATCTCTCCTCCTCGTGTGCAGAAACGTTCCTTAACACTTATGTCGTTTCTATTCATTTATATACTGCGCGGTCATTGCAGTTATATGCATATATATATATATATATATATATATAGTTTTTCTTATCTTTTTCAATCAAAAGCCATTAACGGATTAAGAGATCTTGTCAAGTATTAAAATTTTGCTTTACTGGCACTCCCCTTTCCAGCCCTTTCCCGTCAGTGGTACTGGCTTTGGCTCTCTCCTTTTGCCACTATACTATTTACTCCACTACTTTCGTTAAAGACCATATTCATAATTCTTATAACGTTTCTTATTAGGTCTTGCTTCCTAATTCTGATATTAATTTTGTATCTCACCAAAGATGCTGTCTGTAAATGTCGATGGTTTAAAAAGAGATTGTTCTTAATTTCGAGACTGGATATACTAAAACATACTTTAGACGTTTCAAAAAAGTAGTGGAAATTATTTTCAACCTAAAATTTACAAAATAAGTGAACGAATAAATAAATAAATAAATAATCAGATGGAAAGAGAAAAGGAAATAAAATGGTTTCTAATCCCACTACCTCCGAGGGTCCCCATTTTTATTTTTATTTCCACCATATTCAGTACTGTGATTGTACTCGCAATCCATTAAAGAACAAAACAAATCTACAGATCTACAGAAGCTAAGGCTAACAAAGTAACAAAGACCCTAAGATCCACTCTAAGGTTAGCCCGAGAGAAGGAAGAGAGTAGTGGGTTAAAAGAAGAGAATAAGGGGTTAAGTAAGTAGCAGAACCTATCATTCGTGGGTTAACATTCATTCAGAAAAAGAGAGAGAAAGACTCACCATCATTAAGAGAAAGACTCACCATATTGCAGTTTTTTTTTTTGTAAGTAAATTACATTTCTACTCTCTAAAAATTAATGTTGTGCGTAATTCATACGTAACCATTTAATAAAAATTGTTTAAATAAGTTTGACGTAACTTGCCTAAAAACGTAAGTAGCATGGGGGCAAAATGGATGAGTGCAATACAATGTTGCAAATGTTCATCAATGTTAGAAATGTTGCAAGATGTTCTGCAACAAAGGGGGAGGGTTATGGAACAAGGGGGTTATTCCCCAAGCTGCAATGAAGGGGGGAGGGGGCTTTTGGGGAGAAGGGAGGATGCACTTGTTACTGTAGTTCCACGCTCTAGATAATGTTCAAGGTTATCATTATCATTATTCGTATTCTGACATGCTTCAGAATGAGTTAAAGCAAGCAATTCGCACAAAACGGAGAGGGAGATTGTCGGAAGGTGTTATTCTGTTACACGACAATGCGCGCCCTCATACCGCTGCACAGACTACAAAATGTCTTCAAGAACTTAAATTTGAAGTTCTCGACCATCCAGCCTACATTCCAGACCTGGCACCTTCGGATTTGTACCTGTTTGGACCACTAAAAGACGCCTTTAGAGGTCAGCGATTCCAAGGCGATGATGACCTGAAGGAGGCGGTGCATGACTGGCTACGCACACAGCCAAAAACATTCTTTTGTGATGGCACTAGGAAGCTTGTAGATCGCTGGACTAAGTGTATTGAGAAACAGGGAGACTATGTTGAGAAGTGATGTGTTTATAATCTATCAGATGTGAAAATAAAATTGTGAAAATAAAAAGTGCGGATACTTATTGAATTACCCTCGTATAAATCTATTTTATGTCTTATTTTTCTTTGCCTGTAATTTGTGTGGTATCTACTTCATAGTCCTGTTAATCCTTTACATTGTCTGTTATTGGAGTGAAAATAAAATGAATGAATGAAAATGAAAAATGAAAAGGTTTATTATTATTATTATTATTATTATTATTATTAAAAAATTATTATTATTATACAGGCATTTGCACAATTTTTTGAAAAGAAAAAAAGCACTTTTGCGGGCGTTCTGCCTTGGTCCATTTTTCCAGCATTATAATATATATATATATATATACTTTTCAACCTTTTAAATGTTCCGAACGATGATTCCTCATTTCACGAAGATCAAGCTTATCGCCCTTGCTCTCGAGTTGGCCCGATGAAGTAGTGATTTGGCTTCTTTTACTCTCCACCTCACATAGGTACACCCGGCTCATCGTGGATTGTATGTACCAAGCGTCTAATCTTCTTTTGCACCCCCATGGATTTTAGTTCCTACCTTTTTCCGTACCGTAACAGTTGAAAGTTCTGTGTTAAACTTCATATAAAAACCAAGCGACTTCTCCTAAAACTTACTACATTATTACTTGTTGGTAACCATCAATTAGCATCCCCCACCGGAATTGTTCATTCTGGTGAAGGTCAAACTTTTCACTCAGCGTTAGACCCACAGTTTAACGTGGAATCCGGAACACCAGCAACACAGCGTCTTAACCACTAGGTCACCCAGGGTACCCATTTATCTACCAACCAATTGTGTGGAAGGATGATCGTTTACCGAGCGCCGGCGGCCGTCACCTGGTCTCGAGCCCGGAAGAACTCTGAAACTATTCTTTTTATTACTTCATTGTGTACAAAAATGACTAAATCCTGTTGTATCTCTACAAAAACATTCTGCTTGTAGAGATCTTCTAGATTTCTTATTTTTCTAATGATCTTTGTGTTATCGGATGTTACTGTGCTGTCTCTGGTAATGATCTATGTCAGGATTATGAAGAGTAGCGGCGCTAATCTGTTTTCTGTGGTACTGAGCTGAGGGGCTCTGATGAAGATATTCCTGTAACGACTTGCCGCCGCTCAAATTGCCCATCTTCCTATCCAAAATGTGGAAAGTTGAGGATCGAATACTATGATCGCAAATAATAATAATGCAAAATATTGTCGTGATAGAGAATACAATGTTGCAAATGTTGATCAATGTTGCAAAGGGGTGAGGGATATTGCATGAAGGAGTGGGTTCCAAAATGGGAAAACCGAGAACAGAATGGGCGCAAATAATATTGTAAATATTTGAAACCATCGTAGTAGAGATTGAAAGTGGCAATTCACTCATACACCTTAAGATGTGAGCAGTAAATCTACGGAGAGAAGTTAAAGACACCACCATTGGTCGACCAATCAGGACGTCCAAAGCGTGGATCCGTTATATCGGTGTTACGATTGGTACACAAATTTAACATAGCCCCGACCAGTTACATTGACAACCAATCAGCAAACTTACGAACCGCCTATTAGTCTTTTGGGGGTGATGCTTGGGAATTATGCATATAAAAGGAAATATTTTCAGCTGGGATTCACAGTAGTTATTTCCACCAGTGAATAAACATTCCCTCCGTCATGAATCAAGAACTTTACAGTTTACCGGATTTATATCAAGTTGGAGACATTGCAGCGGTATCTACAATTAATCTTTTTAACGCAGCCGACCGGGACGGATTATTCCCAACGCAAACCGTTGATGATATTTGCAATCCGACGCAAGGGACTGCGTAGAAATGTAATTATGTGCCTGTAATTTTATTTTTTAGCCAATTATTCACGAACTTGTTATTTATTTAGTGTGCCTGTCATTACGAGAAAGATCACTGTTCTGGATTATTTCATCATATATATGGAGGGTTGTAGTAGTTCATCTTATCACATTTAAAATGCTTCATTTAAATAGTAGGTATCCGCAAATATAGATTAGTTTGCAACTAATATTATGCTAAAGTCCTGATTTGATTCGTTGAATTTTTTTATAGCAATCCTTTAAAAGGTTTAAATAATTTTATAAATTTCATAGTAAATGTTATGCGGCATTTTTTCTTAAAGGAACTTCTCTGAGCGGTTCGAAGATATCTTCATATTGTAATACTCTTATTATATGTATACTCTGCATATGTTTTAAACAATTGGGTTTTAATTAAAAAAGATTCAGTATGAACTAATTAATTATTCTTTCTCCTTTCTCCTACCCCCTGAATACGGGGGTAGGAGATTTACTGAGCAGTCAGCCCAGCGATTGTCACATCATTAACGAAATAATGTAAGTTTTTTCTATGCTTCAATAATTTTTTACGGGTAAGAAGACAATGTATTTTCATCAATATATTAAATGAAGGAAATCATGTTTTTAGTACAATAACCATCTTAAATAAGCTACAGAATACACAAACTAACATTACTGGATACTAAATCAATAAATTTTTTAATAATTATAATAACTTACTTGTATTTTATTATGTCCTTAGAGAATGTCTTCATCATATTTAATCTACCATGAGTCATTTATACATAAACTCCAACCTCCTCGGTTTCAATGCAAATTCTTCGATGACCTTGTCATGTAGAATCTTTTGCCTCTCAAGGGAAACCACAATTTCTTTCTCTATTGCAATTCTTGCTAAACATACTAGTCTTTCCTGACCAGTTCTGTTCCTTAGATACGTCTTAATTCGATTTAATGTTGAAAAACTTCTCTCTGTGGATGCACTGCTCACTGATATAGTTAAAATCAATCTAAACAGTTTTGCAGATTCGCTAAAAGCTTTTTCTAAATCTAAGTCAATGCATAATTTTAGCAGTTCCTTGACATTTTTGCAGGCAGTAAAATCAGGATCTTTATAAATGTACATCAATGTAAATGGGTATCTAAGGTCAAGTAAAATAAGAAAAAAAACTCACACACAAAAAGCACAAAAGAAAAAAATTAAAATGCATTGAAACGAATACGACACGGTCCCTGAGGTAACTGACAATGAGGAAAGCCGTGCGCAAGTCATAGTTGCCACATATCTCTATTTTCACTCAAACAGCTTTCTGAGGATGAGATTTGGCATCCAGCGTAATGTTAGGCACTTAGAAATATGCCTGACTTGTAAAATGAAAACTCGCTTTTCTCTTTGAAAAAATAGATTGACAAAATTATATACTTATCTGATTGTTTTGACAGATGCTTACTAATGTTGATTTTAAATTAAATTAAATTTCGTAAAAGTTTCATTTTTTCATAAGTGTGATGCAAGGCATCGGAAATGATGCCTGACCTGGCTTTGTGGCTTTATGCGTTCGGTCGCTCAGGCGTCATAAAACAAATCTGACTTTGCCCAAAGAAGCGGCGCATGGAGAGAAGGAAAAAATGCGACATTCTAAAATTTATATTGCTCTAATAAAGTTACCATAATAAATAAATCTTTGAAATACATAAATTTAAATTTTACATGATGACCAGGAAATTAAATTTATTTTTCTTTTAAATTTAGGTCAGGCTGAGCCTGACCCGCCTGACCCAAGGAAAACGGCTTTTTATCTGTCTGCATACCATTTCGTCGTTTCGTTGAGTGTGACACGGGTCGAATAATTTTTAAAAAATTATAAATTCCTTTCCACGTGACATATGCATGAGAAATGAAACGCAGTACATCCCACACATAACACTAAAATATCCTTGTAGACGGAAGGGATTCTTACAACTTCGGGGATATGCATCTGCTCGAGAAATTTTACAATAACAGGGTCACTCCAGGGTTGAGTGCCGAGTGAATCAAAATAGTACATGCGGTCCCTATTTTTAAAATAGATTGCAAACCAATGAATCCCCTCACTACCAATAACAGTGTTTAAAATAAGACTAACGCAATCTCTCGTAATTGGCAATTTCAATGTTTCATTCTTCGCAAACACGCCGATAAATTTGGAACGTGTGATTCGTTCACTATTCATTACTCTCTGAAGTGTATTCGCGTCTATTTTAAAAGTCAGTGACAACGCCCCTAATTAGGGCTTGTGACTTGAGGTATACTAGTACACTAATAGGGGCGTCTATCGGCTTGGCGAATTCCAATCTGACTGAGATGTTTCCACTCTGTTGTGGACTTAAGTGTGTATTTACACTAGCAGATAAGCCAGGTGTGATGTCAAACGGATAAAGGTTAAATTGATCAATGAATTCTTTCTGCGTTACCACAATCCCGAGCTCATCACAATCACCTTCAATATGGGCCAGATTACTATAGCTCTCGCGCAAAGCGGTAACACAGCCATTGACGTATAGAGTTATAGTTTTAAGGCCGAAATTCTCGAATATAAAGGCATTCTTTTTATATTTTCCACTCACCGAATTGTGTCCCTGCATTCCAATTAATATCCTTTTAGGTAGATTTCTCAGGGCGATGTTTTCTATCTGTTTCGATGCCAACCCTGCTGGCACCGTGTATAGTTTGAGTTGTACTCTGTTAATTGGGTATTTTACTGTGGTATGTAGTAAAATTTTTCTCAATTTCTATTTGTTTTGGTGAACCCAGTTTCACTCGCCATACGCGGAGGTATGTCTCCATAATGTGAATCACAACGGGTTTTGCTCCCTCTTCTTGATCAGCATCCAGATTTAAACAGATCTCAGGATTCGTGCGGGTGAGCTTTATTTTCATAGCCACCCCAATTACAAGCAACTTCTCCTGGAATGTGTAGTCTGTATGCAGGCGTCCAAACACTCATATATCTTCATTTTAGAATTTTTAAATTTGTCCTTTATACTACTTTCGTCTTTAGCTTGATAATAGCCCTCGGCACTTAAAAAGGTATCCTTCGCTTCTTTGGAAAAGTTTAGCACATTTTCCCGATAGGCTCGTAGGTGGTAGTACTCCGTTCCTGCAGAGATGTTGACCTGATTTAAATATACGTCACACTGGTTGAATAAGGAGTGCAGAAAGTTTGTTTCAGGGTATACAACATATTTGTCATATCCTTTTACGTTAATGCCACGTGGTGGTAACCCCTTCTTCCGGACAACACTCTTCTTCTTCCCACCACCACGCATTTTTCTCTTTGCATCTTTGACGATTTAGTCCCGTGTACGCTTTAAGTGTTTTTTTTAGAGCTTCTTTAGGTTTAGCCCCAGCCAATATGTCTTCTTTCACTGTTAAACTCCCATTACCGAATGGGAAATTTTTTCCCTCAATCGTTCTTATATATATTGATATATTGGTTATTAGATTAGCTGCGACATTCACATCATGGGGCCTGTCATATGTAATACTAAAACTCCTTCCTCTATGGTTGGGGATGTGCGCTATGCGCGGCAGGCGTGCCTGGGTATCCCCAACAAACTGGTGCTGCAATATATTGCTATAAATATAGCACATGTCTGGGGGTTTATAGCCATCAATCATTTTCTCCAATTTCAACTGATACATTAGGCTGGACAAGTCGTGTAAAATGTATCTCTTTGGATGACTGATCGATATCGTCCATCGGTCATAATTTTGAACACTCTTTGGTATTTAATATTTCGGTTAGCCTGCGATTTTAGGGCCACAGTACATGCATGGGGATCATTGTTCACGATTTCGTAAACTAAATCGTCCGTAAGATTTGAGCTTTTTAAAGTTACGTTTAAGTCTCTTACAACATCCTTGACCGCATCATAGTGGCCCGGTCCTAGTGTTACTTCTGTACTGTAATACCATGCATCCCCAGCCATGGCGGGACGCATGGTTTCATCCCGAGTTACCCCGGATTTTTCACACTCATTACAGTCTCTAAGAACCGTAAAAACGGGTTCTTTATAATCAATACTTAAAAAAAGGGTATTCAGCTGAATTTTGCATATACCCACCTCATACGTATCACGACCCAATTCAATGGGTACGTGGAGTTCTGTTACAAAGTTGGCTAGTGTGTTGTTAGGGTGTACAGACAGAGATGAAGAGGACGGTAGTGTGACGTAGAAATGGATAGGCGCCATGATGCATACTATTTTAGCTTCATTATTGCATCAGCTTTTATATAGGTGTTGAAGCTTTCTGGGTATCTTAGGCATTTCACCAGGTACATTTTTCCCTTTTCTGAACCTTTGCTGCCTAAAATGTTTTCAATTTTAAACACAATTTTTCCTAAATTAAATGTCACTTTCTGCAACTCCTCGCGGTAAAAGCCTCCTGCGATTTCTTCCCCATTCAAATCTTCATCGTAATACAACATCATCTCGCCTTTAGATTTCATAGCCCTAACTTTAAAAATTTCACGTATCCAGCCTTACTCAAATCCCTCCGCGAATTTATTTCCCGAAAGCGACAGCCTTACATAATCATTGATTTTGAAACGCGCAGTGTGTGTGATGGTGTTCCATCTCTTCTCACATCAGGCTCTGTGCGCGTACCTCTTTCTAAAATCTCGTTAGGTGTTGTCTCAATCGTGCCATGGTGTGAGCGGTTGGATGATGAGGCCAATGATTCCAGAATGTCTATATATGTGTGTATGTTTTTATGTGTAAAATAGCAGTGCATGCGTTCCTTTATGGTACGTTGAACTCTTTCAGCTAAAGAGGCCTTATGTATAGAATTGGTAGTGTAGTAGCTGATATTAAACTCTGTCAACATGTTCTGAAAAGCTCGGCCTCTAAATTTTTTCCCAATATCCGTACAAAAATAGCCAGGAACCCTTTTTTCTTTCAACGTCAACGTTTTCGTGACTTTAGCAATTGTTTCAGGTGATTTATTTTTCAGAGGAAATAACCACAGATATCTAGAGAATACATTTATTATGAATAGGATGTAGCGGTAATCATCGTTATACACTTTCAGGAATATCTTTGCATATCTGTTAAATCTGCTTGCCAAATAGAGTCAATCGATGCCGCTGTTGTCTTGGCTGTTTTAAACCTTTTTCTCAGAGGCTTATGAAGTGTAATAGCGTCCTGCTCCCGCAAAAACCTCTCAACATCTTTTTTCCCTACTCTAGGACTGTATACACTTCTGTACAGTCTATCTTCGCCTCCGTAGGAGGCTGGGCTAGAAATATCATAGTAGCGTCTTCTTAATATGTTAGCCATTTGCGTATTTTAGAGAGACGTGGGTAGGGTTGACCGTTGTTTAACCACTTCTTTCTCCTCTTCAGAGATGTTACCGCGGAGATGATGGCGTTTTCAATTGTGTCACGTGCGATGCATGTTCCAAGTTTTTTAACCTGTTCAGATTTCCTATCATTGTTTTGGGGACATTTATTTGTTGTAGTCTTGCTTTAATATGCTTTCTTCCTGATGGTGAGGGCCTATCCCACTTTCTCACCAGATCATGGACGATGTCTACGATATTCGATCCCTGTACCTTTGCTCCTTCTACAATGATCTCACCTGTATCGGTCCATTGTACAGGGTGTCCCATAAGTCCGGCATCATAGGAAAAATAATAAAAATAGGCAAAACAAAAGCTTTTATTTACAGAACGTGCTCAATATGTCCACCATTGTTTTCAATACACAAATTCAGACGTGATACCCAGTCAGCAAGCACACGATGAATGATGTCAGGAGTAATGGTGTTACATGCTCCAATAATGCGCTGCCGCAAATGTTCAACACTCCTAATTTTCTCTGCGTATACCAGCACTTTCAAGTGGCCCCAGAGATAAAAATCTAGTGGCGTGAGATCCGGGCTTCTAGCTGGCCATTCCACAGGCCCTCGACGTCCTATCCAATGACCAGGGAATTGTTGGTACAGGTATTCCCTTACTTGGGTGCTGTAATGTGCAGGAGCGCCGTCTTGCTGGAACCATGTTGGGAAATTTCCTTCTTCGTTCAATTCACTGGGAAATGCTTTTTCCTTGAGCATACGTAGGTAGGTGCCTCCAGTGACATGTTCATCAAAAAAGTGGGAGCCTATGATGCGATCCTTCCAAATGCCACACCATACCATCACCAGAGATGCACCTTGTTCCTTTGAAGAGGTATACCAGTGAGGGTTGTTTTGAGACCAGTAGCGGGTGTTCGGTCGATTTACCTCACCATTTCCATAAAAAACAGCCTCGTCACTGAACAGAATGGTGGACGGGAAATTGGCATCCCGAGCATATTGTTCCGTAGTCCATTCACAAAATTCCATCCGCCGGTCAGGATCATCTTCGCTTAATTTCTGTAGGATCTGAAGTTTATATGGATGCCATTTGTGAGCCTGAAGAATGCGATGGATGCTACTTTTCGACACTCCTGTCTCGGCGGACAATCGCCGAAGAGACTTATTGGGACTTCTGTTAAAATGAGCCAGGATAGCAGCAGGATAGCAGTCGCTGTATCATCGTCAGTGGACCTCCTTGAAGGTCCACTGCGTGGTTTATCTTCTATGGATCCTGTTTCCTCAAACTTTGCAACAAGTCTGCTAACACAACTCTGTGTTATTGGCTCGCGGTCTGGATCCAGTCTGTTAAATTCAGCAGCGGCCTCTCTTTGACTCCGATTTCCTATGAGTAGAATTATCTGGATTCGTTCTTCCTTGCTCACAGACATTGCCTGTAGAAAGAGAAAAATATGAATTATGGTTTGTAGAAATAGAAAAATATGAATTTCTCCTATGATGCCGGACTTATGGGACACCCTTTATGTTAGGATACTCATTCAATAGATTATAAAGACTTAAACCTTTATTCCTCAATGTATATGGGAGGGTGCTTTTTAATACATGCTCGATATGTTGTGTGGCCGACCAGTTAATTTTTGGTTGGTCAGCTCTATCGTCGAACACAGGCCCTATTTCACCACGCCAATCGTTGTCCGTCCTGAGCCTAATAAACACAGGGATCTCTGTCGGATTCTTATAATTTTCGTACTCGTGAAGAAATTTCTGCAGAGCTTCTTGGTATAAGATTCTTTTCTCATCAGGTGTTTTTTCACTGTTTAATAGGGCTAACAATTCACTTTCCATTCTTTTAAGCCTGCTTTTACGGAGTTCTAGAACCGTGTCTAGATTCTTTGAACTTTGCAGTGAAGCATACACTTCGTGTGGAATCACTATCGCTTTCTTCATTATATTAATCTAGTCATTAAAGGACCCAAAACTGAAAATAAGATGGGGAGGAATGACCCTCCTCTTTGTACAATAATTCCTTTTTCCTTCCGCACAGTTTGACTTTTACGAGCGAGTGCACGTATTATGTTCTTGTAACGGCGTAGGCGAGCCTTCTGAGGGGGTTTCATTGATACATTGCAATTTATAACGTTAAGATAAATTTCACAGATGCATTTTAAAAAGCCAGTCGATATTTTTAGCAAACATCTGTTGCATTTCCCGGAGCAGTCGATGATAGATTTTTATTAATTCATGGCATTTTCTTAACCTCTTTGTCATTCTGGAATATACACCGTTTCAGGCTCGTTTGGAAATATATTCGTTCTTAAAAGCACCCTAAACGTGTTTCGCGGATGAAGGTCACAAACCAAATATCCGTAAAGCTGACTTGTAGCTTCTTTATAAACCTCCAAAAACTCCTTACGCTTATTCGGGAACATTTGCTTGGCTAATACCCCAATTTGTAATACATCTCTACTTTGCCCGAATAAGACTAGATATTGTGTATTTAACGCCACATCGAGCATGTATCTATTTTTGAAAAATAGATTCTGATTGATAAAGAGCACGCTTATGTTAAGATGGTAAGAGAATACTGTAAATGTCTCGGCAAGTTTGATCCATCTCCAACATGAGATCGTCAATTACACTGACTGTATGCTCATTTCCCTTTAACGAATTAACGTCAAATATACCTTTGTGGAACAAAATATCATCTTGGTACTCGTTGAACACTGTTTGATACGTTGACTAACATCATTCAGCTTAATGCACAAATTCTGAAAACATCTCTCCATTTTCTTTAATGATTTTAAGCATAAGCACCGTTTTACCACATCCTGTAGGGCCAGATATACATGTGGATGGGCTTGTGAACCTGAATTTTTCTAGCGAATCCATCTCTAACACGTCACACTCCTAAGTGGGTTATTTACAAAATATAATAAAATTTAAGTGATGATCCTTATATTCTAGTCTTGTTTTTCCTCTTCTTCCATAGAACCGTGAATGCCGACGATGTACAGCACCCCATCATCGATATTACAGATGACTTCAACGACAGTGTAGTTGTGATCACAGACTCCATTCCCACTATCGAGTCCACACCAGCGATACCTGTAGCACGCGACAATTCAAAGCGGAGGCATGATGAAGAGCCCTCCACGTCAGGTATAAAGCGTGCCAGGATTGCGCCGGTTGTTAGACCCCCAGTAATAGAGCCCCAACCCTCTACGTCTTACGGAACAACCTCTACAATAGTACCTTCCTCAAATATACCCCCTTATTCCTGTTCAATTCCGGGTACATCCTCCACAGCAGCAGCAGCAGCAGCAGCAGCAGCTTCTCGTTCTGTAGAGGATGGTATAACATTCGAGTTGGTGCGCATCGCTACCCTCACCCCAGCCCTGACTAGAAATCGGTATATAGTCAGGGTCGAGGCTGTCCTTCGGGTTCGGGTGAGATGACGGGGATGTAGATAATTTTTGGGTAGTAATACCATTCAGACGCATGGCAGCTGTAGATATAGAGTATATATTAGGTCGTATAATGCAGCACTCTCAAAGTAGTATAGCCTTCAATATGGACAACTTCACGATAAATATATTCCGTGTATTCCGTGTTGCGGGTCATAGTGCCACACCTTATACTCTTAACTTCAATTCTCAGGCTATTTATAGACGGCATATAAACGCCGATCGTGGTTGCGGCTTTATAGCAGTAGTCTTGGCCCGTATGTTTACTGTACTAAATACACGAGTCAAAAATATTTGTTTGCCTACAGTAGTGTAGCGTGCCCGTAAACTAGCTGTAGACTTTAAACTGGAGTTTGGGTGTAATATGGGTCCTGAAGAGCTGAGAAGGGTAGAACAGGAAATGAATGTTCGTATAGTTGTATTTGGAATGGATGAACGTCGTAGGACTGTGTATGTTTTTAAAAGCTGTGTGAGAGATCGTACAAGACCCCTACTTATTTTAGGACTGTCAGGAACAACGTATCTCCCCATCCATAATATAAGGAACCTTTGCGCGAGTTATGATAAAAGTCGAAAATATGGACGGCATCATAATTTGTGTGAGGGGTGTCTCGAGTTTGCGGAAAACATAGTGAAACATTGTAAGGATTACCATATGGTATGTGCGCAGTGTAAAAGTTCCAAATGCGAAAGCCGTGTGGTTGAAGCTGAGAAGAGGGACTGTGATGTATGCAGACGCACATTTTTCAATAATAACTGTTTTGAGCACCATAGGTCAATTGGCACGTGCAGGAAAATGAGAATCTGTGAATGTGGTATGTTTCATATGATGGATAATTGGGGAATTTCAAGCATAACTGTGATGAAATTCACTGTTCTACATGTCATGAGAAATATAAGGTTGTTAGAGTAAAGCATGTATGTTATATGAAAGACGCCAAGCCTAAAATTAGACCTTGCATAACTGTGTACTACGATATAGAAACATATACGAATGCTGAAACCAAAGAGGTCATTCCACATCTACTTGTAAGCCAGACTATCTGTGATGAGTGCATGGAGGTCGAGTGTGATGAGTGTCACAAATGTGGTAAACAGACAAACGTTTTTAAAACGATTGGACACGACAGTACCGTGAAACTCTTTGTGTTCTATATTTTCCAGTTAGTGGACAAGTTAAAAAAATGACTGTATATTCTTGCCTATAACGGGGCAAAATTTGACACACAGTTCCTTTATAAGGAGATGCTTGAGCACGAGTCATCGGAGATATTTACAGGTGATCCCTTGAAAAGAGGCAACAAACTTATACAGATGCAAATAATAGGTAATGTAGAGTTTAAAGACACCTTATTATTCACACCTTGTAAATTAGCAAAGCTACCCTTACACATTCCTCACTAACGAGACTTTAAATTACGTAAATTATGTAAATTACTCAAACATTACTTTAGCTATGAATATATGAGTACAGATGAACGTGAAGATTTTGACCGCTACTACAACAGTTTTAATGAAGCTAATCCTTATAATATAAGCTTATGAATATGAGCTTTATTGCATGAATGATGTGCGCGTGCTTAGAGTATGTTTCAAGGCATTTAGAAGGATGTACACAGACTGTTTCAATTGCGATCCGTTGCAAGTCGCAACCACGATCGCCTCATTATGTTTTACAGTATTGAAGAATAACTTCATGCCTAAAGACGCCTTAGATGTCATTCACAGAAACAATCCCCGCAGTTATGGGCACAAGTCTATTTACTGGCTGATACACATACAGTAGCAGACAGGTGGATACATAAAGCATGCTCGCAAAACGGGAGAAGTCCCCATTAAGGTAAATGGTCGTGTTTTTTGGGTTAATGGTCTAAGCGAAAACCGTGCCAGTGGCTATAAGACTGTGTACTCCTTTAACGGTTGCTGGTGGCACGGATGTCCCCGTCCTGAGTGTGGAATCGTAGGAGATATCTACGGTAGATCTCCTGCTGACAGTATTCGTGGACCCGCACCCGCGATTAACTTATAGGCTCCCAGTTCACTCACAAAGTCTTGTGGGAGCATGGGTATGATGCACAGATGGAAACAGATGGACAGTACCGTGAAGAAATAAACACGATCAACCGTTCAATGGTGCTGGATCCTCTCAAATGCGGTGATAGTTTGTTCGGAGGGCGTACAAATTCCTTAAAGCTATAATTTTTCACCTATGGAGGGCGTGAAACTCCATTACTACGACTTCTGTTCTTTATATCCCTACGTGATGAGGAACAATCCGTACCCCGTAGGTGCACCTGAAAAAATGGTGGGACCTGACCTGCCCCCAACCGAGGTGCTCTTCGCAAATTTGAACGGGTACTATTTCGGTCTTTCTTTCGTAGATGTGCTCCACCCACGCGATTTATGGATGCCGATCTTACCCGTCGTTTGATCACAAGCTCATGTTTCCCCTGTGCGTGAAGTGTGCAGAGGAGAACAATGGGGATTGTAATCATACAACCAACGAGCGTAAGATCAGAGGTGTAACAAGCCCTGAGCTCGACCTAGCCGTTCGCCATGGCTACAGAATATTGAAGATACATGAGGTGTGGAGGTTTCAGAAGCTATCCAACCTATTCACGCCATGTATAAACGCTATTTTGAAAGATAGAGTAGAAGCATCAGGGTATCCGCGAGGAGTTGATACCGAAGATGAAAAATCGACTTATATTCAACGTTACCGTAACTGTGATGGTATACAGCTTGACCGTTCCAATATTGTAAAGAACCCAGGCAAGCCCTTTAGTGCAAAGTTGTGTCTAAACAGTTTTTGGGGAAAATTTGCACACAATACTGGCAAAGGGAATGTTCATTTGGCACAAAGTTATAATGAAGTCTGGGATTATGCTCCCGATAAAGAAGTCATGGAGATCGTGAATGTAGGTAATACTTACATAATAAAGTGCAACAATACCGAATTGGCCACAGATACCTCACGGGTTACAAACATACCTGTAGCCAGCTTCACAACGGCCTACGCACGCATCAAACTTTGGGGCCTAATGCATTCACTTGGTCGGAGTGTTCTTTACGCCGATACAGATAGTGTGATATTTACAGCGAGGGAGGGTGAATACATGCCTCCTATTGGCGAATTCCTCGGAGAGTTGACTGATGAGATCAAGGATGAGTATGGAGACATCGCATACGCCGACTCTTTTGTCTCAACAGGACCAAAAACTTATGGTGTACGGGTGAGGGTGGGGGAGGATATGAAATATATCGTGAAGGCTAAGGGTATCACGCTCAACCAGGCGAATCGGGGGTCGTTAACTTTGATTCGTTGAAGGATCTAGTGTGCTTGGATGATGATGAGGGCGACCAGCCATCCCAACTAACTGTAGGACCCACAATTTTTGGGCACAGAAGCTGGGGGCGTGAAGGAACTTAGGGCTACGAAGGTGTGCCGTAACACCTATAGGAAACGTTACCAGGTGCCTGGTACCTATGATACCGTACCCTTTGGATACCATAATCTTTGATTGTTATATATGTCTATTGTTAACGATATGTTTATTTATTACACGTATTTGTAAATATATATACCTTGAATAAATCGTTTATTAAATAAATCGTGTTTCAATTAGCGTTTCACTTTCTCCTTTGTGTGTGTGTGTGTGTGTGTGTGTGTGTGTGTGTGTGTGTGTGCGTATGTACAGAGAAAGTTCTAAGCTCCACCTGTATGATCGGTCACGTGACTCCTGCTACTACCTGGCATATCTCTTCCCTGCGTGTTCAGTTGATCGCTGCAAGCCCTGGATCTCAGACGTATTTCCCACGTAGACGAAAAATAGTAATGGCTACCTTTAATATTGCGTGTTCGACGTTTATGAAGTGGTATTCGGCAAAGTGTGAAGATAGGTTACTGAATGGCTCCCTATTCCACCCTCCTTTGATACTTTTAAGGCTACATTGAATCGTGCGAAGGAACAAGAGGTACAAATACTCTACGGCTATTCTGGCGAGAGCATTGCAGGATTTCTTGGTACAAATGATGTATTGAAGTATGTTGTAGGACTAAACTTTATAAAAGGTTACATATACCGTGAAGTAGAAGAAACAACACGTGCAGAAGAGAAACAACGGTTATGGTTAATGAGTCTTGTTGATGAGTGGTACGACAAGCGATATTATGTCATGTTGCATCATACCGAGAACTCGTACCCTGCGACTGAGAATGTAAATCTTGTCATCATGGAGAATCTTAAGTATTTTTACGGCTATATTAATATATATCATGACGAGGTTTGTAGTGAGGTTGTGGCTAAAGGTCTGCGTGAGATTTTAACAGAATATAGAGACGAGTATCGACTGCTAAGCAAAAAGGAAAATATGGGCATATGTTTCTCTCAAATAGTGCGCCGGAGTGTGAATAAAATGTTTAGTTCGTGAAAATCCCCATGAACGAAAATGTCTTGTGGCCATTCTGGGGAGTGGGAGTGATAAAACATTAAAACTGGTATTGCTTCATGTATCGGAAAATTTCTCAAAACACCTACACAGTATAATGGGTTACAAGTATTCACGTTGGAACAACGTCGTGCACGTTTCATCAGCTTATGGTGTGACTCACTCCTCCCGTCGAGCCGATCCGCTCGCCTGTGGCTCATAGTCATCTCAGAGCTTGAACCGAGTGGACGTGCACTCCTCGAATACAATGGAACTTCCTTTGAGCAGCATTCTCAATGCCGTGTACTATGTGTCCGTGACGAAGTCATTGCGCGTGTTCAGGCGTAAAACCGGTGCCATTAACTATGTACTGGAAACGACATGTAGACAAAGAAACGCTGGTAGACGGAATGTTGTTTATTTAAGTGTTGAGGAGATGAATAGAGACTTCGTGGTAGTTGAGAAGTGGGGTGAGGATCATTATAAGATTCCTGCAGGTGTAGGTAGAAGAAGAGAACAGATTAGTGAAGCCCCCTCATATGCCATTATTTGTACGTTGTGTATAAATAACGATCAACCATGCATTGATATACGGCTGATGTGGAAGAATGTTTCTGATAACGTTCTTGTCCCTACGCGAAACCGTTTGATCCTCGACAGAATGTTTGAAATCGTCCGTTTCCGCAAGCTGAAGCCTATATTAGATTCGCATGTTACGGATCTGCTTTATTTTGATACGGTTCTTGAATACGCATACACCGCTCTGCTCGATGGGTTTACTGAGTGTAGGACTAAACAAGGCGAGAATAGTCTAGAGCTGAATGCTTATTTAAAAGGTTTAGACTCTTTGAAATATCAGGAACTTTGGTACAAAGCACTTGAGCCGTACAGGGTTTAGCTCACCTACACCGTTCACCTTGAAAAACTATTTCTTTATATTATGAGCAGCTGTCGTAACGACTTAGAAGATTATTTCAACTGCCACTATAAATTGTGAAGAAGAGTTCACGATTAAAAAGCTCGGATCGGTAAGAATAAACCCTCGATTGGAAAGTAGTGTTTATAAACTTGTATTTAATAATGATGTTGTGGATAACGATGACCTCTTTGTGCGTGCTTTTGATTGCATTCTAGCCGTGTTTAAAGATAACTTGCCAACCGAATGTAAAGTAGGTACAAAAATCGTATTGAACGTTATGAAGGCCATTTACATCGAATATAGGAATCCCTATAATTTGTACGGTGAAATAATGTTAAATCTTATTTACTGCGGAGTGCAAAGCAATAATGATGTGTCTGTAGACTCGATTACGTGCGAGTTTAGTGCTTTAGTTAAGCGCAAGAGAACATAAAGTGAATGTATTTTGATGTATATTTATTTTCAATATATTTAATTATTTAATGTAATTGTGTATATATATATACATATATATATATATATATATATATATATATATATATCCTGTCCTGTTATATTGATCGTTATACTCCATGTTTTTGTTTCTTATATTATTTTTTATTTTATTTTTTGATTATATATATATATTCCATCGTTTAAAAATGTGTATTTCTTATATTATTATTAACTTTTACTATATATATTCCTCGTTTTTATATGATTGTATATTTATTTCCTATATATTTCATGAAATTGATTCCAATAATTCGTCTAAATAAACACAATGATGTAATGGTGTTTTATTTAATTATTTTGGTTGTGTATATATAAACGATATTATTTAATTATATATATATGCCAAATGGCTGGTTACGCATTCTAAACCGACTGGCGGATTTCTAAGCCAGCTGTCAAGAATATATGCTTTAATAAAATAAATAGCGCAATTTGGTAACTCAACCCTGATAATGTACACCTGAACAAGCCATTTACGCCTTCTAAGCCAGATTAAGCTTTCTAAGGCGACTGGCTGCTTAAGCCAACTAGCTGATTTACATCTTATAAGAGAGCGGGCGCTCGGATGGACTTTCATTATGCGTCTGGCTGGAGCCAGGCGAACACCCGTCTCTCCTTCTTAGGTTAAGGCTTAGGTTAGGTTTCGCTTTGGAGGTAAGAACATCCCAACTTCTCCCCCAAAGACCTTCCTCCTTCTCCTTTCTCTACCTCTCTTAGGTTAAGGTTACCTCTTTGAGGGAGGTCATCCTCCCTTCTCCCCCCAAAGCTCACTCCCCTTTCGTTGTAGCTTGGGGGATAACCTCTCCCCCTTGTTGCATAACCCCTTCCCCCTTTGCAGGATTGGTTTGTTGCATCACTCCCTCCCCTCTTCATTGCATCTTGGGAGATAACCCCTCCCCCTATGTTGCGTAACCTCTTGCAACATTCCTTTTGGAACACTGATCAACATTTGCAACATTACATTGCATTCGTCCATTTTGCGCCCACACTACTAACGTAATTTTGCCCCGTAACTTGCGTAACAACGTAATCCCCCCCCCCCCCCCGTAACGTTCCCATAATATTTTTGCAAGTAACTTTCATGCAACTTTTTCACGTGCAACTTTCTCTTAACAAACATGTACTTCAAATAAACAATATTTTCGAACGATAGCGGTAAATAACAATTGCATAATTAAGAAATTTAATAATCTTCCACGGTATAAACAATACTTAAAAATAAATAATAATAATAATAATAATAATAATAATAATAAAAATAATTGAAAAAGTATATATAATTAAGACGGAAATTATAGTACTTATAGATACATTTATCCCGAAAAAAAAAAAAATAATAAATATATATATATATATACGCCTTACCTTATGAACCTTACGTTGTTTCGTGCGTTGGTCTCTCTTCACACGGAGGTCAAGCTGGTGGCCCCGCCTCTAGGTCTGGCTTGATGGAGGAGCGAGTTGTTTTCTTGCGCTCTCCACCGTACATAGCTAGGCACGCCCGGCTCACCTGGTACCGTCCTGAGCCAGGCATCCAGTCTTCTCTTGAAGACTTCAACTTTGACCCCCGTTACGTTTCTGAGGTCCTTTGGAAGCTGGTTGAAAAGTCTTGGCCCCCTGACAACCAAGCTATTTTCCTTCAGAGTTGAGGAGGTCCCTTATCGGGCCTTTAATTTGGGAACACTACACATTCTGCCTTTCCTATTTTCCAGTGTTGTTTGAATGGTAATTGGGTTTAGTTTTAGGTTTGGTACCAGTTTTTCGATCATTTTCCATATGTAGATTATGGTGTACCTCTCTCTTCTTCTTTCCAGGGAGTACATATTTAGTTTACGTAGTCTTTCCCAGTAGTTGAGTTCTTTGCAGCCATCAATCTTGCTGTGAAATGCCTTTGCGTTTCTTCTAATTTATTAGTTTCTTCCTTTTTATATCGGGACGTCAAAACTGAGCAGTATTCGGAAATAAGCCGTGATAAATGTGTGGTTATCATTTCTCTTCACGAAGAAAGCCAATCAATCTGGGAAATACCACGAATAAAGGAGTAAGAGGGAGGAAACAAAAGACAACAGAGAAAAAAGAGAAAAAAGATAGGATCATCTTTAGGAATTCGTAGGCTAATCGCTTTTACACAAACAGAAATTGCGGCTGACTTCAATTCAACAGCAAAAATCGTCACCTCAAAGGAGACTGAAAAGGAAGAGCTGCAGCCCGGAAACCTCTGCTAAAGTGATGAAACAAACAAACGACAAGACTGAGCACGCAGACATCGGAAATGGGCAGTGGGAAAGTGGAAGAGAATACTTTGAACCGACGAGTCCCTATTTGAACTCTTCGGGAGAAAACGTAGACTTTCAGGAGAAAGGAAGGAGAGAAATGATCAGAAAAGGCATTACACACTGTGAAACATAAGGATGGTACTGTGAATCTCTGTGGTTGTTTTGCCGGCGAGAAAAGAGATATTGTTAAAATCGAAGTTAGTCTGGAATGAACTGGGCAGGAGAATACTTTGGGGATATGTTGCAAGATGAATGGGACAAATTAAGCACTTTATCAAAATTCGGGTGAAATAATATCTAACGTATGAGCAACTGTTATTGCAATAAAAGGGTGGATATTTTTATGAAAGAATTTGTAATAATTAACCATCATTTCATAATATATCAATGTACCCACCTCTGTACATCAATAAATACCCTAAACTATTGATATTCACTCCATATGGTCCCACACATGCAACGATTTCACGAATCATGAAGGTGTCACCATAATTTTGACTGACAGCCAACACCTGTAACAGTAGAAACAAATCTGAATATATGAATGTCCCTTGAGCCTCACATCAACACCCTCTCTCAATTTTAATAACTGTTGCTTGGTACAGTATTTACAAATATTCCATAAATCAGTCTAAACATTTCGTCAAATAAATTTTGTCTCGATAATTCTGTTATATGATACATAATAATTATTTACTGTATTTCATAATTTTTGTCTTATTCAAACAACTAAATAGTAACAGATTTATAATTACATCTATTGGAAGACATAAACATGAAAACATTTTTATATACTTGCAGTTACTTTATTTTAATTGGAATCTCTGTTTCATAATATGCATATTAGGCATTTTGAAAGTTTTGTGACTATAGGTTATAGTTATCTTGAAAAATCTATATAGTTTTCATTATGTTGAAAACATTACGCCTAAGGCACGCAATTACGAGGAATAACTCCCCTCCAGTAGTATAGGGGCAAAAGGGTAGAGTTCAATGCAATGTTGCAAATAATGATCAATGGTGCAAAGGACGGAGGGGGTATTGCAAAGGGAGAGGGAGTTGTTGAAAAGGGGAGGAGGATGTTGAAAAGGGGAAGGGGGTCTTGCAACAAGGGGGAGGGGTTATCCCCCAAATTGCAATGAAGGAGGGAAGCTTTGGGGGGAGAAAGAAGGATGACCTCCCCCCAAAGGGGTAACCTTAACCTAAGAGAGGGAAAGGAGAAGGAGGAGGGTCTTTGGGGAGAAGGTGGGATGTCTTCACCCCCAAAGGGGAACCCTAACCTAAGCCTTAATCTAAGAAGTAGAGAGAGAGTTGTTTCATCCACCGGGGTCCGTCGCATAATGAGCGTAAAGGGGATCCGCAGCTGTTATATAGAGGGTCTGGAGTTGCCAGATACAACTTTTTATTTCTGGAGGGTTGCACTTATTTATTTATTTATTTACATAGAAATAAGTTGCCATATACCCCTATATAATTTAATTATGTTCAGGTGTAAATTATTAGGGTTGAGTTGCCAGATTGTGCTATTTATTTAAGTAAAGCCGATATTTTTGACAGTGGGTTTAGAAGTCTTAAACAGCCAGACGGCTTAGAAAGCGTAACCAGCCAACACATAATTAAATAATATCGTTTTTATATATATATATTTATATATATATATAATATTATATATATATATATATATATATATATATATATATGTAGAATACAACCAAAACAATTAAATAAAACACCATTACATCATTCTCTTTATTTAGACGAATTATTGGAATGAATTTCGTGAAATATATAGAAAATAAATATACAAGCGTTCATTCTATGCAAACGAGGAATATATGCAATAAAAAATAATAATAATATAAGAAATGAGGGGTCGCGCGTCTTAAGGTACCAAAGCGACACCACAGGCGGAAACGTGTTTTTGATGGATATCACTATTTTCACCCTTCTTCTATCGCGTGGTTTGGGTTATAATGACCTTACGACATTAGAAGTATGGTTGGAAACCTTATGAAGCGAACTACTTTTTTCACCTCTATCGCCAGCCAAAAGTTCTTCCAAAGTTCGGCATAATAAGACAATAAAAAATTTAAAAAATATATATAAAATATAAACTATGAAAATCTATTCCAAAAACTCATCAACATCTTCATTAGCATACTTATAACTAATTTAGCCAAAAATAAACGTTCTAGCTCAATTAATAACAGAGATACTATTGCCAGAATATTGCTGAACTTTGGAGGCGATTTCTGGCGAATTTTAATTTTGGCGCTTAGGTACCTGAAGACGCGGGACCCCTCAAATACGAACGAAGAATATATACATTCAAAAATAATAATAGTATAAGAAATACGGACGAGGAATATATATATAATAAAAAAATAATAATATAAAAAATACAAAACGATGGAGTATAAACATCAAAATAATAGTACTGGAGAAAATATATATATATATATATATATACACACACACATTTATGTTAATTAAATATATTGAAAATGAATATACATCAGAATACATACACTTTATGTTCTACTGCGCTTAACTAAAACACTAAACTCGCACGTAATCGAGTTACAGTCACATCATTATTGCTTTGCCCTACGCAGTTAATACGATTTAACATTTTTTCACCGTTCAAGTTATAGGGATGCTTATACACGATGTAAAGGGGCTTTATATTGTTCAATACTATTTTTGTGCCTACTTTACATTCGGTTGGCAAGTTATCTTTAAACATGGCTAGAATACAATCAAATGCACGCACAAAGAGGTCATCGTTAGCCACAACATCATTATTAAATTCAAGTTTATAAACACTACTTTCCAATCGAGGGTTTATTCTTACTGATACGCGTTTTTCAATCGTAAACTCTTCTTCACAATTCATAGCGGAAGTCGTAACGACAGCTGTCCATTATATAAAGAAACAGATCTTCAGGGTGAACGGTGTAGGCGAGCTCAGCCCTGTACCTTTCAAGTGCTTTGTACCAAAGTTCATGATATTTCGACGAGTCTAAACCTTTTAATTAAGCATCCAGCTCTAGACCATTCTTGCTTTGTTGAGCCCTACACTCGGTAAACCCTTCGAGCAGAGCGGGGTATGCGTATTCAAGAACCGTATCAAAATAAAGCATATCCATAACACGCGCATCTAATTTAGGCTTCAGCTTGCGGAAACCGACGATTTCAAACATTCTGTCGAGGATGAAACGGTTTCGCGTAGGGACAAGAACGTCATTATCAAAAGCATTCTTCCAAATCAATCGTATATCATTGTATGGCTGATCGTTATTTATACACAACGTACAAACAATGGCGTATGAGGGGCTATCAATAATCTGTTATCTTCTTGTACCTACACCTGCAGGAATTTTATAACGATCCTCACTCCACTTCTCGCCTATCACGAAGACTCTATTCATCTCCTCAACACTTAAATAAACAACATTCTGTTTACCAGCGTTTGTTTGTCTACAAGTCGTTTCCAGTACATAGTTAATGGCACCGGCTTTACGCCTGAACACGCGCAATGACTTCGTCACGGACACATAGTACACGGCATTGAGAATGCTGCTCAAAGGAAGTTCCATTGTATTCGAGGAGTGCACTCCACTCGGTTCAAGCTCTGAGATGACTATGAGCCACAGGCGAGCGGATCGGCTCGACGGGAGGAGTGAGTCACACCATAAGCTGATGAAGCGTGTACGACGTCATTCCAACGTGAATACTTGTAACCCATTATACTGTGTAGGTGTTTTGAGAAATTTTCCGATACATGAAGCAATACCAGTTTTAATGTTTTATCACTCCCACTCCCCAGAATGCGCACCAGACATTTCGTTCATTTCCACGAACTAAACACATTTTATTCACACTCCGTGCACTATTTGAGAGAAACATATGCCCATATTTTAACATTTTGCTTAGCAGGCGATACTCGTCTCTAAATTTTGTTAAAAGCTCACGCAGGCCTTTAGCCACAACCTCACTACAAACCTCGTCATGATACATATTAGTGTAGTGGTAAAAATACTTAAGATTCTCCATGATGACAAGATTTACATTCTCAGTCGCAGGGTATGAGTTCTCGGTATGATGCAACATGACATAATATCGCTGTTACCTACTACTCATCAACAAGACTCACTAACCATAACTTGCTTCTCTTCTGCAAGTGTTGTTTCTTCCACTTCACGGTATATGTAACCTTTTATAAGGTTTAGTCCTACAACATACTTCAATACATCGCTTGTACCACGAAATCCCGCAATGCTCTCGCCAGAATAGCGGCAGAGTAATTGTATCTCTTGTTCCTCAAGCTTCGCACGGTTCAATGTAGCCTTTAAAGTATCAAAGGAGGGCGGAATAGGGAGCCATTCAGTAACTTTATTGAATAGCTTTGCTGAACGTCATTTCCGTAAATCTTCACACTTTGCTGAATACCACTTCATAAACGCCGAACACGCAATATTAATGGTAGTCATTACTATTTTTCGTTTACGTGGGATTTCGTCAAATACGCGTTTGAGATCCAAGGCTTGCGGCTGTCAACTGAGCACGCAGGGTAGATATATGTCCAGGTAGTAGGAGTCAGGTGACCATTTATCGATCATACAGGGGGCGGAGCTTAAAACTTTATCGTGTACACACACACACACACACACACACACACACACACAGAGGAGAAAGTGAAACGCTAATTGAAACACCATTTATTTAATAAACGAATTGTTCAAGGTATATATTTACAAATACGTGTAATAAATAAATAAAATAAACACATCGTTAACAATAGACATATATATATAAATCAGAGATTATGGCATCCAAAGGGTACGGTATCATAGGTACCAGGCACCTGGTAACGTTTCCTATAGGTGTTACGGCACACCTCCGTACCCCTAAGTTCCTTCACGCCCCCCCAGGCTTCTGCGCACGAAAATTGTAGGTCCCTACAGTTAGTTGTAGCGGTTGGTCACCCTCATCTTCCAAACGCACTAGATTCTTCAACGAATCAAAGTTAACGACCCACCGATTCGCCTGGTTAAGCGTGATACCCTTAGACTTCACTATATATCTCATATCCTCCCCCACCGTCACCCGTACACCATAAGTTTTTGGTCCTGTTGAGACAAAAGAGTCGGCGTATGCGATATCTCCATACTCATCCTTGATCTCATCAGTCAACTCTCCGAGGAATTCACCAATAGGAGGCATGTATTCATCCTCCCTCGCTGTGAATATCACTCTATCTG
Source organism: Bathynomus jamesi (assembly GCA_023014485.1). NCBI lineage: Eukaryota > Metazoa > Arthropoda > Malacostraca > Isopoda > Cirolanidae > Bathynomus > Bathynomus jamesi. The sequence goes on from JAJOZX010001334.1 coordinate 135,921, forward strand.
TATCGGCGTACAGAACCCTCCGACCAAGAGAATGCAATAAGTCCCAAAGTTTGATGCGTACGTAGGCCGTTGTGAAGCTGGCTACAGGTATGTTTGTAACCCGTGAGGTATCTGTGGCCAATTCGGTAATGTTGCACTTTATTTTGTAAGTATTACCTACATTCACGATCTCCATGACCCCTTTATCGGAAGCGTTGGCATAATCCCAGACTTCATTATAACTTTGTGCCAAATGAACGTTCCCTTTGCCAGTATTGTGTGCAAATTTTCCCCAAAAACTGTTTAGACACAACTTTGCACTAAAGCGCTTGCCTGGGTTCTTTACAATTTTGGAACGGTCAAGCTGTATTCCTTGACGGTCACGGTAACGTTGAATATAAGTTGATTTTTCATCTTCGGTATCAACTCCTTGCGGATATCCTGATGCGTCTACCTTATCCTTCAAAAACGTATCTATATATGGCGTGAAAAGGTCGGGTAGCTTCTGAAACCTCCACACCTCATGTATCTTCAATATTCTGTAGCCATGGCGAACGGCTAGGTCCAGCTCAGGGATTGTATATACACCTCTCATCTTACGCTCGTTGGTTGTATGATTACAATCCCCATTGTTCTCCTCTGCGCACTTCACACACAGGGAAAACATGAGCTAGTGGTCTATAACGATGGGCAAGATCGACATCCATAAATCGCGAAGGGGGAGCACGTCTACGAAAGAAAGACCGAAATAGTTCCCGTTCAAATTTGTTTAGAACACCTCGATTGGTGGCAGGTCAAGTCCCACAAATTTTTCAGGTGCACCTACGGTGTAAGGATTGTTCTTCATCACGTAGGGATCTCGAGAACAGAAGTCGTAGTAATGGAGTTTCACGCCCTCCGTAGGCGGAAAGTATAGCTTGAATGGATTTGTACGCCCTCCGAACAAGCTATCACCGCATTTGAGAGGATCCAGCACCATTGAACGGTTGAACGTGTTCATTTCTTCACGGTACTGTCCATCTGTTTCCATTTGTGCATCATACTCATGCTCCCACAAGACTTTGTGAGTGAACTGGGCGCCTATAAGCTGATCGCGGTTGCGCACCCACGCAAGACTGTCGGCAGGAGATCTACCATGGATATCTGTTACGATTCCACACTCAGGACGTGGGCATCCGTGCCACCAGCAACCGTTAAAGGAGTACACAGTCTTCTCACTGGTGGCCCGGTTTTCGCTTAGACCATTAACCCAAAAAACATGACCATTAACCTTAATGGGTACTTTCTCCTTGTTTCGGGCATGCCTTATGTATACACCTGTCTGCTGCTGTATGTGTATGATCCAGTAAATAGCCTTGTGCCCATAACTGCGGGGATTGTTTCTGTGAATGACCCCTAAGGTGTCTTTAGTCATGAAATTGTTCTTGAACACCGTAAAGTACAATGAGGCAATAGTGGTTGCGACTTGCAACGGATCGCATTTGAAACGTTCTATGTACATCCTTCCAAAGGCTTGGAAACATACTCTAAGCACGCGCACATCCTCCACGCATTAACACTCACATTCATGAGCTATATTATAAGGATTAGCTTCATTAAAACTGTTATAGTTGCGGTCAAAATTTTCACGTTCACCTGTTTCATACATTCATAGTTAAAGTAATGTTTGGATGGAAGTAGTCCTACGTAATTTAAAGTTTCGCTTGTGAGGAATATGTAAGAGAAATATCCTTTTGAAACTTCGGCGTCTACACTTATGACCTTGGTAGCTTTGCCAATTTACAAGGTGTGAATAATAAAGTGTCTTCAAACTGTACATTACCTCTTATTTGCATCTGTTTAAGTTTGGTGATTCTTTTCAAGGGATCACCTGTAAATATCTTCGATGACTCGTGCTCATGCAGCTCCTTATAATGGAACTGTGTGTCAAATTTTGCCCCGTTATGGGCAAGAATATACACAGTCATTTTTTTTAACTTGTCCGCTAACTTGACAATATAGGATACAAAGAGTTTCACGGGACTCTCGTGTGCAGTCGTTTTAAAAACGTTTGTCCGCTTACCACATTTGTGACACTCATTACACTCGACCTACGTGCATTCATCACAGATAGTTTGGCTTACAAGTAGATGTGGGATAACCTCTTTGGTTTCAGCATTCGTATATGTTTCTGTATCGTAGTACACAGTTATACAAGGTCTATTTTTAGGCTTGGCGTCTTTCATATAACATAAATGCTTTACTCCAACCGCCTTATATTTCTCATGGCATGTAAAACGGTGAATTTCATCACATTTATGCTTGAAATTCCCCCAATTATCCATCATATGAAACATACCACATTCACAGATTCTCATTTACCTGCATGTACCAATTAACTTATGGAGCTCAAAACAGTTATTATGTGTGCGTCTGCATACATCACTGGCCCTCTTCTCAGCTTCAACCACACGGCTTTCACATTTGGAACTTTTACACTGCGAAAATACCATGTGGCACTCCTTACAATGTCTCACTATATTCTCCGCAAACTCGAGACAGCTCTTACACAAATCATGATGCCGTCCATATTTTCGACTTTTATCATAACACACGTAGAGAATCCTTATATTACGGATGGGGAGATACGTTGTCCCTGACAGTCCTGAAATAAGTAGGGGTCTTGTATGATCTCTCACACAGCTTTTAAAAACATACACATTCCTACGACGATCATCCATTCCAAATACAACTATACGAACATTCATTTCCTGTTCTACCCTTCTCAACTCTTCAGGACCCATCTTACACTCAAACTCCAGTTTAGAGTCTACAGCTAGTTTACGGGCACGCTCCACTACCCTAACATCCAAATTTTGGCCCGTGTATTTAGCACAGTGAACATATGAGCTAAGACTGCTGCTGTAAATCTGCAACCACGATCGGCGTTTATATGCCGCCTGTAAATAACCTGAGAATTGAAGTTAAGAGCATAAGGTGTGGCACTATAACCCGCAACACGGAATACACGGTCAATATCAACCGTGAAGTTGTCCATATTGAAGGCTGTTCTACTTTGAGAGTCCTGCATTATACGCCTAATATATGCTCCATATCTACAACTGCCAAGCGCCTGAATGGTATTACTACCCAAAAATCATCTACATCCCTGTCATCTGACCCGAACTCAAAGGACAGCCTCGTCCTGACTTCACGTTTTTCGCGGTTCTGAAGGGCAAACTCCACAATACGTTCAACAACGCGCCGTAGTCCGTGTTCAACACCATGGCTCTTCATGCATCAATGATCAACCATGACTATATACCGACTTCTAGTCAGGGCTGGGGTGGTGGTCGCGGTGCGCACCAACTCGAATGTTATACCATCCTCTACAGACCGAGAAGCTGCTGCTGCTGTGGAGGATGTATCCGGAATTGAACAGGAATAAGGGGATATATTTGAAGAAGGTCCAATTGTGGGGGTTGTGTCGTAGGACGTAGAGGGCTGGGGCTCGCTCTATTAATGGGGGTCTAACAACCAGCGCAATCCTGGCACGCTTTATACCTGAATTTGAATTGTCGCGTGCTACAGGTATCGCTGGTGTGGGTTCGTTAGCGGGGATGGAGTCTGTGACAACAACAACTACACTGTCGTCGGGGTCGTCTGTAATATCAATGACATGATGCTGTAGCTCATCTTCATTCACGGTTCTGTGGAAGAAGAGGAAAAATAAGACTAGAATATAAGTTACACCACTTAAATTTTTATTATATTTTGTAAATGACCCACTTAGGAGTGGGACGTATTAGAGATGGATTCTGTAGAAAAATTCAGGTTCACAAGCCCATCCACATGTATCATATCTGGCCCTACAGGATGTGGTAAAACGGTGTTTATGCTTAAAATCATTAAAGAAAAGGGAGAGATGTTCTCAAAACTTGTGCATAAAGTTATATGGTGTTATTCGACGTATCAGTCAGTGTTCAACGAGTACCAAGATGATATTTTGTTCCACAAAGGTGTATATGGTGTTACTTCGTTAAAGGGAAATGAGCATACAGTCAGTGTAATTGACGATCTCATGTTGGAGATGGATAAAACGTTTGCCGAGACATTTACAGTATTCTCCTACCATCTTAACATAAGCGTGTTCTTTATCAATCAGAATCTATTTTTCAAAAATAGATACATGCGCGATGTGTCGTTAAATACACTATATATAGTCTTATTCGCGCAACGTAGAGATATATTACAAATTGGGGTATTAGCCAATCAAATATTCCCGAATCAGCGTAAGGAGTTTTTGGAGGTTTATAAAGAAGCTACAAGTCAGTGTTACGGATATTTGGTTTGTGACTTGCATCCGCGAAACACTTTGAGGGTGCTTCTAAGAACGAATATATTTCCAAACGAGCTTGAAACGGTGTATATTCCAGAATGACAGAGACTAAAGAAAAACCATGAATTAATAAAAATCTATCATCGACTGCTCCGGGAAATGCAACAGATGTTTACTAAAAATATCGACTCTGACTTTTTAAAATGCATCTGTGAAATTTGTCTTAACGTTATAAATTGCAATGTATCAATGAAACCCACTCAGAAGGCTCGCCTACGCCGTTACAAGAACATAATACGTACACTCTTTCGTAAAAGTCAAACTGTGGGGAAGAAAAAACAAACTATTGTTCAAAGAGGAGGGTCATTCCTCCCAATCTTATTTTCAGTTTTGGGTCCTTTACTGATTAGATTAATATAATGAAGAAAGTGGTAGTGATTCCGCAGGAGGTGTATGCTTCACTGCAAAGTTCAAAGAGTCCAGACACGGTTCTAGAACTCCGTAAAAGCTCTGCAGAAATTTCTTCATGGGTACGAAAATTATAAGAATCCGACAGAGATCCCTGTGGTTATTAGGCACAGCACGGACAACGATGGGCATGGTGACGTAGGACCTGTGTCTGACGATAGAACTGACCAACCAAAGATTAACGGGTCGGCCACACAACATATCGAACATGTATTAAAAAGCACCCTCCCACCTACATTGAGGAATAAATATTTAAGTCTTTTTAATCTATTGAACGAGGATCCTAATGCAGTGGACCGATACAGGTGAGATCATTGTGGAAGGAGCAAAGGTACAGGGATCGAATATCGTAGACATCGTCCATGATCTGGTGAGAAAGTGGGATAAGCCCTCACCATCAGGAAGGAAGCATATTAAAGCAAGTCTACAACAAATAAATGTCCACAAAACAATGATAGGAAATCTGAACAGGTTAAAAAACTTGGAACATGCATCGCACGTGCCACAAATGAGAACGCCATCACCCCCGGCGGCAACACCTCTGAAGATGAGAAAGAAGAGGTTAAACAACGGTCAACCCTACCCACGTGTCTCTAAAATACGCAAATGGCTAACATATTAAGAAGACGCTATTATGGCATTGCTAGCCCAGCCTCCTACGGTGGCGTAGATAGACTGTACAGAAGTGTTTACAATGATAGAGTAGGGGAAAAAGATGTTTGAGAGGTTTTTGCGGAAGCAGGACGCTTATACACTTCATAAGCCTCTGAGAAAAAGGTTTAAAACAGTTAAGACAACAGCGGCATCGATTGATTCTACTTGGCAAGTAGCTTTAACAGACATGCAAAGATATTCAGTGTATAACGATGGTTACCGCTACATCCTATTCATAATAGATGTATTCTCTAGATATCTGTGGGTAATTCCTCTGAAAAATAAATCGCCTGAAACATTTGCTAAAGTCACCAAAACGTTGATGTTGAAAGAAAACAGGGTTCCTAGCTATTTTTGTACAGATATGGGGAAAGAATTTATAGGCCGAACATGTTGACAGAGTTTAATATCAGCTACTACACTACCAATTCTATACATAAGGCCTCTTTAGCTGAAAGAGTTCAACGTACCATAAAGGAACGCATGCACCGTTATTTTACACAAAAACACACAGATATATAGGCATTCTGGAATCATGGACCTCATCATACAACCGCTCACACCATCGCACGATTGGGACAACACCTAACGAGATTTTAGAAAGAGATACGCGCACAGAGTCTGATGTGAGAAGAGATGGGACACCACCACACTCTGCGTGTTTCAATATCAATGATTATGTAAGATTGTCGCGTTCGGGAAATAATTTCGCGAACGGATTTGAGCAAGGCTGGACACGTGAGATTTTTAAAGTTAAGGCTATGAGACCTAAAGGCGAAATGATGCTGTATTACGTTGAAGATTTGAATGGGGAAGAAATCGCAGGAGGCTTTTACCGCGAGGAGTTGCAGAAAGTGACATTTAATTTAGGAAAAAAATGTATCTAAAATTGAAAAATTTTTAGGCAGCAAAGGTTCAGGAAAGGGAAAAATGTACCCGGTGAAATGGCTAGGGTACCCATAAAGCTTCAACACCTATATAAAAGCTGATGCAATAATGAAGCTTAAATAGTATGCAACATGGCTCCTAACCATTTCTACGTCACACTACCGTCCTCCTCGTCCCTGTCTGTACATCCTAACAACACCCTGGCCAACTTTGTAACAGAACTCCATGGCTCCATTGAATTGGGTCGTGATTCGTATGAGGTGGGCCTATGCGAATTTCAGCTGGACACCCTCTTTTTAAATATTAATTATAAAGAACCCGTTTTTACGATTCTTAGAGACTGTAATGAGTGAAAAATCCGGGGTAACTCGGGATGAAACCATACGTATCGCCGTATCATCGGGATTCGAACGCCCGAATTCAGGTGTCTTCGCTTCACTTACATGAAAACGATATTGCCTACTGAGGTACGGACGCTGGTGTTTAGGAGTGAAAGGTAGACAGGAGAATGGATAACTACTTAAAGTAAACCAAGTTGAAATGTCAAAAACGTGAACCGCAGCAGTGTTAAAACAAAATATAAATATTTTAAATGATGATCGTACATCATAACTGAGAGTGAAGTTCCTTTAAATTCGGTTATACAATATAACAATATTTTTTGGCATGCAAGGACCCAAATATCTCCCTCCAAATTACTTTAAAAATGGTTACTTATTATCCAAGAAAGAACAAAAACATGATTTTCCCTCGTGTCAAACCAGTGATTTTATGTACAGTCCCCTGCAATAGTAGCGCTCCACCACTTTATAGCCCTCTCCGAGATGTGGCAACAACGCAGTCCCTCTTTCTTCCCTACCCTCACTCCCTCCCTCTCCTCCTCCCACTCTTAGGTGTTGTCATAGTAATACTTTTATTTTTGAAAACCAATGACAGAATAAATATATTGTTCACTGTAGTCTTGGTGGTAATGCTAGGACGACTATTTTATTCATGCATTATTCCTAAATTTAGGGAATAGAGTAGGTAGGTTATTTCACAAACGTGGGCTACTTTAAAAACTTTCAATCATAGGATTTTGATGTAGCCATGTTATAGTTAAAGTGTAAGATAAGTTGTAGTATTGACTTTTCCTCCAAGCAATAACATTTCTGTTTAAAGTCCATGCATTATCAACAAATGATTATTCAGAAAAAGGTCTATCCATGGAGAGATAATGATAACATAGTTCAATTTTTTATTAAAAAATAAACATGAATCAAGTAAATTTAGGGATATACATACAAAACATAATGTTCCAATTATAAGAAACTGACAATTGTTCGAGTAAATAAATATATATTTACTACATCACAACCATAACATTATTATACACAATTACTCAATACTTCGTTCAACCTCCATTATTATTAATGACCTCTCGTAGCCTATTTGGAACAGATGCCACGTGATTGCAGATAACTTGTGGGTTCGTGAGGAAAAGTTCCCACTCTGCCATGGTTTGTTCCAGCACGTGCCGAGATGTCCGCTCCTCCTCAGATTCCCAAACGTTAACCATATTTACCCACACATTGGTGGGCCAGTTCAGCGGCTCTAAGTTTCTTTGTTCCTGAAACCACCATCTGTTGATCCTGGCAGTATGAACAGGACAGTTATCCTGTAAAAAGAAATTAACAAAATTTGAGCGTTCACATTTCATTCATACTTTTTTGAAGTTACCAGAAGAGGACGCAAATGTAAATAAATAAATAAATAAAAATAAAGATACATTTAAAATTACATTTAAAAATACATTTACTTATGTCCTCCTTCAATCATATTACCTTAAAATATACAGTGTTTGACCTTAATCAAGTAATTTTCTTGAAAGCATTTTCTGTGCAAGTAAAATAATTTGTATTACCTACCTGCATAAATATAATCCGCTCCGGATGGGCCAAAGTGTATGTCCTTACGGTTGGCAGCATCACCTCTTCCAGTATCTCTAAATACTGGTCGACTGTAAACCTCCAATTAATTTCTGCCAGCTCTCCAATGCCGTACTTTGATAAAGTTAGTAACCCTGTCAACATCTCGGGTTCGGCCGTCCAAGTTACGTCAACACCAAATACGAGCTGTAAGTCGTTTCCCTTTTACTTGAACCCATTGTTATATTTAGGCAGTGGTGGGCACAGCTAACCGAAAAGTTAGCTTCGATAACCGCTGAACTGCTAACTCAAAACTTAACTTCGATAACGCTAAACCGATAAACCGCTAAAAAAATTAGCGGAAGCTAACGATAACCGCTAACCGCTAACTTTTATTATATGAATTTAGCTTCGGTTTGGTTTTTTGGCTCTAAAACCCATAAAGAGAGCTGAAATTTTAATATGTTGCAGCTTAGACATAGAGCTTTCCAAAAAGGTATAGCATGCCAAGATCAGATGATGATCAAGGTGTACATAAATAATAAAATGAACAAATGAAATTTAACATTAGTTTACAATCAACATACAGTTTATTTACAGTACAAAAAGTATTAAACGAATCAAAAATATTAAGAAATAAAAATACACATAAAAAATAACTTTAATAATCTAATAATGCATTCACTCTGGCTTGGCCTCCTGCTCCTCCTCCATCGCCTCGACGTGATGCTGGTTGCCCTTCATGAACATCAGCCTCTCAAAGTTGGCATCTGACAGGGTGGCTCTCTTGGCGCGCAAGATGTCCTTGCCTATGGAGAACAGGCGCTCAACTGCAGCACTGGATGGGATGGCTGTGTTGTACTTGATGAACAGGTCGATCAACACTTGCTCACCCAAGAAGGCGACGTCAGTCAGGACCTCCTTCGAGCCGGCCTCCAGCCAGGTCTTCACCAAGATCTGTGCCTTGGACTTCAGTGACCTGTGGCTCCTGCTCACCTGGGGCTGAGTGATGCTGCTGAAGAAGTCATCTTCCTCATCCTCATTGCTGGTGGTGCAGCTGGTGCTGCTGCCCTCCTCAATGGTCTCCCTCAGGGCTGTCTCCACGCCGGTCTCCATGGCCTTCTTTATCCTGCTGAGCTGGCTGTGATTATGCTTCTCCAGCCAGAACAGGCGAAACCTGGGGTGGAAGGCAGCGGCCAGCTGGCACTGCTGGTCTTGTAGGAGGGGCCCAAACCTTTTGGTGATGCCTGCCAGTATCGCGTCTACCAGAGGACTGCAGTACAGGAGGCCTTTGGACTTGGCGTCCTTCAACCTCATGACGGCAGCCGCTACAGTTGGCAGAAGGCTCCCGAGATAGGCCTGGTCCTCCCCCTGGATCTTATCCAAGGCCTTGGCAACAATGGACATCACCTGGGCGTACTCCTTCAGGAAGCCGACCTCAGAATCAGTGAAGGTCTGCAGCTTCAGCTGCGTCATCACCCTGTGGACAGCTCCCCTCTTCTTCTCCAGCAGGTTTTTGAGGACAACAACAGAGTCATAAGTGGAGTTCCATCTGGTACTGTTGGGGACCACCAGCCTCCTCTTCAACTCGTCCAGAATGCTGTCTGCCGACACCGTGCTGCGGCTCTGCTGGTTCCACAGCGCCTGTGCCTTGGACATGGTATTCCTGTAGGCCGACTTGAACGGAGCGCTGTCAAGCGCCTTGTCGGCATCCACGCTGGCTACCAAGTTCAAGGTGTGGGCTGCGCACCTCATGTGCACTGGCAGGTTGTGGCCCAGGCCGCTGGACTCTTCAAGGGCGGCCTCAACAGAGATGTACTCCACCTCGTCCACAGCCACATCCCCGGGATCCACGTCCATGTCCACATCCTCGACGCCCCCCACGTCCGGATCGGCAGCAGGCTCAGGAATGTCTGGCAAGAGTTCAGCTTCTGTGCCAAACTGTACAAACGCCTTGACGAAGTTGCTGCCGTTGTCCGTCGTGGTCCTGGTCACCTTGTCCTGCAGGTGGAACTTGTAATGGGTGTCCACCATGGCCTCGGCGAGAACATCAAAAGTGTGACGCCTGCTGTTGCGTCGACCAATCACGTCTTGTGTTTACACGTAGTCAGCCAATAGCGTGCCAGACTGACTGTTGCAGACACGCTCAGAACAGACTGGAACAAACATGTATGATTTTAGGGTTAGCGGACTTAAAGTTAGCGGAACTAAATTTAGCGGAAGCTAATTGGTCCGCTAACGGTTCTCAAAGTTAGCGGAAACGCTAATCTGCTAACGGAAAAGTTAGCTTCGCTAATTAACGGTTAGCGGATTAGCGGAACCGTGCCCACCACTGTATTTAGGTATACCGTAATAACTGAGATATTCGTGATTTTTCTTTTTTACTAATGCAAGAAGTGTCCCTTTCCTTTTCTGTATAAATTGCAACAATATTACTATTACATGCTTTGTATAACAGTCGTTTATCATATTACTGTTTTCTCTATTTAAGAATATTATATCTTTTATACGTTGCATTGGAAACTGATGGAAAGCATATGTGATAGCGGTATACAGGGTGTTTCAGGAGGAAAGGTCAATACTTCGGGAGGTGATAGTATCGGTCATTGTGAGAAAAAAAGTTCATATGAACATGTGTCTAATTCTGAATGGTTACGGAGATAGAGCTGTTTGAATCTGATGCGCGCGCAGCTCTTCCTCCCCCTTCCCTCCCCTATAACCTTGAACCATGAAAGCTATCACGTAAGCATGTAACATAAGCCAATCGACAGCTGACTGTTGTGAGTGACATTGTTTGGTGTTTGAAGCAGTGTTAAGAATGCCACACACCTTCACACATGCCGAATATGCAGATATGGTGTATGTCTACGGTTTTTGCGATGGAAGTGCAACAGCTGCTGTTGCAGAATACCGTCGACGGTTTCCGAACCGCAGAATTCCGGATAGAAGAGTGTTTACCAGGGTTTTCAACACATTGCGTGAGATTGGTACATTTCCCAGCGCTCATGTTTTATCTGAACGTGAAGGTCAACAAGATGTGGATGAAGTGGAAAACATTCTTCAGTTGGTAGAGCGTAGTCCTACTACTAGCTCACGAAGAATTTCTACACGTCTCGGTGTACCACACACAAGAGTATGGCGAACATTACGTGAGGAAGACTTGCATTCATATCATGTACAGCGTGTACAACACCTTCAACCAGGAGACGCTGCCATGCGACTGGAATTTTGTCATTGGGTAAATGTTAATCGCCGATTGTTTCGATTAATACTGTTCACCGATGAAGCTACTTTCACCCGTGACGGTATCAACAACACTCGTAACTCTCATCGGTGGTCAGACGAAAATGCAAATGCCACTGTGGAAACAAATTTTCAACATCGCTTCTCTGCCAATGTGTGGTGCGGTATCATCGATGATCAGCTGATTGGTCCTGCTACTTTAAAGAATCGTCTTACAGGACAAAGTTACCTAGAATTTCTGCAAAATGAATTGCCAGGGACTATTGGAGGATGTTTCTTTGGCTACACGCGCTGGTATGTACTGTCAGCATGACGGAGCTCCTCCACATTCTACCCATCTGGTGATGCAATACCTAAATCAAACTTTCCCTGGTCGATGGATCGGCCGCGGTGGTCCCATTCAATGGCCATCAAGGACTTCAGACCTCTCTCCGTTAGATTATTGTTTGTGGGGGTGAATGAAAAGTCAAGTTTACAAAAGAAAGGTGGATACACGAGACGAATTGCTCCCGCGCATTTTGGATGCTGCTGCCTGCATAAAGGAACGTCAAGATCAACTCAGACGAACAACACGCAATCTTCGCACACGAGTTGCAAAGTGCATTGAGGTTGACGGTGGGATTTTCGAAAACGTATTGTAAACTGTAACAAATTTGTCATTTCTGTATCTGATACCATTCAAAATGCCAATGTTTAAACATTAATTGTTAGAAACAGTAATTGGTTTCTCTTTCTTGATTACTATTAACAATGCTTTTGTATTTGTAGATTCAAACAGCTCTATCTCCGTAACTATTCAGAATTAGACATGTTCAATTGAACTTTTTTATCACAATGACCGATACTATTACCTCCCGAAGTATTGACCTTTCCTCCTGAAACACCCTGTATAGAGCAGTGTTTCAAGGATAAAAAATAAAGTGTGGGAGTATTTACACACACACACACACACACACACACACACACAGGATATTCACCTCTCGCTCTGACCGGATGCTACCACTGTCCCCTCTCCCCCTCCTTATATCCCAACTCCTCTTTCCTTCTACTTCTCCCTCTCCCACAACTGCGTTGCTCTCACATCTCGGAGAGGGCTATATAGGGGTGGAGCGTGACAATAATATATCCGCAAAAATGTCGAGTGCAAATTAATTGCATGCAACATGATTAATAATTGCAACATTGCATGCAACAAGGGGAGATTGGGGGATATGCATGAAGCGGGAGAGGGGGATTATGCTTGAAGGGGAAGTGGGTAACCTAACAAGGGGGAGAGGGGGTTATGCATGAAGAAGGCCGGGGCTGACCCTCCAAAGGGGGAGTGTGTAAGCTAACCTAACAAGGGTAATAAAACACAAGAAGGAAAGAGAGGAGAGAGAGAGAAAGGAGGAGAGAGAAGATGTTCTCTTTACTAACTATCCTGGGCGGCTTTAGGATCACAGCCAGTTGGCACAGCAACAGCCACAGCCAGTCGCACAGCTAATCGTATGGCGTAAATGGCTGTCAGTCAGTTTCTTTAGAGGTTAAGCGAATACAGCCAGTCGCCTTACATACACAGACACACACACACACACAATCTTACACATACATACAATCTTTAGGAGCATAGCCAGCGTCTTAGATACCAGCCATGGGCCCATGACACAGCTAATCATATGGCGTTAGCGGCTCATAGCCAGTTGGCTAAGAAGCCAGCCAGAGAAAGAACAATTATGGCATGTACACATACATTATACAGTATATAGTTATTTCCTTGTATGCATATTTTCGTAAAGGAGAATTAACATCGCTTTGTCTCAGAAAATAGCAAAACACACACACACACACACGTGTGTATATATATATATATAAATAACTTGGTTCAGTGGTTTGTTCTTAGGGAAACGTAGCTTAGCGAGGAATTGGAGGACGAAAAGATGGTACATGTTTATTTACAGACGTTTCGGAAAAGTTCAATTTCCATCATCAGTGCTCAAAAGTATAAACTCAAATAGCAATAAATAAGTATAATAAACAAAAACAAACAATATATTAAAATGAACGTGCGACAATGGTTACAATACTATATATATTATATTAAAATTAAAAGATTAAAAATGAAATAATATAAAGTATAAGAGTGTGGACACTAAGTAAAAAATATAAAACGGTTAAAAGGTGAATCAGAACTATCCAAAGACGATTCCATTATTATTTCACGTCCTGATAAAGGTAAAGGCACCGTCCTTCTTAATAAATTAGATTACATTAATAAGGTTCACAACGTTCTTAATGATTCCACCAAATTCAAAAAGATTAATGATAATCCTTTAACCCTTTCTTTAAAATTTGAATACAAAATTAACCGTTTCCTCAGAAAACTATATGATCAGAATAAAATCTCAGAGGGCATCTACAACCAAATACGTTCCTCCGGATCAGCCCCAGACACCCTCTATGGTCTCCCCAAAATACATAAACCCAATTAACCCATTAGACCCATCCTTTCGGCCTACACCACTCACAATTATAAACTAGCAAAATTCCTAATTCCCTCTTTAACACCCCCTTACCCAAAACGAATATTCCGTCACCAACTCTTACGAATTTGCCAAAGAAATTTTGACCTAGTATCTCTTTACACCAACGTTCCAATTAAAGAAGCCATCGAGATCTGTATTAACAGCCTTTTCGCCAACAATCCGAACACAGTCCTAAACTTAACAAAACAAGAATTTACCAGACTGCTTACACTTGCCGCTTCAGACACTTATTTATTTTTTGACCAACAACTTTATCAACAAACGGATTCATTAGCCATGGGATCCCCCTTAAGTGCTACTTTAGCTAATATCTTCCTCAGCCATCACGAAAATAACTGGCTACTCCATTGTCCCACTCATTATAAACCACACCTATATATCAGGTCATCCCATAAGTAATGTCGTTTTTTACGATAGATTAAGTTTAAACTAGTCCTACTCGGTTTAAGCATAAATTTTCCGAAGGTTATATCTAAGAGGAGATCTATCGTGTTTCGCTACATACTTTACAGACCTTGACCAGTGAAGACGTGTGTTTTGCTTTATGTGAACCCCTCATAAACATGGCGGTATCAGAAGAGCATATCAGGCATATAATGCTTTACGAGTTCAAAAAAGGGAATAGTGCTACTGAAGCAACGCGAAACATTCAGGACGTTTATGGCAACGATATTCTGCATGTGAGGAAATGTCAAAGATGGTTTCAAAAGTTTAGGAATGGTGACTGCTGTTTGAAAGATGCAGCACGCTCTGGACGCCCTGCTGAGTTTGATGATGACCTGCTGTTAGCCGCACTTGAAGAAGACTGTTCAACAACTGTCGAAGAATTGGCCCAGAAACTCAATTCATCCCCGTCCACCATCCATCGACATTTGCAACAACTCGGGAAAGTGCCTAAGTTAGGAAAATGGGTGCCACATGAATTGTCGGTCGACAATCTGAGGGTGCGGGTAAACATTAGCACAGCTCTTCATTCCCATGAACTCCAAGATCCGTTTTTGCACCGTTTAGTGACTGGTGAGGAAAAGTGGATACTGTACCAGAATGTTAAGCACCGTCGACAGTGGGTTTGTGCCGGAGAACCAGTGACACCACAGCCAAAACCAAATCTTCACCCTCGGAAGGTGATAAAAGGTGGGATAAAGGTGGTGAATACATTTTGAAACCTTACCACACAACCAAACAATCACCGCTCAATTTACTGTCAACAACTGGATCGATTGAACACTGCACTAAAAGAAAAGAGGCCTTCTTTGGTTAATCGGAAAGGAATCGTGTTCCACCACGACACAGCACGTCCTCATACCGCTCAGATCACTTCTGCAAAAATTGAAGAGCTTGGGTGGGAAAAACTTCCACATCCTCCATATTCTCCAGACCTTGCGCTTTCAGATTATCATCCCTTCAGGAGTCTGCAAAACTATCTTGACGAGAAACAGTATACTTCTTTAGATGACCTGCACACCAGTCTTTGTACGTTTTTTGCCTCAAAACCGCCTGAATTTTATAAACATAGCATTGAAAAGCTTGTAGGACGTTGGCAGAGTGTCATTGATTCCGATGGAAAATATATACTAGATTAAAAAGTTTCAGTTGTTTTTTTTGTCCTTCAAATTCCGATCTAAAAAAACGACTACTTATGGGATGACCTGATAAAAGATACGTTGATGATACCTTTCTCCTTTTCAACAACGCTAACCACGCCAGTAGTATAGCCGAAAAAGGGTAGAGTGCAAGAATGTTGCAAGTGATTACGAACTGTTGCAAAGGGGGTGGGGGTGTTGCAAAGGGGGTGGGGGTGTTGCAAAAAATAAAAAAAATAAAAAAAGAAAAAAAGAAAAAAAGGGAAAAAAAAATTAAAAAAAATTAAAAAATACCCAAAGGGCCCTTTGTTGCCAACCGGGGTTGCAAGGGGCATGCAACTTGGAGGTGGAGTTCTCCCCCAAGCTATTCCCCCCAAAGGGCCAGAAAGGAGAGAAAGGAGGAGAGGTGTTCACCTGGCAGGAGCCAAGTGCATATTAAGACTTCAGCCGAGTAGGCGTTGTTTTATAGGTTCCTAATCAGCCAGTTGGCTGAGCCAAGGGGGGGAGGGGTACACCTGAAGGAGAGAGAGAGAGAGAGAGAGAGAGAGTAGTTGCCTTTGATTGCAAGGCATGCAACTTGGAGGCGGAGTTCTCCCCCAAGCTATTTTCGTTTACCTAACCTAAGAGGCCTCTAAGGGGTTTTCCCAAAGGGCCAGAAAGAGAAGGACCAGAGTTCCTTGCTCGGCTGGGAGCCGAGCCTGAATGACTCCGTCAGTCGTCTCTCATTTTATAAACCTCTATTCTGGCTGAGTTGCCAGATAGCGCCATGTATTCAGTTCCCAGATAGCGCCATGTATTCCAGATAGCAAAAACCATATATTAATCATCCATTTAAATAGTGTACCACAATATATGACGGTAGATGAATCCAATTAAATTCTGTTTATTAAATAAATAATTTTTACACACTTAATTTTTATTATAAATATTTAAGTCACGAAACGAAATGAAAATTTATGAAACACACGAGTCTCATCCCCTTCGAAGAAAATTGAAAAAAACGAAATTTAAAGAAATTAATCAATTGAAATTAGCCAAAACACAATCCGCTATAACGGGGTCGGTTTCGAAGAACACCTGCTGGTTGAGAGACCTTCCCCCCAATCCCTTGAACCACTCGTGTGCACAAAGCATATAAAACACCACAATATATTTATATGGTTAATCAGTCGAACCCCATCTCTCTCTCTCTCTCTCTCTCTCTCTCTATATATATATATATATATATATATATTATATATATATAAATTGAATTTCGCCGAATTAAAATCAAAAAGCACGCTTGTACATTCCCCCACAATCCCTGCGAAGAAAATTAAAAAAACGAATTCTAAAGAAACGAAGAAAGTTGAAATTAACCAAAACACACGCTCGACTCCATCTGTGTTATATATATATATATATATATATGTATATATATATATATATATATATATATATATATAGAAAGAATCATAATAATCGTGTATATTTGTCAACCCTTATATATATATATATATATATAATTGAATTTTGCCGAATTAAACCAAAAAGCACGCTTGTACATTCCCCACAATCCCTGCGAAGAAAATTGAAAAAAAAAACGAATTGTAAAGAAACGAAGAAAGTTGAAATTAACCAAACACACGCTCGACTCCATCTGTGTTTATATATATATATATATATTATATATATATATATATATATAGAAAGAATCATAATAATCGTGTATATTTGTCAACCCTTATAGATATATATATATAAATTGAATTTCGCCGAATTAAAACCAAAAAGCATGCTCGTACATTACCCAGCTGTGTTTGTATATGAACAACTCGTGCACACACACACACACACACACACACACACGTACACGAGGAAAGGCAGAAATTAGTTCATTTCGAATCGTGTCCCTAGAGACCTTTTTCTGGCCGAGAGTCAACCTTTCTTCGTCTACTTGAACAAAAACCACCGTTCACTTCAAAATATTAATATTATCATTATTATTATTTCTACAATGAAAATATTTACGCGTAATTTGTATGGTGTCATACTAGACCTCGTTGCGACACTTCAAAGTACTTGATAATATTTTGGTAAAAAATGGAAATATTATTATTTTCTCGAAAACTATGGGCGATGGAAAATTCTGAAACCGGAATCAGCATCAAAAGTTCTATAAGAAACACCAAATAGTTTTCGTTGTACCCTAGCGTAATTTCTCGCCGAATTGGAAAGGTTTTCACCCCGCCTTAGACCCACAGTTTAACGTGGAAACCGAATGCTCTTTTAAAAATATAATTAGGATATATTTCTTTATTATAAAATGTGGAACATGTAGCCTTCAGTGAACAGCTGTTCTGTGGATCGAAATACATCTCGTCAGGGAGTCGTTGCTTACTCTTCCACATTTCAACATAACAGGATTATTGAACCGGATTTAAAATAACAGGATCATTTGAACCGAGTCAGTAGTATGGCCGAAAAGCATGTTAATGCATCATTTGAACCGAGTCAGTAGTATGGCCGAAAAGCATGTTAATGCATCATTTGACCCGAGTCAGTAGTATGGCCGAAAAGCATGTTAATGCATCATTTGAACCGAGTCAGTAGTATGATCGAAAAGCATGCACGATTTTCTCTTTAGTAATAATAACAACTAGCTCGAAGAGTGACAACGGATAAAGTTTTCACGCCACCTTAGACCCACAGTTTAATGTGGAAACCGAATGCTCTTTTAATAATATAATTAGGATATATTTCTTTATTATAAAATAAGTTAATTGAAATTATGTTAACACAAGAATTTGTGAAAACATTAATAATAACTTGTAAGTAAAAATAAAAATATAATATAAGGGACTACCATAGAAATGTAAGTGTCTATAATTTATTCACAAGAAACACGATTTTATATATATGTTACTCGTCCGGACCCGTTATAGCGGATTGGTACACGTCATAGCTCCACCCAGCTACATCGGCAGCCAATCACGATGAACATCTGGTCTTTTGGGGCGGAGCTTGGCGATTGTGCATATAAAAGGAGATATTTTTCAGTTGGGAGTAACAGTAGCTATTTTCGCGTCAGTGAATAATCATTCCCTCCACCATGGACCTGTACGTCTCCCCAGATTTGTATGAAGAAAGTGACACTGCAGCATTAACGACAATTAGTCTTTTTAACGCAATTGACCGTGATGAATTATTCCCAACGCAAACCGTAGAAGATATTTGCAGTGACGCTCCTTACAATCCGACGCAAGGGACTACCATAGAAATGTAAGTGTCTATAATTCGATTTTATATATATATGGATGGGCTGTAGTATCTCGTCAAATAGATACTCGCCAAAAAATGTTTATGTCAATCAATGTTATTTGTTTTTACCTCTTATCCCCATTATGCTAAAATCGAAATTTTTTATGTCAATCAATGTTATTTGTTTTTACCTCTTGTCCCCATTATGCTAAAATCGAAATTTTTTATGTCAATCAATGTTATTTGTTTTTACCTCTTATCCCCATTATGCTAAAATCGAAATTTTTTATGGCAATCAATGTTATTCCTCTTAAATGAACCAAAGATATCTTCACATAATGGGGATCTGTCTGTATACTCTGTATATGTTTTAAAAGAATGAACATTATTCCTTTAAGGTCCGATGAGGATTTGACACGTGTTATACAATCTTTTGAAGAATCTCGTGTCATGAACACGGAGGATATACTGAACAGTCAGCAATGTCACACATCCTCCACCATGGACCTGTACGTCTCCCCGGAATTGTATGAAGAAAGTGACACTGCAGCATTAACCGCAATTAGTCTTTTTAACGCGATTGACCGTGATGAATTATTTCCAACGCAAACCGTAGAAGATATTTGCAGTGACGCTCCTTACAATCCGACGCAAGGGACTACCATAGAAATGTAAGTGCCTATAATTCGATTTTATATATATATGGAGAGTTGTAGTATCTCGTCAAATAGATACTCGCCAAAAATTTTTATGCCAATCAATGTTATTTGGTTTTACTTCTTATCCCCATTTTGCTAAAATCGAAATTTTTTATGGTAATCAATGTTATTCCTCTTAAATGAACCAAAGATATCTTCACATAATGAGGATCTGTCTGTATACTCTGTATATGTTTTAAAAGAATGAACATTATTCCTTTAAGGTCCAATGAGGATTTGACACGTGTTATACAATCTTTTGAAGAATCTCGTGTCACGAACACGGAGGATATACTGATCAGTCAGCAATGTCACACCGAAATAATGTAAGTGTTTTTCGATCTTTTTGGGATAAGAAGACAATATATTTTCATAAATTTATTAAATGAAAGAAATCAGTACAATAACCAACTACAGAATATATCGTTACAAATATACGAACAAAAACATTATACTATACAACGAGTACGTACAATTGGAAAACGGATTTTTATCTGTCTGCATACCATTTCATCGTTTCGGCGAGTGTGACACGGGTCAAATAAATTTAAAAAATGTATAAATTCTTTATCACATGACATATGCGTGAGAAATGAGACGCAGTACATTCCGCAAACATTACTAAAATATCCTTGCATACGAAATGGGACCATACAACTTCGGGAATATGTAACTGAGCGAGAAATTTTACAATAATAGGGTCACTCCAGGGTTGAGTACCGAGTGAATCAAAATAGTACAGGCGCTGTCTATTTTTAAAATAGACAGCGATCCAGTGAATCCCTTCATTACCGATGACATCTGTGTTCACAATAAGACTACCGCATTCTCGCGTACTGGGCAAACTCAATGTTTCATTCTTCGCAAACACGCCGATAAATTTGGAACGTGTGACTCGCTCCATTACTTTCTGAAGTGTATTAGCATTCATTTTAAAAGTCAGTGATAACGCTCCTAAATCTATCTACTTCTATTAGGGCTTGGCGAATTTCAGCCGCACTGAGATGTTTCCGCTCTGCTGTGGGGTTAAATGGGTATTTACGCTAGCAGATAAGTCAGGTGTAATGTCAAACGGGTAAAGGTTAAATTGATCAATGAATTCTTCCTGCGTTACCCCATTACCAAGCTCATCACAATCACCTGCAATATGGGTCAGATTACTATAGGCTCTGGCACAAAGAGGTAACACAGCGTCTGATGAATAGTCCGTACCCATTGTTCCACCCAAAGCAGTGCCATTAACGTATAGAGTTATGTTTTTAAGTCCGAAATTCTCGAATTTAAAGGCACTCTTTTTATATTTTCCATTCACCGAAGCATGGTCCTGCATGCCGATTAATATCCTTTTAGGAAGATTTCCCAGGGCAAAGTTTTCTATCTGCTTCGATGCCAACCCTGCAGGAACCGTATATAGTTTGATTTGCACTCTGTTAATAGGATATTTCACTGTAGCGTTTAGTAAATTTTTCTCAATTTCTATTTGTTTTGGTAAACTAAATTTCACTCGCCGTACGCGGAGGTATGTGTCCATAATGTGAACCACAACGGGCTTTGCACCCTCCTCTTGATCAGCAGCCAGATTTAAGCAGATCTCAGGACTCGTGCGGGTGAGTTTTATTTTCATATCCACCCCGTTGACAAGCAACTTCTCCTGGAAAGTGAAATCTGTGTGCAACCGTCCAAAACACTCGTATATTTTCTTTTTAGAATATGTAATACTCAAACTCCTTCCTCTATGGTTGGGGATGTGAGCAATGCGCAACAGGCGTGCCTGGGTATCCCCAACAAACTGGTGCTCCACTATATTACTGTAAATATAGCACATGTCTGGGGACCTTTCAGCCAATTTCTCCATCTTCAATTGATACATTAATCTGGACAAGTCATGCTGTGTCTCGTGAAGTGTGTCTCTTTGGAAGGCTGCGCTATATCGGCCATTGGCTAGAATTTGGAACTTTCTATGGTCTTTAATACGTCTGTTAGTCTTTGATTTTAGGATTAGTGTATGTGCAGGGTTGTTTACGATTTCGTATACTAAATCATTCGTAAGGTTTGAGTTTCTTAAACTTACGTTTAAGCCTCTCACAACATCCTCGGCCGAACCATATTGGACCCGGTCCTAGTCTTACTTCTGTACTGTAATACCGTGCAACCTTAGTCCGAGCGATACGCATAGTTTCATCCATAGCTACCCCAGCTTTTTCACACTCGTCAATGTCTCTAAGAATCGTAAAAACGGTTTCTTTATGCTCAATATTTAAAAAGATGGTGTCCAGCTGAATTTCGCATATCCCCACCTCATACGAATCACGACCAAATTCAATGTGCTTGTGGAGTTCTGTTACAAACTTGGCTAGTGTGTTGTTAGGGTGTACAGACAGGGACGAAGAGGACGGGAGTGTGACGTAGAAATGGTTAGGAGCCATGTTGCATACTATTTAAGCTTCATTATTTCATCAGCTTTTATATAGGTGTTGAAGCTTTCTGGGTACCCTAGCCATTTGACCAGGTACATTTTTCTCTTTCCTGAACCTTTGCTTCCTAAAATTTTTTCAATTTTAAACACATTTTTTCATAAATTAAACGCAACTTTCTGCAATTCCTCGCGGTAAAAGCCTCCTGAGATTTCTTCCCCATTCAAATCTTCAATGTAATACATCATTTTCTCACCTTTAGGTCTCATAGCCCTAACTTTAAAAATCTCGCGTGTCCATCCTTGCTCAAAACCCTTTGCGAATTTGTTCCCCGAATGCGATAGCCTTACATAATCATTGATTTTGAAGCGCGCAGTGTGTGGTGGTGGTGGTGATCCATCTCTCCTCGGGAGCGTACCTCTTTCTAAAACTTCGTTAGGTGTTGTCCCAATCGTGCGATGGTGTGAGCGGTTGTAGGATGACGCCAATGATTCCAGAATGTCCAGAAATCTGTATGTGTTTTTATGTGTAAAATAACGGTGCATGCGTTCCTTTATGGTGCGCTGAACTCTTTCAGCTAAAGAAGCCTTATGTATAGAATTGGTTGTGTAATAGCTGATATTAAACTCTGTCAACATGTTCTGAAAAGCACGGCCTATAAATTCCTTCCCCATATCCGTACAAAAATAGCCAGGAACCCTGTTTTCTTTTAACATTAGCGTTTTGGTGTCTTTAGCAACTGTTTCAGGTGATTTATTTTTCAGAGGAACTAGCCACAGATATCTAGAGAATATGTCTATTATGAATAGAATGTAGCGGTAACCATCGTTATACACAGAATATCTTTGCATGTCTGTTAAATCTGCTTGCCAAATAGAATCAATCGAGGAAGCCGTTGTCTTGGCTGTTTTAAACCTTTTTCTCACAGGCTTATGAAGCGTATAAGCGTCCTGCTCCCTCAAAAATCTTTCAACATCTTTTTTCCTACTCCGTAAACACTTCTGTACAGTCTATCTACGCCGCCGTAAGAGGATGGGGTAGAAATGTCATAATAGCGTTTAGTTAATACGTTAGCCATTTGCGTATTTTAGATGCACGTGGGTAGGGTTGGCTTAACCTCTTCTTGCTCCTCTTCAAAGGTGTTACCACCGGGGGTGATGGCGCCTTCAATTGTGTCACAGGCGTTGCATGTTCCAAGTCTTTTAACCTGTTCAGATTTCCTATCAACGTTTTAGGGACATTTATTTGTTGTAGTCTTGCTTTAATATGCTTCCATCCTGATGGTGATGGCCTATCCCTCTTTCTCACCAGATCATGGACAATGTCTACGATATTCGATCCCTGTACCTTTGATCCTTCCACAATGATCTCCCCTGTATCGGTCCATTGTATGGCGGGATCCTCATTCAATAGATTATAAAGACTTAAGCCTTTACTCCTCAATGTATATAGGAGGGTACTTTTTAATACATGTTCGATATGTTGTGTGGCTAATCTTTTTGGTTGGTCAGCTGTATCGTCGGGCTCAGATCCTATGTCGCCATGTCCATCGTCCCCCGTGCTGTGCCTAATAACCACAGGAATCTCTGTAGGGCTCTTATAATTTTCGTTCTCGTGAAGAAATTTCTGCAGAGCTTCTTGGTATAAGATTCTTTTCTCATCAGGTGTTTTTTCACTGTTTAATAGGGCTAGCATTTCGCTTTCCATTCTTTTAAGTCTGCTTTTACGGGGATCTAGATACGTGTCTGGATTTCTTTGCAGTGAAGCGTACACCTCGTGGGGAATCACTACCACTTTCTTCATTATAGTAATCTAGTCAGTAAAGGACCCAAAACTGAAAATAAGATGGGGAGAAATGACCCTCCTGTTTGTACAATAATTCGTTTTTCTTCGCTACAGTTTGACTTTTACGAGCGAGTGCACGTATTATGTTCTTGTAGCGGCGTAGGCGAGCCTTCTGAGGGGTTTCATTGATACATTGCAATTTATAACGTTAAGACAGATTTCACAGATGCATTTTAAAAAGTCGGCGTCGATATTTTTAATAAACATCTGCTGCAATGCCCGGGGCAGTCGATGATAGATTTTTATTAATTCACGGTATTTCTTTAGTCTCTTTGTCATTCTGGAATATACACCGTTTCAGGCTCGTTTGGAAATATATTCGTTCGCAGAAGCACTCTAAACGTGTTTCGCGGATGAAGGTCGCAAAGCAAATATCCGTAACGCGTGCTTGTAGCTTCTTTATAAACTTCCAAAAACTCCTTACGCTCATTCGGGAACATTTGATTGGCTAATACCCCAATTTGTGATACATCTCTACGTTGCGCGAATAAGACTAGATATTGCGTATTTAACGACACATCGCGCATGTATCTATTTTTGAAAAATAGATTCTGATTGATGAAAAACACGCTTATGTTAAGATGGTGGGAGAATACTCTAAATGTCTCGGCAAACGTTTTATCCATCTCCATCATGAGATCGTCAATTACAATGATTGTATGTTCATTTCCCTTTAACGAATTAACGTCATATACGCCTTTGTGGAACAAAATATCATCTTGGTACTCGTTGAACACTGATTGATACATCGAATAGCACCATATAACTTTATGCACAAATTTCGAGAACATCTCTCCCTTTTCTTTAATGATTTTAAGCATAAACACAGTTTTACCACATCCTGTAGGTCCAGATATAATACATGTGGATGGACTCGTGAATCTGAATTTTTCTACAGAGTCCATTTCTAACACGTCACACTCCTAAGAGGGTCATTTACAAAATATTACAAATTTTGAGTGCTGTTCCTTATATTTTGCTTTCTTCTCCCACAGAACCGTGAATGACGATGAGGTAGAGCATCCCATCATTGACATTACGGATGACCTCGACGACAGTGTAGTTGTGATCTCCTCCCCTGCCAACGAACCTTCACCAGCGATACCAGTAGCACGTCCAAAGCGGAGGTGTGAGAACCCCACGTCAGGTATAAAGCGCCCGAAATACGCGCCTCTTGCAGCGGTAATAGATCCCCAACCCTCAACCTCTTACGCAACAACCCCCCCAGCAGCACCTCCCGCTAATATACCCCCT
Organism: Bathynomus jamesi; assembly: GCA_023014485.1. Classification (NCBI taxonomy): domain Eukaryota; kingdom Metazoa; phylum Arthropoda; class Malacostraca; order Isopoda; family Cirolanidae; genus Bathynomus; species Bathynomus jamesi. The sequence continues at coordinate 160,934 of JAJOZX010001334.1, forward strand.
TATTCATCCGCCGCCCCCCGTTCTGTTAAGTCTACAATAATAGAGCCCCAACCATCAATCTCCAACGCAACAGGCCCCCCAGCAGCACCTTCCGCTAATGTATCCCCTAATTCATCCGCCGCCCCCCGTTCTGTTGAGGATGAAATAACGTTCGAGTTGGTGCGCTCCGCAGCCCCCACCCCAGCCTTGACTAGAAATCGGTATAGAGTCAGGGTCGACCCTAGAGCCATGTATAGCAATGGAATTGAGCGCGGGCTACGCCGGGTTGTACAGCGTATTATAGAGTTTGCTCTTCAGGATGGCGACGAGCGTGAAGTCAGGACGAGTCTGTCCTTTGGATTCGGGTCAGATGACGGTGATGTAGACGATTATTGGGTGATAGCGCCATTTAGACGTTTGGCGGCTGAAGATGTAGAATATATATTAGGACGTATGATGCAAGCCGCCCAAAGTAGTATAGCCTTCAATATGGATAACTTCACGGTAAATATTGACCGTGTATTCCGTGTTGCGGGTCATAGTGCCATACCGTACACTCTTAACCTCAATTCTCAAGCTATTTATAGACGGCATATAAACGTCGATCGTGGTTGCGGCTTTATAGCAGTAGTCTTGGCTAACATGTTTACTGTACAAAATACACGGGCTCAAAAAATTTGGCTGCCTACGGTCGTGGAACGTGCCCGTAAACTAGCTGTAGACTGTGAACTTGAATTTGACTGTAATATGGGGCCTGAAGAGCTGAGAAGGGTAGAACAGGAAATGAATGTCCGCATACAGTGCCCGCGAAAAGTATCCGATCACTCAAGAAAATACAATATTTTCTATTTGTTCTAGCGACATCTGGTAACTTTGAGGTTGCTCGCTGATATGAGAGCTATCCAACGCATTCTCAAATTAGTGTTCTGGTAGCCTTCGTTGCGGGTGGCTGTGTCTCAAATTTGTCAGATTTCACTGTTTGTGTAAATTTCTTGATTTTTTTTTTTTTTTACAGAAAGTGGTGTAAATAAAATTTATATATAATGTGTGCTAAAAAACAACTTAAGAGTGATTGTCGAGGTGCTATTGTTGCTTTGCATGCATGTGGGAAATCACAGAGACAGATAGCTAAGGAATTAAACATATCCCAAAGTACCGTTAATTATGGGTTTCACGGGCTAAGAACAATGGTGGCCTAACCACGCCAGTCCCTAAAAAACGATCTGGCAGACCGAGAAAAACAAATTCGCGAACAGACAAACTTATGAAACGTTTAGTATTGAAAAACCCCACAATAACTGCGAAAGAAATAAAATTTAATATGAATAATTGTTATCTGGTGTTTCTGAACGAACTATCCAGGAGCGGCTCCAAAAAGAACTCGGATTACCATCTCGCCATGCTGCTAAGAAACCGTTCATTAATGAAAAAATGCGTAAAAAACGTGTCGCATTTTGTAAAAAATACATTCATTGGACTGTTGATGACTGGAAGAAGGTTTTATTTAGCGATAAGTCGACATTTTTGACATTCAGAAGTTGTCCAAAAAAGGTTCGCCGGCCTATTGGCTCAAATAGGATGGACCCTAAATACACCCTAAAGACAATGAAACACCCTCCAAGTGTGATGGTTTGGGGTTGTTTCGGTTACTATGGGCGTGGAAACTTATATTTTCTTCCGAAGAACACAACTATGAATGGTGCACGGTATTTAGCAATGCTACAGGATAAACTTCCAATGGCAATGGCAATCCAAAGGACAAAAACATACATGCATGATGGTGCACCATGTCACAGGGCCAAAATAGTGACAAAATGGATTACTGACAATAAATTTGATATTTTGGATTGGCCTGGTAATAGTCGAGATCTCAATCCGATAGAAAATCTGTGGCTAATAATAAAAAATAAGGTTGAATGCCACGACACTGGCTCAGTCGAAAAATTACAAGAGGCCATCAAAAAGGTATGGTGCAAGGAAATATCAGTGGAAGTTTGTCAAAACTTGATTAAATCCATGCCAAAACGTCTAGAACAAGTCATCCAAACCAAAGGACAGATGACAAAATACTAATATAAGGTTAGTATACATTTAAACATTGTTTTTTATGTAAAAAATACAAATTTCAAGGGTGATCGGATACTTTTCGCGGGCACTGTAGTTGTATTTGGGTTGGATGATCGTCGTAGGACTGTGTATGTTTTTAAAAGCTGTGTGAGAGATCGTACAAGACCCCTACTTATTTTAGGATTGTCAGGGACAACGTATCTCCCCATCCGTAATATAAAGGGGCTTTACGCGAGTTATGACAAAAGTCGAAAATATGGGAGACATCATGATTTGTGTAAGGGGTGCCTCGAGTTTGCGGATGATATTGTGCGACATTGTAAAGAATGTCACATGGTATGTGAGCAGTGTAAAAGCACCAAATGTGAAAGCCGTGTAGTTGAAGCTGAGAAGAGAGACTGTGATGTGTGTAGACGCACATTTTTCAATAATAGCTGTTTTGATTTCCATAAATCAATTGGCACGTGCAGGAAAATGAGAATCTGTGAATGTGGTATGTTTCACACAATGGATAATTGGGGGAAATTTAAGCACAAGTGTGACGTAATTCACTGTCCTACATGCCAGGAGGAATATAAGGCGGATGGAGTAAAGCATGTATGTTATATGAAAGATGCCACGCCTAAAAATAACCCTTGTATAACTGTGTACTACGATATAGAAACATATACGAACGCTGAAACCAAAGAGGTAATTCCACATTTACTTGTGAGCCAGACCATCTGTGATGAGTGTATGGGTATCGAATGTGACGAGTGCCCCAAATGCGGTAAACGGACAAACGTTTTTAAAACGAATGTCCGCGATAGTCCTGTGAAACTATTTGTGTCCTATATTGTCAAGTTAGCCGACAAGTTAAAAAAAATGACTGTGTATATTCTCGCCCATAACGGGGCAAAGTTTGACATGCAGTTCCTTTATAAGGAGTTGCTTGAACACGAATCCTCTGAGATATTTACAGGTGATCCATTGAAAAGAGGCAACAAATTAATACAGATGCAGATAAGAGGCAATGTACAATTTTCGTAGACGTACTCCCCCCACGCAATTTATGGATGCCGATCTTACCTGTCGTTATCGACGACAAGCTCATGTTTCCCCTGTGCGTGAAGTGCGCGGAAGAGGATAACGGCGAATGTAACCATATACCCCACCAGCGTAAGATCAGAGGCGTATATACAATTCCTGAGCTGGCCCTAGCCGTACGCCATGGTTATAGAATACTGAAGATACATGAGGTGTGGAGGTTTCAGAAGCTACCCAACCTTTTCACACCATATATAAACGCCTTTTTGAAGGATAAGGTTGAGGCATCAGGGTATCCGCGAGGAGTTGATACCGAAGATGAAAAGTCTGCCTATATTCAACGTTACCGCGACCGCGAAGGTATACAACTTGATCGTGTCCAAATTGTAAAGAATCCTGGCAAGCGCTTTAGTGCAAAGTTGTGTCTAAACAGTCTATGGGGAAAATTTGCGCAGAATACCGGCAGAGGGAGCATTCATTTGGCACAAAGTTATAGCGATGTCTGGGATTATGCCAATGCTCCCGATAAAGAGGTCATGGAGATCGTGAATGTAGGTAATACTTACATAATAAAGTACAACAACACTGAATTTGCCACAGATACCTCAAGGGTTACAAACATACCTGTGGCCAGCTTCACAACAGCCTACGCCCGTATAAAACTTTGGGGTCTATTGCATTCTCTTGGGCGGAGAGTATTGTATGCCGATACAGATAGCGTGATATTCACAGAGAGGGAGGGTCAATACATGCCCGCTATTGGGGAGTTCCTCGGCGAGCTCACTGATGAGATCAAGGATGAGTGTGGGGACAACGCATACGCCGACTCTTTTGTCTCAACAGGACCTAAGACTTATGGGGTACGGGTCAGGGTGGGGGAGGAAATGAAATATATCGTGAAGGCAAAGGGTATTACGCTCAACCATGCGAATCGGCGGTTGTTAACTTTGAATCGTTGAAGGATCTAGTATGTTTGGACGATGATGAGGGCGAACAACCTCCCCAACTAATTGTAGGCACCCACAATTTTCGGGCGCAGAAGCTGGGGGGCGTGAAGGAACTTAGGGGTACGAAGGTGTGCCGTAACACCTATAGGAAACGTTGCCAGTTACCTGGTACCTATGATACCGTACCCTTTGGATACCATAACGTATGATGCTTCTATTGTTAACTCACACGTATTTGTCTTGTATATAATCGTATCTATTGATTTATTACACGTATTTGTAAATATATATATAACTTGAATATCTCGTTTATTAAATCGTATTTGTAAGGTATCTATCTATTTATTACACGTATTTGTAAATATATATATATAACTTGAATATCTCGTTTATTAAATCGTATTTGTAAATATATATAACTTGAATATCTCGTTTATTAAATAAATCATGTTTCAATTAGCGTTTTACTTTCTCCTTTGTGTGTGTGTGTGTGTGTGCGCAGGTGAAAGTTCTAAGCTCCGCCCCCTGTAAGACCGTGAGTCATGCTACTATCTGGGAGTCCCTGCGTGGTCAGTCAACTGCAGTAAGCCCGAGAGATCAGACGTGTATTCAGATCAGACGTGTATTCAAATGGCTACCTTTAATATTGCTTGTACAACGTTTATGAAATGGTATTCAGCAAAGTGTCAGGATGTGGTGGATACCGAAAAACTTCCTATTCCTCCCTCCTATACCTCTTTTAAAAACACATTGGATTGTGCGAAGTTCCAAGATGTACAAATACTCTACGGATGTTCTGGTGAGACCGTTGAAGGCTTTCGTTGCACAGACGATGTGCTGAAGTATACTGCAGAGCTAAACTTTATAAAGTTTCACATACACCGTGAAGTAAAGAAACAACGCGTGCAGAAGAGAAGCAGCAGGTATGGATAATGAGCCTTGCGAATGGGTGGTGTGACAAGCGTATTACGTCATGCTACACCATGTCGATTACTCATACCTACGACTGAAAATGTGAATCTCGTGATCATGGACAATCTTAAGTATTTTTATCACTATATTAACGTATATCATGATGAGGTTCGTAGTGAGGTTGTGGCTAGTGCCCGGCGTGAGTTTAACAGACTTTAGAGACGAGTATCGTTTGATGGGCGAAAGGAAAAATATGAACATATGTTCCTCTCAATAGTGCGCCGGAGTGTGAAGATGTTTAGTAAAACATAAAATGTTCCTAGTTCTTATCCTGAGGTAAAATGTCTGGTGCGTAGGTGTAGTGATGAAATTAATTCTTGTACCGGAAAAACAAATATGTACAACAATTCGGTACGACTCGCGGATCATACGAACAAGCCCATTCACGTATCATCGAGTCAGCCGCCCGTCGAACTGTTCCTGCCTACCTACATGCCTCACACGGCTGATAGTTATCTCAGAGCTTGACCCGAGTGGACGTGCGCTCCTCGAATACGATGGAACTTCCTTTGAGCAGCATTCTCAACGCCTCGTACGATGTGTCCGTGACGAAATCGTTGCGCGTGTTCAGGCGTAATTCCGGTACCATTAGCTATGTACTGGAAACGGAATGTAGACAAACAAACAAACGGGTTTATTTAAGTGTCGACGAGATGAATAGAATCTTCGTGATAGTTGAGAAGTGGAGTGAAGATCGTTATAAAATACCTGCTAACGTAGGTACAAGAGAAGCAGATTAGTGACGCACCCTCATACGCCGTTGTATGTACGTTGTGTATAAATAACGATCGGCCGTGCATTGATATACGCTGATGTGGAAGAATGCTTCTGATAATAACGCTCTTGTTCCTACGTGAAACCGTTTCATCCTCGACAGAATGTTTGAAATCGTCGGATTCCGCAAGCTGAAACCTATATTAGACGCGCGTGTTACGGACATGCTTTATTTTGATACAGTACTTGAATACGCCTACACCGCTCTGCTCGATGGGTTTACCGAGTGTAGGGGTGGAGAATGGTCTAGTGCTGGACGTTTATTTAAAAAGTTTAGACTCTTTGAAATATCATGAACTTTGGTACAAAGCAATTGATCGGTACAAGGCTGAGCTCACCTACACCGTTCACCTGAAGAACTATTTCTTTATATAACGCGCAGTTGTCGTAACGATTTAGAAGATTATTTCAATTGCCGCTATGTTGAGTGAGTTCACGATTGAAAAGCTCGAGTCGGTAGAAATAAACCCTCGATTGGAAAAGCGTGTTATAAACTTGTGTTTAATAATGTAGCTACGATGAACTCTTTGTGCGTGCTTGATTGTATTCTAGACGTATTTAAAGATGACTTACCAACCGGTTGTAAAGGGGAACAAAAATAGTACTGAACGATATGAAAGCCCTTCATATCGAATACAGGTTTCCCTATACTTTAAGCGGTGAAATATTATTAAGCCGCATATACTGCGTAATGCAGAGCAATAATGATGTAATTGTAACTCGATTAAGACCGAGTTTAGTATTTTGAAAAAAAAGTGAAATGTATTTATATATTTTGCTTGATATTTTCTGTACTGTACTGTTATGATTAGATGCATATTTCTATTATATTGAAATGTATTTATATATTTTGCGTGATATTTCTTCCTGTACTGTTTATGATTATATACATATTTCTATTATTATTGAAATGTATTTAAATATATTTTGCGTGATATTTCCCTGTACTGTTATGATTATATGCATATTTCTATTATTATTGAAATGTATATTATTTCTATTTGAAATGTATATTTATTTTATATATATCACCATAATTGTGTGTATATATTTCCTGTACTGTTATGATTATATGCATATTCCTCAATTATTATTGAAATGTATATTTATTTTCTATATATTTATAATAAACAGAATGATGCAATGTTGTTTTACTTAATTATATCATGTTACGCTTCTAAACCTACTACCGGTATTCTAAACCAACTTTTAAGAAATATAATAATGTATACAATGGTATCGCTAAAAAGCGGTATCTGGCAACTCAAGCCATTTACGCCTTCTAAGCCAACTGGCTGATTAGGAGTCTATAATAGTGTATACAATGGTATCGCTAAAAAGTGGTATCTGGCAACTCAAGCCATTTACGCCTTCTAAGCCAACTGGCTGATTAGGAGTCTATAATAGTGTATACAATGGTATCGCTAAAAAGTGGTATCTGGCAACTCAAGCCATTTACGCCTTCTAAGCCAACTGGCTGATTAGGAACCTATAAAACAACGCCTACTCGGCTGAAGTCTTAATATGCACTTGGCTCCTGCCAGGTGAACACCTCTCCTCCTTTCTCTCCTCCTTTCTCTCCTTTCTCTTGGGGGATAACGCCGCCTCCAAGTTGCATGCCCCTTGCAACCCCGGTTGGCAACAAAGGGCCCTTTGGGTTTTTTTTTCTTTTTTCTTTTTTTGCAACACCCCCACCCCCCTTTGCAACACCACCCCCTTTGCGACATTACGTAATCACTTGCAACATTCTTGCACTCTACCCTTTTGCGGCTATACTACTCACGCCCCCCCCTTTTCCACAACGCTAACCACGCCCCCCCTTTTCCACAACGCTAACCACGCCCCCCCCTTTTCCTTAACTATCTTAATTCCCAACATAAAAACATTAAGTTCACCAAAGGAGACGAATCCAATAACACCTTACTCTTCCTAGATATTACAATAACTAAACAAAACAACAAATTCAGCACTTCCATATATCGAAAACCCACGTACACAGGCCTAGGTACTAATTTCTTAAGCCACACCCCTTTGCTATATAAAATAAACAGTATTCAAATTTTAATCCACCGCGCCTATCATCTATGCTCTTCGTACTTATCCTTCCACCATGAAATAGAATTCATTCATAATTTCAGCATTAATAACTCCTTCCCAAAACATCTGTTACAATCTTTAACCAGAAACTTTCGTTCCCACTCTTAAAAAAAGACGTACAATATTTTTCATTTCCCTATTACGACCACATCAGCCACAAAATACTTTCAGAACTCCGTCTCCTACTCACCCCGCTTTAACCCCAAATTAAATTTCATTTTGTCTTCACCAACAACAATAGTATCAAATCTTACCTTAACCATAAAGAAAAAACACCCCAGCCACTTGCTTCGTCCACTATCTACGCTTTTAAATGTGTTCGCTGCAAAGCGAACTATATTGGCAGTACCATCCGCCAATACCAAACAAGAGTGGACGAGCATCCTGGTATTTCTACCAGAACTTCGCAGCCCTTGAACAAACCCTCCAAATCAGCAATAAGGGATAATTGCCATCTTCACAACCACCCGTTACTTCCCTCCAATTTCAAAATCATTAATTCTGCCAACCAACTAATCGACCTCTGCATACTTGAGTCCCTTTATATACTCAGTATTCAGCCAACCCTCAACGACTACAGTTCCACTTTCAACCTAAACATCGCCAAATAAATTCTCATATTGAAAAGAAATCCACCATCACTCCGCCTGACTCCATCTTTCTAATACGGATTTTTTCAACAAGCAACCATCCCCAATCTTCTGTACAATTAGTCTTTCACTACGTTAGCAACCTGGTAAGACCCGCCTTATTTCTGAGTTACCTTTTAACCGTTTTATATTTTTTACTTAGTGTCCACACTCTTATACCTTATATATATATATATATATATATATATATATATATATATATATATAATAACACGTGAACATGCTTTCTTGAGATTACCTCATGAACAATGTTCCCTCTAATTTTTTTTAGTCCGTGTGCGCAAGAAATTTTCGTTGTGCATACATTTAGATTCATGGTGAAAAATTGTGCAAACTTTTCTGAGCGCTATTATCTTCAAAATTAAATATATATAAATATTAAATACTTAATATTATTTCTATAAGGTAATAGCTTGATCATTACGGTACTATTAAATGGATATCAAAAACTGTTTACAATATTATATATTCTTAAAAAAGAAAACATTTTATCCATTCTAAAAATATGAATAAAATAAAAAATAGTAAACTAAAATTCAACAAAATAAATAAAATAAAAATAACTAATTGAAAATGACTATTTTAGTTATCATTTCTCAAAACAATTTTTAGCATTTAGCAATTTAAAATAGACTATCAAGATTAATACATAATTTTATCCATTCACAAAATAGGAATTATGAGATAATTACTATTCGTTTTTATGCAAAAATAAGAAAAAGAAGGTTTATATTCAATGCGTTAATGTATAAAAGAAAAAAATGCAAATACGTAGAGTAAAAAAAATCCGTATTGCGTAATTGCGCGGCCGTCGGCGAAGTCGAGCGGAAGGGGTTAATACTTAAAAGAGCGACTATAGAGTATGTTGATGCAAATGGTCAGACCTTGTGTGACGGTATATTTTTTAAATTACTTCATTTACTGTCGTGACTCATGATAGCTTGAGCCTGTGCGCATTTTATTTTGCTGTGTGCGCGGGTTTCACAACGCGTGTGCGCGCGCGCACGCGCACACCTTAGAGGGAACACTGCTCATGAACTCCTTCATATATAACCCCTCATGCATACGCACCCTCCCAACCATCGGCAGTAACACAGTATTACAGCATCAACTAACCGCAAACCATTAGATCAATAAGGCCTCAAAAAAAAGACATAGATAATAGACAAGCTATTAATCTTCTCAGAAGGTAATAAATACCACTTTGAGGCAAGGGTTGTAATGTATTTGAGTGCTATACATACTTTCAAACAAAAACTGAAAGTATGTAAAAAAAACAAATATTTGCGTTAATATACAAGTATATATTTAATTATATTATAAAAATATTCACTTAATTTTAAAATAAAACTGGATTTAATTTTTAAGGGTAACTTATTTAGTTTTATCAAAAATCATTTTAGCACGCATTAAAGAATCTATCATCCTACGAATTATTCAAAACAAAATTTTACCTTAATATAACTTACAAATGAAACTTTAAATTATATTATATAAAAAATATTAATTTAATTTTATAATAAAACGATTTTATTTTTTAAAGTCCTAAGAATTCTTCAAAACCATTTAATATTCATTTAATTTTATAATAAAACTAGATTTTAGTTTTTAAATGCAAAAAACTTCTTTTTTTTCTACGTGAAGGTCAAAATATGATAATTAAAACCCACTCTAATAGACAGTTTATTTCCACAACAGTTTCGATGCCCATTGGTATCCTCTTCGGGTGGATACAGAAACTGTTGTGGAAATAAACTGTCTATTAGAGTGGGTTTTAATTATCTTATTTAGTTTTATAAAAAATCCTATTTCCTATTTTCTAAAAGTGGGCGGAGCCTGTATTTCACTGTATAAAAAGTCGGCGAACAGCGCAAACACTTTATTTCAGACCATTAAAAACAGAACTAAATACAGGGCAATATATAAGACACATAAATACAGGGGAAATATATAAGATATAAAAACATGAATAATTATACTTTCTTTAATTTCTTTAGTAGGTTGCAACAAACTGCCACATTTTATTGACGAATGTAAGAACAGATAATTATTAACCCACAACGTCCAAACAAATATTTTATCATAGAAAGTAGATTACTCCAGGACAAGCAAACATCATTGCTAATCCACAGGTAGATAATAACAAGATACTATTACCTCCACTCCACATAAAGCGTCAATTAATGAAAAATTTCGTCAGAGGTCTCAACAAGGAAGGATCTGGATACCAATTTTTGTTTTAAAAATTCCCCCAAATTAGTCATGCTAAGCTGAACTTCAACTCGCAGGATTGCCAGATTGGGCGACTTTTCGCAAATGGGGCTACTTCTGAGGACCTATGCTATCAACATTTATGATTTTGCGATTTTACGAATTTTGTGCTACTTCCCCCCACAACTTCGCGACATTGGGCTATTTTCAGAAATTTTATGTAAGTGTACAAATATTTGTTATACGATGAACCCTTTCTTTCTTAATGTGTAATTTTTTGAAGCGACAATGCAAAACCCCGAAATTATGAATAATAGACCACTAATATAATGTAGAAAACATTCTATTTTCACCTGAATTTAATATTAAACCTTATGCATTAGGACATAGAGTTCAAAATAACTGATCTCCGACTTAATTTTCTTTCGATTTTGGACCTTATGTAAGTAAAATCTTTCTTTGAATTTCGTATTTGGATTACAGGAAAAATAAGGAGAGCCTGTTTTAAAAGACATTTCTGTATTCGCATTAAAGCTATACAGCTTGCCAATAAGCAATGCAACTGTGGAACGAGTATTTTCAAGAGTTACATCAACAAAAAACAAACTTAGGAATCGGATGGGTTTAGAACTTTTAGCTTCTGTACTTCGTATAAAAATGATGCTTGAAGAAAAAAGCATTTGTTGTGTTAATTTTGAACCTTCGCCACCTATGCTTAAATATAATTCTGGCATTTACGAAGTCAGAAAAGACCTTTACAAGCCATGATGAAGGAGAAAAAGAAGACGACGAGCTATTGAATTCACTACAATTTTAAATAAAAACCGTAAGTAAATTTTATAGTATAATAAAATAATGAAATTGGGGTTGGGCTACTTTTTGCGACTTTTCGATACGTTCCTCGCTAATTTTGTTCAAAAGTATCTGGCAACTCTGAGCTGAAAGAAGGAGTGTTCAGGCGGTCCTCAAATAAAGCAACTCTTAAGCGATCCAGCATTTGAAGATGCATTGACAGGTCATGATGCTTGGCTAGCTTTAAAGGCTGTTGTGAACTACTTCCTTGGTAACAGGAAATCTGATAACTACAAAGAAATAGTTAGACATGATCCGAAAATATCGTTTGCTGGGATGTAGCATGAGTGTTAAAATACACTTCCTAGAGTCTAATCTTGATTTTTGGCTATTATGCAGATAAGGGGCGTCGCGGCTTTATAAACATACACTACCCTTTTCGACTTTAGAAATATACGTACATCACACTACAATTAATTATATACTGGGGAAATATTTTATAGTGAAGTTTAAGGAAATTGTTAGAAAAAATTTGAATTTGGCGCTTTCGCCGCCATGATCAACATGGCGGACGTCAACCAATCACCAAGCGACAAGCGCTCTCGTGACGTCATCCAACCAATCAAATTTAAACCTGGCTCTATCCTAGGTTTAAAATCGTACCACTTCTCAGCCTAGATTCCAACATCGTGTGCGAAATTTGCAATCTTAATTATATCGAAGTTCATCGTTATTTTTTTAATGACGATTTAGCCTTGCACCTTTTCAGAGACCTCGGCGTTATTCCGGAATTAGGTTAGGTTGGTTAGGTTAGGCTGCATTAATTGGTGATAATTATTGTTTTTTCTGCTTTATTTGGTGATAATTTTTTTTTTCTGCTACTTTTTCGTGCTTTGTGAAGTGGTACTTGTCTATCCAAATCACCTTAAAACTGGTGTTTTTTCATAATTCCCCAATTATTGACAATATGTACTACAGAAAGCATGAAAAAACATGCAGAAAAAAAAGTTATCACCGAACTCGGCGACGACCTTTAGCTGCATAATTACCTGATTTTTTTCCTGAAAACTTAGGCGCGGTAAACGAGAAACAGGAAGAAAAATTCTACCAGGATAATTCAGAAAAGGAATGGAGGTATCAGGGAAGATGAGATGTTCGAATGATGGTAGACTATTGCTGGAGTCGAAAGAGAGATGTACCGAAATCAGTACACAACAGGAAATCGACGAAAAGGAAGTTTCTCTAGCTACTGACTGCTCTAATAAATTCAATGCGTTACTATTGATGAATGGTTGGTTCAGTCATTCACAATTTTTAGATATAAATATACTGTACCTTCCTTCAATCCGTATCTACATGTATTATATTTATATATATATTAATGTGTATATATATGTCGTAATAATGGGAGTGTGTGTGTGTGTGTGTGTGTGTATAGTGTGTTTTTGTGCATGCATTACTACTGTAAAATGTTTGAACTGAATAACATTTGCCATATGATTCGTCTGTTCTCTTATCCAATTGGTAACATTCTTATTTATACGTTACGTGTGGATTATCTAGATGTGATAGGAAACATTTATTATTACTATTGTTACCATATCTAATTATTACCGTTCGATTTCTCAAGTAAGCCCTACATTTTCCGCCAAGTACCGTTTTCTGTATTTGTGTTCATACAGATTATACAAGTACCCAAGGGGATGCTTATTAACTACAAACAGTGTATGCGACACCGTTTATAAATCTTCGAGTTCTTAATAAGCTCCTTATTGTCGAAGAGTTTAAGGTATATGTAATTTCTTTAGTAGGATGCTCTTACGAATGTAAGAGTAGATTATTAACTTACAACGGCCAAGCAAATATTTCATCATTCAAATTTCAAGATTCTGGCGGCCTATTTTTAAAAAGTGGATATACAATTTGAGTTTATAAATTTCTTTATATTAAAAATAAAGACGATATAATAAGACGGCTTAATATTTATGGGTAGCTCATATTTTCAAATAAAAATTTTATATACTTGTAGGCCTTGGGTCTCATAATCGCGATATGACTTTTTGCAGGATTATATTTTTATTTATGTACTTTATTTATTTTCCGTGTGCATCCTTTCTATCCGCTAGTTGATTTGTATAATAAAATAACTTGCCTCTATACCAACGTACACTTGTTTTAGACTAAATTAATTGGAATTACCTATTTGATAAAGATTTCATGACACCTTATGCGAACTAATTATTGAACATTTATATGCGGAGGATTGCGTGTTCGGGTGTATCATGCTCAGGTCGAATATTGAAAAACTTGGAATTTCAAGATTGGCAGTATGTATTCCTATGTAAAACTGAATTTTAAGAGGGGTTCGTCTTCTGCAACTTTTGCGAAAAATCGCATTTAAGTCTTCAAAATCGCACTTTTTTGTCAAAAAATGGGATGTTTGGCCAATTTCAAAGACTTGGTAGCCTCAAATGACCTCCATATGTTCCATATTGTTCACATACACCGTTAAACATTTCTAGGGGCAGGCTTGGACCCATTTAAGATCAGTCAAAGTGGTTCATAACCCCTAAAATAACTAAAATCACACAAATTGGCTCAAAACTAAGGAATTGTATGATTTTTAGTCTCAAATACACCACATTTCGCGGCTGTTCTCTTAATCAGGCAGAATCTTTTTGTTCTTCTTTTTTGGTCTTGCATTTTCTTTTTTTTTAGAAGCGCCTCCAACAATTTTTATTTATTTTATTTTCAGCATCACTGACTTGTAGAATGTAGAGATCTAAAATATGTTCATAATGTCTTGCTTTGACTTGAAAACTGGCAACAATTCTCTGTGATCGATCCTAGCACGAACAAAACCATCTCTTCTGCATGAGCTGCAGTTGAAACTTCCTGGCCTGCTCTTTCACAGCTTTGAGTGTGAACTGAGAAGTTCTCAACTTCAAGTGGAGACCTGAGAAGCTCCTCAACTTATCCTCTTGACATCTTACAAGTGAAGAGTGGCTCATACAGTTTCTCCTTATCCCAATTAATCAGAGTAATTGGAGAAGTGGCATCAAAATTCAGTTTAGGGTTTCTATGAGTTCTCAGACTCATGTCTCCATACTCAGACTTACCTCTGATCTTCTTCATCATCTCAACTCCCCATGCCCTCTCCTCCTCATCCTCACTGCACAGGAGAGAGGCAATGAGGTTCTCACTGTGAGTATGATATGCTCCACGAACTATCACATGAGTGATTATGTTCCTGACTTCAGAGGTCTGGCTTCTCAGAGCGGTCACAATATGGTGAGGTCCATACCTCATGTGGTGCTTCACCTTATCTCAAAATACATCTTGAAGTAGAAGTCCAAGCAGAACTTCAGCAGCACCTCCAGCTTCTTCAATACCTCCCCCTTTAGACCATGCTGCCTCATCCACAACATCAAGAAAGCCTCACCTGTAGTCAGCCAGCGTGACTGATTCAGTGGGCCACACTTCAGACCAGCAACTTCCTTGCTCAAATCTCCTGTCTTGAGAGCTTTGATTAGTAAGTAGCAGTTCTTCTGGTCAATGCTAAGGTTCTGTACAATGCCTTCTGGCAGTTCAATTATATCTTCTTCTCCTGGCAGAGCCTTGAAGCTAAAGTTGACAGGTATGTCAGTGATCTTCTCCAAAAGTTTTCCTATTGGGCCACTGAACCCAGACTTGTGCGTGTAGGGACCATCAAGCTTGATGATCATGTGCCTGAGGCTGAGTTCATTAATATGCAACTGGCATATCAGCCAGTGACACTTGTGACATAGCAGTCTCTCCAAGTGAGTGATGGCTCCTCCATCAGGTCCTGTGTTTGTGTTGGTGGAGTCGCCACTAAGGGCCACAATAGTATCTTTAGCACCTGTTAGAAAATCTAGAAGAGGAAGAACCATTGTTGTCCCAAGGCGATATGATGACTAAGCTGGATGATGCAGCATTGCTTGTATATATTAAGTTAAGGTGTATATATATCCATCTCATAATTGTAAGGTTTGTGAAAAATTCACTTAATTTAGAGCTAGCATTTTTGGGCTCTTGTGGCATCATTGTTTGAGCACTCTGGTGGCATCATTTTGGGGCGCTGCGCGTCCTTTCTACTCATTTGTGGAACGTCGTACTTACAGGGTGTGGTCTTATAGAGAGCTCTCTTGCAATTCAGTTTGGTTGTTTAGATACAAGATTGTTGCATCGTGCAATAGTCCAGGTTGTGTTGTTGCAAGGTTGAGAAAAGACCATAAATAGTGCCCCTTTTGTTTTTATCTTAAATTCATGCAACTGAGGCCTAAGGTAGGCCCACATCGAGTCAGCAACCCTGAGGTAGGACCTAATAGGATCTCAAGTCCGTAAGTTTTTAATTTTAGCCTAACTTGGGCTGTAGGTTGAACTGGCCCTTTAGAACTTGGCCGTTCACGGCTCAGCTGGGATTTTGAACCCAACAAATAAATAAATAACATGGTCCTTCAGAACCGGATTCTAGCCCAAGACTGAGTCAGTGACTATTTTTCGGCAAAGTTCTGATTGTGCAAATTGTAGCCCAAGTTAGGTCTAGACGGGTTGAGCATTATTGAATTAAGGTCCCAGGGTAGAAAGTTTGGTCGCCCAATTGCGAAACTTGGCCACTCGTCTGTCGTTGTTTTTGGCCTACATTTTTACTGGTTTGGTTAATTTTGGTTTATTATTGAATTAAGGTCCCAGGGTAGAAAATTTGGTCGCCCAATTGCGAAACTTGGCCACTCGTCTGTCGTTGTTTTTGGCCTACATTTTACATGTTTGGTTAAATTTTGTTTATTATTCGTAGGCGAAGGTTGCAGACTTCGGTGAGCCAGTTACTTGGGTGGAAAAATCGGTATTCCATACTGGTGGTTGGTTAGTACCCCACCCAGCAATTCAGTTTATTTGAAAAAAGCAAAATTTACGTTTGATCAGTTTGGTTAAGTATTTCTGCCAATTCAGCTCATTTGGCATTGAGCCCAATTGTTGTTTGCATTGAAGATGAGTGCATCTGAATTGAACAAGTTTAAAAAAAAGGAGAAGCGCCTACAAAGGTCTAATTACAAAGGTCATTGCCACTATAGATTCTGCCATAGAGCAAGAGGATTTAAGATTAGTGACTGCGCAGCTCTCAATATTAGAAACTAAAAAGGTTGCTCTAAGTGAAGTAAATGTTAAAATTGAGGCTCTTATAGAAGAGGATGAAATAGAAAATAACATAATTTACTTTGAAGAGATTATTGATGATATAATTAAAGTAGGCCAACGAGCAAAAGAGTTTAGCAGCTCATTACAGTTAGAGACCAGGTCTAATAATGAAACACAACACTCAACAAATGATGTTTGTGAAGTTAAGGTTAACAGATCTGCAGTTCAATTACCGAGGCTTGTACTCAAAACATTTTCTGGGAGTATTCAGGAATGGCAAGGATGGGCAGACAGTTTTCAATCAGCAGTTCATTCTAGTCACGTGTTAAGTGCGGTGGAGAAGTTTAATTATTTGCAGTCCCTCTTGGAAGGGGAGGCAGCAAAGACAATAGCAGGATTAGCATTAACAGAGGCTAATTATAATGTGGCTTGGGATATATTAAAGAAAAGGTTTGGTAAGCCAGAGATCTTAATTAAAAGCCACCTCCGTGAACTTTTAGCTATACCTCCTGTTAATAATCCTAATAGTGTCAAGGAGTTACGGCAGTTATATGATGAATTTGAAGTTAGAAGTAGGTCCCTGGACAACTTGGGTGTAGGAATGGAAAGGTATGGTATAATGTTGGTTACTATACTGGAGTCTAAATTGCCTAGCTCAATTTTGCTTGAATTAAGTAGGGGACACTCTACAGAACATGTGTACAGCCCCCTTCAGCAGATGTTAAGTCTTTTAGGCACAGAATTAGCAAGACGAGAGGGAATTGAGTTTGCACAGTGGGATGTTAAACAAGGGGACAAAGGCAGGCACAGCACCAAAGTTTCTACAAAAAGGAATAGCCCAGGTACAGTGTCAGCTCTACATGCATCCTCTGAGAATAAATTAAAGGGAATCAAGGAATGCATATTTTGCGAAGGCAACCACAAGTCATATAAATGTGAGGTGGCTGAGGCTTTACCTTTTGAGGAGAGAAAGGACAGGGTAACTAAGTCCACAGCATGTTTTAAATGTTTTTTGAAAGGTCACAGATCAAGGTTTTGTAAGTTTAAAATTTTGTGCAAAAAATGTCATGGTAAGCATCAGCCATTATTGTGTGAAAACACTCCTAGTAGGCCTACCCCAGCAGTAGAGACATCAGTGGCACATGCCACTGGTATGAAAGGGAGTAAAATTAAAGGGGGATTATTGCAAACAACTGCAGCCTTATTAATTGGGAATGATGGAGAAGCTACTGTAAGAGTGTTGTTTGATAGTGGTAGCCAGTGTAGCTTTATTAAGACCAGAATTTCCAGAAAATTGAAGTTTAAAGAACTTAAGAGGGAAAATTTAAGAATTTCTGGGTTTGGGGGTTCCGTTGAAAACCGAACCAAATTTAAGAAGGTAGAAGTTCTGGTTAAGGGGTTGTTACCACAAAGTCCCACTATCAAGGTCCAAGCTATAGAGATTGAGGAACTTTGTGCTCCAGTCACTATTTGTTTAGATATGGCATGTGTCCAAGAATTGCAAGTTAAAGGAATTAATTTGGGCAATAATAAGTTAGAAGGAACAGAAGATATTAGTCTTTTGATTGGAGCTGACTATTATTGGGACTTCATCACTGATAATATTGTCCGTACATCTCAAGGCCCGGTAGCTATTGAAAGTAAGCTAGGCTGGATGCTACATGGTAGATATTGCAATGAAATGGAAATTAAGGCTCTTTTTGTTAAGATTGAGGAGAACAGCCATGGTTTGGAAAGGCATTTGAAAGCGTTTTGGGAACTTGAATCCATTGGCATAAAGGACAAACAGGCAAGTACAGTGAACACATGGGCGCCCGCAGGATTTTTTCCAAGGGGGGCAAAATTTGTTTTTACTTCACAATTTTACCAACAAGCTAAAATAATCCTTAAAAGCAAACTCATGTCTAGTCACACCATACCCCCAAACTTTACATTGTTTAAAGCACAAAATATATTTTTATATTTGCTTTAAACTTCTTTAATGATTGCACTTTAATTTTTAACTAAATTACTATACACTGAATGCTTAAGAATTAAAATTAATCACTAGACATGTTTAACTTGTATTTATTTATTTAGACTTAAAATATTTCACTTGTGGCAATTTTCACTAATAAAAGATAATCTTGTGGTGCAAGGCACTACAAAATAATCACAGAAGTCCTGAAAACAGGGTATCCAGTTATGTAACACAGACCACAAATCCGCGTCCTCACTCTCTGAGTGTCGGAAAAAAACTGATCAAAAACAATGGCTGCCACGCACTGCATGCAGCCAGGTGCTTGAGTTGGCGCTGCCAACTTGGCGGGATAATTTTAAGGGGGGACTTCTGAACAAATAAAAAGGTAGCAACCTTTTATCATGCACACAAATAAAAAATTTCACCCTTTAGGAGGCAGTTGGATACTTTTCAACAAGTTTAGGATATAAATATTTTCTTAGAAAATATTTAATATATTTTCTTGGCATTTCCAGGGGGGGGCAAGCGCCCCCCCTTGCCCCTACCTGCGGGCGCCCATGAGTGAACAATGATGTTTTAGAGTAATTTGAAAAAGGGATTGGGTTTAGAGATGGTTGCTATGAAGTTGGCCTCTCGTGGAAGGATTCTTGCAAACCCGGTTCAAACCTTCAGCTAGCTAATCGGAGGTTGGAGACTTCATTGTACAGGCTAAGAAAGAATGAGGAGTTGTTAATTGAATACAATGAGGCCTTCCTAAGCTATGTAAGGGAGGGCTATGCTGAAAGGGTGCAAGGTGAGCTGGTGAACCAGGAGGCACATTATCTGCCACACCATGCAGTGGTACGGCGAGACAAAACTACTACTAAACTGAGGGTAGTTTTTGATGGCTCAGCCAAGGACAAAGGTGGTGTGTCCTTGAATGACTGTTTGGATGCTGGGCCAAATTTAAATGCAGATTTATTTCCCTTGTTACTGAGATTCAGGTTTGGTAGAGTAGCATTGACTGCAGATGTGAAGCAAGCTTTTTTGCGGATAAAGTTAAAACCAGACGACAGAGATGCAGTAAGGTATCTGTGGGTGGATACGAAAGACTTGTTGGAAAATGAACCTAAGGTTCAAGCATATAGAATGAAGTCAGTGTTGTTTGGCCTCAGCTCTAGTCCATTTCTGTTGGCAGCTACTATGCAGTACCATTTTAAGAAATATTCTGAAGTCTATCCTAACACTATTGAACACATAAGGAAAAATTTTTATGTTGATAATTTGCTGTGTTCCGTGGATAATACAGAAATGGCTAAACAGATATTCATGGAGGCTAGAGCTATAATGAGGGAGGCTGGCATGGAGCTTAGAAAATGGCAGACCAATCATTCTCAATTACAAGAGTTTATGAGTCAGTCCTGTGTAGTACCTGATGCAGCAGAAAGTATTGAGGATTCTGGTATTAAGGAGTTGTGGGCAATAGACGCAAAGGTGCTAGGCATTGTTTGGCAGCAAGGAGATGATTTGTTTACCTTCAATGGAAAATCTTTAGTAGAGCTGGCTGAGAATGAGACAAGGTGGACAAAACGTACAGCTCTTAGTTTGGCTTCAAAGGTCTTTGATCCTTTTGGATTCGTGGCTCCATTTGTGATAAAGTAAAAAATTTGGTTTCAGAGCCTCTGGGAAATTGGACTTGGTTGGGACCAAGAATTACCTGATCATATGGTGGTAAGGTGGAAATATTGGTTCAAAGAATTGGCACATCTTGGAGACATTGAAATCCCAAGATGGTACTTTGGAGAGTTGAACAATAGTCCAGACAATTTGGAGTTGCACATCATTTGTGATGCAAGTGAGGAAGCCTATGCAACTTGTATTTATATAAGATGCGCATTGCAAGAGGAAGTAAGTTGCAGGTTGGTTGCTGCAAAGAGCAGAGTAGCACCTTTGAAAAGGCTTTCTGTTCCAAGGTTGGAATTGATGGGTGCAGTTATTGCTAGTCGGCTTGCAGTTACAATACAGCGCAAAAGTCTTTGGCCCTCTATGAAATTCCAAGCTATTATTGGACAGACTCCACTATAGTTTGGCACTGGTTAAGAAACCAGGCAAGGAAATGGAAACCATTTGTTGCCAATAGGGTGGAGGAAATTCAAGCGCACACACATCCCAAGCAATGGAAGCATTGTCCAGGCACCCAAAACCCCGCTGATTTACCAACACGAGGAATTTCAGTGAAAGATCTTGCAGTCAAGTTTGTGGTGGAATGGGCCAGAGTGGCTAAAACTTGGAAGTGAAAACTGGCCTTCTAATCAGCCTATTGTAGGAGAATGCCAGGCTGAAGAAGCATGGGTGAGTGAGGTGAGAAAATGGACTGTGAACAGTTGTCAAGTTATGCAGCAGGACCCCATATTGAGGCTTGAGGACATTAGCAGTCTGAAAAGATTGTTAAGAGTGACATCATGGATATATAGATTTACCAACAATATTAAGGGAGAAAAAAGAAGGGAAGGAATTCTGAACAGTAACGAGATTCAGCAAGCCAGGAAATACTGGGTGGTATATGTGCAGAAGGAAAATTTGGTGAAGAGAGGGAATTGCTCACCAGCCATCCATTACAGTTTCTCAACCACATTCTGCTCTCAAGGGTTTGGATGTGTTTTTGGATCAGGATTTATTGAGAGTAGGAGGTAGACTACAGTTTTCTGGGCTTCCAGAGGAGAAAAGACATTCAATTTTGCTACCTTCTGGGGGGCACTTTGTGGACCTTTTGATCCTGGATACTCATCATAAGCTGTTACATGCTGGAGTTAGAGAAGTGATAATAGAGATCAGACAACAGTTTTGGATTCCCAAAATTAGACAATTAGTAAAAAAGGTCTTGCATAAATGTGTGGTTTGCAAGCGTTGGAGTGCAAAACCTTATTATGAAAAGGTGGCTCCACTTCCAAGAGAACGGTGTGTCTATACTGCCCCATTTGATGTAGTTGGAGTAGACTTTGCAGGTCCAGTCTATGTGTATGAGCAAGGGGAGTCTAACAAAGGTTATATATGTCTTTTCACATGTGCTACCACCAGAGCAATCCATTTGGAGTTGGTAAGCAACTTAAGTAGTGATGTATTTCTTTTGGCCTTTAAAAGGTTTGTGAACAGAAGGGGTTTCCCAAATAAAATCATACCGGATAATGCAAAAACCTTCAAAAAGGCTGCAAAGGAACTCCAAGAAGTTTGGTCCTTGCTAAAAGAGGAAGGATTCCAATGCCACCTTTCACACCAAGGGTACAGTGGGAGTTTATTTTGAAAGAGCACCATGGTGGGGAGGATTTGGGGAAAGGCTAGTGAGAAGTGTAAAGTGTCCATTAAAGAAACTTTTAGCTAATGCTCATTTGAGCAAAGAAGAATTCTGCACTGTTTTATGTGAAGTAGAAGCAATGGCGAACAGTAGGCCTATCACTTTTGTTTATAACAGTATGCAGGATGCAGAGCCATTGACACCAAATCATTTTCTTTGTTGTAAACGATTAACATCAAGCCCCAGTGTGCCAGAAGATTTGCAGCCTATCTAGAGCACTCAAGGAGAGTTAACCAGACGGTTCAGGTACCTTGAAGAGCTACAAGATCAGTTATGGAAGAGGTGGCAGATGGAATACTTGCCAGAACTCAATTATTACCCATCAGGCAAGGTAAAGGGCTCCAATGCAAATTGTATCAAGTGGGAGAAGTGGTAATGATTGGGGATGAAAGACCAAGGCAATGCTGGAAGCTTGGCATAATTGAAGAGTTGTTTGTTGGCAAAGACAATTTAGTTAGGTCTGCACTGGTAAAGACTTCAGGAGGAAAGTTAAAGAGACCTATACAAAAACTCTATGCTTTAGAAATCAGCAAAACACAGATAGTCAAGATGAAACATTTGAGTTACAGCCTCATGGAGAAGGCTTGGCTAACCTTGCAGAAGGTAATGACAACAATGCCTCTTCGGTGGGGAGTGTTAGAAAATCTAGAAGAGGAAGAACCATTGTTGTCCCAAGGCGATATGATGACTAAGCTGATTGATGCAGCATTGCTTGTATATATTAAGTTAAGGTGTGTATATATATCCATCTCATAATTGTAAGGTTAGTGAAAAATTCACTTAATTTAGAGCTAGCATTTTTCGGCTCTTGTGGCATCATTGTTTGAGCACTCTGGTGGCATCATTTTTGGGCGCTGCGCGTCCGTTCTACTCGTTTGTGGAACGTCGTACTTACAGGGTGTGGTCTTATAGAGAGCTCTCTTGCAATTCAGTTTGGTTGTTTAGATACAAGATTGTTGCATCGTGCAATAGTCCAGGTTGTGTTGTTGTTGCAAGGTTGAGAAAGAAGACCATAAATAGTGCCCCTTTTGTTTTTATCTTAAATTCATGCAACTGAGGCCTAAGGTAGGACCACATCGAGTCAGCAACCCTGAGGTAGGACCTAATAGGATCTCAAGTCCGTAAGTTTTTAATTTTAGCCTAACTTGGGCTGTAGGTTGAACTGGCCTTTTAGAACTTGGCCGTTCACGGCTCAGCTGGGATTTTGAACCCAACAAATAAATAAATAGCAGCACCATAAGCACTAATCCACTCCAACAGAGCCTAAGCTATCTTCAGTGCCGGTTTCTCATTTCCTTCAGGTTCTTCTGGTGTACAATAAAAGAGATACTTCCCCTCAGGTTCTCAGGTAACACTATAGTGCTCTTCAGTTGTAATATCAGGATGGAAGCGGCCACTGTGCCAGTACCAGTGATGCCAAGTCCTTAGCCAAATCTTGCAGAGGGTACTGAGCTCTCTTCATATCATCCAGAAGCAGCTTCTCTTCCTGGAGGAGGATTCCTCTCTGAAACACAGCTCTCCAGGTTGGAACTTCTGTGGGAAATAACTGCTTGCCTGGATCCACCAGATCACTCAGCTTTGAACCAGAACTTTTTCTGGTCTTTCGTCCTTCTTTAGCCATGGTGGCTACACAATCTTCACCAAGCTTTGTATCTGAAACATAGAAAATTATCACAGTGAAACTCTAGTATCCTATAACAGCTGTTACAATGGTTTTGTTTGGTAAGAAACCGGTCTGTTACATTTGTACTACGGTGTATGTCCTGCACAGCTGTTCTGTACATAACCAGAACACGAAAAAGTGGAAATTTGAACACTTAAACGTGATTTCTAGCAAAAGTTCAAGAAAACAAACCCCTCCTAAAATTTAATTTTACATAGGAATACATACTGCCAATCTTGAAATTCGCGCTTCAATGAGTATGATACACCCTATTGCGTGTGTTTATAGAATACATAAAAATAGAACGGAATAGAACGGCTGACAGACTTCATCAGTCCCTTTTACGTATTGGACCTTACTCGATATTAAACGCTTAAAATAATTTTAAAAACCGTTTATGTAAAACGAAATATAAACAGATAAGCAAGTTTGTGGTAAAATTCCTTTTTTCTATGTACACGAAGAAAACAGGATGATGAATTTGTGGGAAGAGCATTTTTATTTACACATTTCGTACAGTAACTTAAATTTCCACTCTAAATTAGCGATTGTTCACAAACCGTGCAATAAATGATGACATCTTTACAGTACAATATTCTCATATGCTCTCTAGTTGATATGATCGAAGGTACAAAAAAAAAAGAAGCTATTTACATGGTTTCTACTCAAAATACATCGATTTATTCTCATCGAATTCGTATTGGCATATCTGGCAACTTTCCCACCAGCTCAATGTCAAGCAGACAAGTAGTCGTAGAAATATTTCAATTCACAGATCCTATCTAATAATATTGCTTTTTAAGTCTTTACAATGCTACTACACAGTGGCGGATTTAGGGGGGGGCCGAGTAGGCCATGGCCTACGGCCCCGCGCCTGTGAGGGCCCCGCGCCCTCACATATAATTATAATGTTAGATTCCACTATAAATAATACAATTGATTAATGATTAGTGATAATTATGGTATCACTCTCTTTGCTGGCGGGAGTTTAGTTCTATTCAGGCCGCTGTGGAGTGCACATGTGAGTGTGTTTAGTGGTAAGTAATGGTAAAAGTCGTATCTCGAAAAAGTCGCCAGTCAATAAATGGGGATGGGGGAGTTTTAGTCAGCTTTATAATAACATAAATAAGTTGAAAAATGTTAAATTAATGTAATTAATTTTTTTATATGAAACGTACTTAGGCTAGGTTAGGTCAGTTTAGCTTAGATTTCATAATAAATACATTTTACATATTTAAGGAAAAAGTCGCCACTGGTGGGGGCTGGCGACTTTTCCCATAAAGCGACTTTTTCACCCGAACAACTGTTTAGTGTCTGTATTTAATTAATTAATTAACTGTATTAATTAATACTAAACCGAGGGTCAAGTGTAAATAGTTTGTTTTTTATGTTTTTATGTTTCAGGATAAGGCAGTGAGGCTGCACTGAGGCACAATGGAGAAATCAACAAGTCGTGATCGTGATCAAGAGAGGAAGTATAAAGCTGGCTCTGTTAAACGACAAGAAAAGGCAGACGTAAACCAAAGAGTAAAAAAACTACCAAAAATAACTCAATGGTTGACATATCCAACAGTATCTGAATCTGCAAAATCACAAACTCAAACTGAATCCGGTCAAACTGAATCTGAATCAGTAGAGACACCAATTACGCCTGAAACAACTGGAGAAGCCACAACTAGTACTGAACCTAGTGTAGTTAGCGCAATTGAACCTGAACACAGTGACAGTGAGGAGACACAAGAGGAAGTGAAAGTTATGAATACCGGTACTGAACAAGGATTTGAAACGGATCTTGGATTATGGCCTAAAATAATTACTGAAAATGTGTGTGACTATTGGTTGAAAAAGGGAAGCGCAGACTGTCGACACTGTGATGGTGACTTCAAAGAGTCAGCTGTGAAAGAGCTAAACAGAACCCGTCATTGTACAAAGACATTATTCACTCGAACTCATTCATTATCTGGCCAAGAAATTAATCTTAAATGGCTCTGTTACTCTAAAACAACTGGTAAAGTGTATTGTTTTGCTTGCAAGCTTATGTCAAAGGTGGAAAGCTCATTCACAACTGGCTTCAATGGTTGGAAGAACGCTAGGTATGTCATAGAATCTCACAGTAGGTCAGATCAGCACAGGAAAAGTATGGCCGAAATGATATATCGAAAGACTGCGGGTGCCCGTATTGACTCTAATCTAGTACAACAATATGAAAGTGAATGCGAGTACTGGCAAGCAGTATTGAGGAGGTGTGTAGATGTTTTAAAGCTACTTTGCGAACGCGGGCTAGCCATTCGAGGTAAAGATGAAGTAATTGGATCAGTACACAATGGAAACTATCTTGGGATTCTAGAGCTGCTGAGCACATACGACAGTTTCTTGGCAGCACATATCAAGAAACACGCAAACAAAGGTAGTGGTCATACTTCCTACTTGTCCCATGTCATTTCTGAGGAAGTCATTGGAATAATGGCAGAAAAGGTTATGTCCTCAATAACAGATGAAGTAAAAACAGCAAAGTACTTCTCAATTTCTGTTGACTCCACACCTGATATTTCACACATGGATCAACTTACTTTTACAATCCGCTATGTACTGCCTACTACAGGTCCAGTTGAAAGGTTTTTGCAGTTTATTCCCATGCTAAGCCACACTGGCAGAGATATTGCTACAACTGTTCTTGATTTTCTTAAAGAGAAGAACATTCCAGTTATCGACTGCCGAGGACAGTCCTATGACAATGCCAGCAACATGTCTAGTAAATATCTGGGGACCCAACAGATAATCAAGAATGAGTGTAGTGAAGCTGAGTACATACCATGTATGGCTCATTCCTTAAACTTGGTGGCTAAGTGTGCTGCAGAAAGCTGTCCTGCTGCAGTGTCATTGTTTGCTCTGGTACAAAATATGTACTCCTTTCTTGTTGCATCTACTTATCGTTGGAGGAGACACCGTGAGGTACTAGAGACTAATAAAGATAAGAAGTTGAAAGTTGATAAAATACTTTCAGACACTCGTTGGTCAGCACGAGCAGATGCTGTAGCTGCTCTCAGTAGAGCACACAAAGAAAACATCATTGTTCTGGAAGAGTTATTCTCAGATCAGAATCAGCCAGCTGAAACAAGAGCTGAAGCAAGTGGTCTTCTCAAAGGTTTGAAAAAACTTGAAACAGTGATTCTTCTTGAAGTTTGGGATACAGTATTGGAAAGGTTTCAGAGTAGCAGTATCCAGCTGCAAAAATCTGGGCTCTCCCTCAACACAGCTGTCACACTGCTAGAGTCTCTTTTACAATTTGCTAAAGACCTGAAATCCCAGTTCGATGACTTTGAAGCAAAAGCTATGGCGATGTGACGAGTAATGATGCATACTACGCCGACACGCAGCTTATTAGGAAGCGCAAGCGTCACCACGATGAACTAGACTCCGCGGAGGATGTTATGCTGACAGGGAGAGACAAGTTTAGAGTGACTGCATTCTTGCCCATCATTGACAAGCTCTGTGCTGCCCTACAACAACGCATTGCTGCTTACAGCGACCTTCGAGAGAAATTTGGGTTTTTATCAGAAATCTCAAACAAAACGAACACTGAGCTTAAAGCATCTGCTGAAAAGCTTGTGTCTTCATATCCTAAGGACTTGGAGGCTGGATTGGAGTCGGAGCTTTTGCAGTTTGCACACCTTATGAAATCCATTCCAAGAGATTCACCTGAAAGTGCTCCTTCATCAGGTGGTGCAAAGGCTGCAAAAAGTCCTGAACTAGAAATGTATGAGATAATTCACAGACATGACATGGTAGAAACATTTGCTAATGTTGAAATTGTATTACGACTCTATCTCTGCATGTTTGTCACAAACTGCACTGGGGAGCGATCATTCTCCAAGATGAAACTAGTTAAGAATTATCTAAGAAACACCATGGGGCAGGACCGTTTGTCTTCACTCACCCTGTTGAGTATTGTGCATGAGAAATTAAGGGTGCTTGATTTTACTGATGTCATCAAACAGTTTGCAAGTAAGAAGGCTAGAAAAAAATCTTTTTTGACTGAGAAATAGTTAAGTGTACCGTACAAATTGCCTGCAATAAACAAAACCCACTCATTGCATCATTTGCATGTCAGTCAAGTGGTATTCTCTTTAGTTAATGGTGTATTATTATAGTTATTTTTTGTTAATGGTGTATTATTATAGTTATTTTTTATTGTTAAGCTTCAAAAAAACAAATGTGTAATGTTCAACTATGAAATGGTCATTTGGCTAATTAATTATCAATAAATTGAATATTGTTTAAAAAGTAAATTTATTTTAACGCTTCGCTCGCCCATTGATTTGAAGGCCCCGTAAGGTCACCACTGGGGGATGGGGGTGTAAATCTTCATTTCAGTTAATTAAGCTAGCTTTGCGTAGTTTGGGGCCCCGCACTCCAACCGGCCTAGGGCCCCGCGCACCTTAAATCCGCCACTGCTACTACATTATAAATTCGCATCAGGAATACAAAGTTATTCAAAAGCAATTTTGCAGGCACGCACGTATAGTAATTTAAGCTTATAATAAGCTAGACTTCAGTTTTAGGGGTATACCTCAATATTTTCCAGCTAAAAATCCGATGATCTCTTGAACAGTGAATAGAAAATATCGCGCTCACTTACAACCAATAGCCTACTGGTACAAAGCAGGTTGTAACATAAAATCGCATTTACTGAATGTGCAACATAACCTTTTATTTATCGTACTTCCCATCGTACTTTCCACGCACGGTGTGATTAACATTGTCAGATGTGATAACAATTTATCATTGTGTTTTACCATCAAAAGTACAGTACAACCTTTAATAATCACATGTGTACCCCCCTTGATGAATAACGAATATACGTAAGTCTGCTCGTCATTGCTTCCAGATTTGTGATCTATAAAATATAACGGAGCTCAGTTCAGGCCTCTATTACCTCATTCACCGACTCTCCATACCTAGAGATAATTAATAATAAAGTAAGCAATATCAAATAAACATGTCTGTGCTAAAACTCCATTCTTTCTGCACACAAAGAAAACTGTATATCGGATTTTGCGGGGGAGGGTAACATTTTTATTATCTATAGATTTATCTTATTAATTCACTTGAATTAACGCTTCTCTAAACTGATGAGTGTTCACAATTCATGAAATTCTTATAATAAATGCGTCTCGTACATCTGTACAGTTACTAAAATATATGACTTTACAATTTTGAACAATGAACTCAGTCCGTCATTTAGTAGTCCCAGACAACTAGCCTGTCCAAATCTTTTTATTGTTTTTAAGAATTTTTTTTATTTCAGCATGTATAAGATCAGACATTCATTTAGATACATAAAGGAATATAAGCTTTTGAATGGACTTATTCGTTGATATGTACTTTTTCTATCATTGATTTATCGAGTTAATGCCTTTTAGGAATAACTTTTAGTATGGATATATTTAACTAACTGGACACATGCTTACGCACGAAGGTTTTCTGGCAAAGCGGTTGATCCGAGACATAATGTGATTAAAATTTTTTTTAAATTGTGATGCAGGCTGTTTGTGTACACGTTAGTTATTTCGAAAAGAGAATACAATTCTTTATATTTATGCATATTTATTCTATGTAGGTTAAGATCTCCCAAGTGTCTTTCATCAATTTACTAATTTTATTTATTTGTAAAAATGTACAGTTATTTACACAAAGCACCTCTCTCTCTCTCTCTCTCTCTCTCTTCTCTCTATATATTATATATATATATATATATATATATACAGGGTGTCCCATAAGTCCGGCATCATAGGAAAAATAATAAAAAAAGGCAAAACAAAAGCTTTTATTTACAGAACGTGCTCAATATGTCCACCATTGTTTTCAATACACAAATTCAGACGTGATACCCAGTCAGCAAGCACACGGTGAATGAAGTCAGGAGTAATGGTGTTACATGCCCCAATAATGCGCTGCCGCAAATGTTCAACACTCCTAATTTTCTCTGCGTATACCAGCGCTTTCAAGTGGCCCCAGAGATAAAAATCTATGAGTAGAATTATCTGGATTCGTTCTTCCTTATTCACAGACATTATGACCTGTAGAAAGAGAAAAATAAGAATTATGGTTTGTAGAAATATAAAAATATGAATTTGTCCTATGATGCCGGACTTATGGGACACCCTGTATATATATATATATATATATATATATATATATATATATATATACACACACACGGTGTCCAAAAAAAACTAAACACGCCGATTTTTTTGGACTCCGTTTTTTAATAAGCTATAATTTTTTTTATAATTTAAAATGTGAACATAATAGTTAATAATTATAATAATAATGAATAATATTTATAATAATAATTAATAATTATTGAAATATGTTCATATAATTTATCATTTTGGTATAATATAAATGGAGCTTGCAAATTAACGTTTTTATTTTCCATAGGTTTGAGTGACCCCTGATGCCGTCGTATGATGAAGACAAAATTTTAATCAAAAACTTAAGATTATCTAAAAGATGGGGTGCAAGAAGAATGATGCAAGAGTTTCCTAATAAAGATTGGACACAATCTGGCGTGAACTATCTGATCAAAAAAATAGATGAAACTGGTTCGGCAGATAGACGTGAAGGAAGCGGGCGTTCTCGTTCCGCAAGGACTGATGAAAATATTCGACAGCTCGAAGCACTCATTCTTAGTCAAGAAAATAATCCTGGTACACATCTCAGCAGTCGTAAGATTTCCCATGAACTTGGAATTTCTCGTGGAAGTGTTTTCAACATTGCTAAAAATGATTTAAATCTTCATTGTTATAAAAGGCAGCGTGTACATAAATTGACACAAGCTAATAAACAGAGACGTAATATGTGTGCACGAGAACTTTTAGAGCGATTTCCAGATGACAGATCGGTATCAAAAATCTGGTTTTCAGATGAGAAGATCTACCATATAACTCCTCCAATAAACAATCAAAATGATAGGGTTTACTCAAGGGCGGATAGAAAACAAGATGTTAGTCCTGAACGTTTGTTGAAAGAAACGGCAAGAGTTTCTCAAGGTGTGATGGTGGGTGCGTGCGTATCGAAGATGGGCAAATCTCGTTTAGTTTTTATTGCATCTCGAGCCAGGATTAATGCAAACTACTACATTAATCATGTTTTGCCGATTTATCTAGAAGATATGCAAGCCAGATGTGGTAATGATTTCACCTTTCAGCAAGATGGCGCACCAGCACACAGAGCTCGTCAGACAATAGAGTACCTCAGAGCTCAGGAGGTTAGTTTTATCGAGCCCGAAAATTGGCCAGCAAATAGCCCTGACCTTACACCAATGGATTATGGCATATGGGAAGCTCTATCTTCTAAGGTTTACATACCTGGGCAGAATATTGAAGATTTAAATGATTTAAGGCGGAGACTCATAGATGGTTGGGAAAGAGTTTCACAAAATTATGTAGACAAGTGCGTGGACGAGTGGCGATCGCGTTTGGTTAAGTGTATAAAAGGGTGTCAGGAAATGATTGCCCCCCCCCCCTGTACAGAAGAAACTGAAAGGAATAGAAAAAAAACAGACAAAACCACGCGAAACAGCGTTTAATTTTGAATAAAAAACACTTGTTTTAATATCGGGTGTTGCCCCCATTTGCAGCTCTGACGGCCATTAATCGACGGGGGTATGATCCCAGAAGTGTCTCAAAGAGATCGGTATCATGACTCATTTCTTCAAGGACTTCGTTGATCTTTGCAGTCATAATTTCTGTTGAATACCGATTCTGAATGGGTTGTTCCAGCATTAAGGACTCCACCCGATCCTTCATGATGGATCCGACATGTTCACAGACATTAAGATCGGGAGAATTGCCAGGCCATTCATTATTTCCGAAAAAATCAATGTTATTTTCCTTAAGCAGTTGTTGAGTCGCAAGTGCTTTCATACAGGGGGCTTTGTCGTGAAGAAAGGTTGCCTGTCAACATCCAAAACACACTCGGGGTCTTTCAAAAACGGAATTACATGTTGGGCTAAAATTACATTTCGAAAATAAGGCCCATCCCAACTGGTTCCTCTTGGTTTGATAACACAGATGAGCTTCCGAATAGAGAACATAATGAAAACACCCACACATGCTGGATTTTTTACTATTTCTCGATACTTCTGGTCGTCTGGGACTTCATTAGGAGTTGTTGCCCAAACCCGATCATTCTGAAAATTTGGTTTTCTGGAGACATAAACGAAGAATTCATCGCTGACAACCAAGTGAAGGAAATCGTCTTCCGTCCATTCCTCAAGATAATCACAAAACCATAGCCGATTTTCAATATTAAGATCACTCTTCCGTGGCTTAGCTATTTCATGCCAAGCACTCAAGCCTTGGCGAACTCGAAATTGATGCACAAGTTGTCGATTGACTATCTTACCACGACGGATAAGTATCTCTTTCGCTACCTCAGAGCAGCTCTTCTTTTGGCGCCGTGATGCAGCAAGCACAATGTCTTTCGATTCTTGAGATAATTTCTCCGGTCTTCCTCCTCGAAATTCTGTTTCACAATCTTCAGGATTCTTATTCCAATTCCTTTTGACAAAGTCTTCTGATCTTTTCAATCTCTCAGCCACCCAGTGTCGAGTTATGAAAGTTGCACCAGCTTCCTTTGCTTCACGAAATGTGACAGCTCGAATGCGGTCAAGAACTCGCTTTTTCTCTGAATCGTTCAAAATAGATGATGCCATGGTTTCTGTGGGGAAAAAAATGGTAAGAATTAAAATCACAGGAATAGAATATAATGGTTTTTATTCAGATTTTAACGCTCTTTCAAGTGGTCTCGCCGGTTTTTATCTATCTCCTCTAGTTTTTGCTCTAAAGGGGGGGGCAATCATTTCCTGACACCCCTTTTATTTTTCATCCTTCATTCATTCATTTTTTTAATTCTTGGCTGAAACTCGACAAAATATAACGAATTTATTTGCAAGCATAATTCTAATGAAATTCATTGCCTATTGAACAAATTTGTGAAAAAATCGAAACAACTGCGAAGTCGGCAAGTTCTTAATTTCGAGGGCCTTAGAACAAAATGGTTCCCATATTGAACAATTTTTCAAATAATAATATAAATTTGCATTAAATTTATTGGAATAAGAAATCTTAATTATTATATTCAAACTTATGAGAACGCATACACGTTATTAATTTGCGTGTTTAGTTTTTTTTTGGACACCGTGTATATATATAATTGTGGGCATTTCCGAATCTTTTATATAGAATCGCGTTTTTCTTTCAGAGTTGTTTGGTTTCATTATAAGTTGTTAATATTTCAACTGAAAGTTTTTCACTATAGAGTAACTATACCTACCTGAGGTTATCAGTCTGCCCTCACATGCAGCTAAGTGTTTTCAGAAAATAATAAATTGGGCCTACACAAGTCACAAGCTGTGCTTCATGAGCCTACGCTCATATTTATTATCACCAGAAATGCTTTAAACATTTTTCTAAACTTTTCACATTTTTGTACTATTAAAACAAAATATACTCCGCCTCCTCAAAATAAGGAGTGGAAATATGACTGAAGAAATTAGGTAGGCCCTATTACACATTTTGAATACCGTTTGTTCCTTTTCAACAAATGTATTGCTAAGTAATTTTAAAAATATTCTCCTAAATATAGAAAATTTTATTGATTTTATTAACAGATAAGAAAATCTAATAAAGTAACCAGGCATATATGAAACCATCTAAGGTTCCACTATTTACCAAATTCTTATACTCTAATATTAAAACAAGTCTTCCTCTGTTAAAGTTGGTCGATCTCCCTTCAACAGACAAAAGATTTTTTTTAAATAAATAGTTATATTATGAAAAAACAAAAGCATGTTAATTTAATTATATATATATATATATATATGGGATGAATTTCACAATAAAACACGTGAAATGAATGAAGTGTTGATTGTTTTAGGTTGCGCCCCCTCAACCAGTTCCATTGGTTGAAAAAACATCACATATAAAATTTCTTTTGGATTGAACAATTTTTAGAGGTCGCCCCCACTTATTAAAGTTCATAAAATATGCTATTATTTATGCAATTAATATTTGAAATTACTAGCAGTTGTCAAGTATACTAAACATATGTTTTTAATTAATTAATTATCATATTTATGATGAATTCAATTAAATGAATATATTAGAGATAATTGTCAAGTTTGTAGCTGAAAATATTGTTTATTTGTCATCATTCAGTGTTCTGCTGTCATAAGTAAAAGGTGTGTAACTGTGTATCACTATACTTCTTTTTTGCTATTATCAGATAATAAACTATGTTATTTATATTTTTCACAATTATTTATACTGATTTTGTTATTAGTGTTTGAAAAAAATTTAATGAATTTAATGAAAAAATTAGAATTTATGCTCTTATACACATATTATGAAGTTTTAAACAATGTTGCTATTTGTCACAAAGAATTTAATTTAGTTCAATGGAAATTTTACCTGACATGTGTTTCATGATCTGTGTTTCTGTCAGTGGCGTCACTAGAGGGGTGCGGGTTTTTTTTGTGCAGTGTTTGAGCAGAAATTTATTATTTTTTATAAAAATATCCCTGTAGTTAGTTATAACTTATAACAACAAAAACATTTTTCGTAAGCCCAGCTTACATGTATCAATATACCTACAAGGCTAAAACTCTATGCTAATTTACTTTTTGAACCTTCTAATGCGCTCCGGTCAGAGCTGTCATTATTACCCAATTACAATGACGCTTCGAATCACGTGGTTTCGTCTGCACGCTCTACAAGCACGCGCTGTTGTTTTCTTTGCTGCTGGTGTTTCTATAGTCGCTGATTTTGTCAAATTTTCTGTTGTTTTAGCTACAATATTGTTGTAATTAGTATTTGTGAACCTATATCAATAACTTTTTTGAGAATGAAGTAGTAATTAAAGGAAAAGGAGAAAAATAAAAAAAGGCTTCCGCTCAGTTGTTGCAGCCTCTGTCTTTATGATGTTGCAGCCTCAAATTTATGAGTATATTTCCATATGCATTTGTCTACAACTTCTACATTATTTGGGCCGTTTATTGATTATGCAAACCTAATCAATTAATGTATCTCATGTAACGGTAAAGTTTAACGTTAAAATGAACATAATTTTGATGTAGTTCTTAAACGTTTTTACTTCGAATTCTATTGTTTTCTTACCGAATTTTCACTTTAACCACATGAAACTATGTAAATGTAAATACATTTAGGCTGTGCGTATGATATTGTAATTTAAAGGAGTAATTTTAATTTTGCTAGTTGTTTATGTCACTACTATTGCCATTACATTCAGTGATATACGGGAATTACGATTTACGAGTAACATTAGTACAAAAAACATTACTAAGGATTCTGTATGGTCTGGTACGGGAGGAGGTCCATGGGGGGGGGGGGACACCATGAGTTACCGCACTGGGTGACACCAACCCTAGTGACGCCACTGTTTCTATTTCCAATAAAATAGCAAAATATAAATTTCTACTACAAAAATATTTATTCCTTGTTTCTTAGATTAAAAAATAATAGGAATAATAATTGAGAAAAATACGTTAGATTTATAAAATAGACCAAATTAACTTTGTCTACCAAATTTTTTTTTTTTTGTAATTTAAAAAAGTCAAAACAGTGATTTAGCCCTGCTCTACAAAACCATAACACTACATTAATATTTTGTTTTCTTATTTTGCAGATGAATACAAGAAGACCATTCTATTTGCTCGGATCTACAGTAGATGATATTAAAGGCTCAAAGCTGCCCCCATATAGGCAAGCTTTTGGTTATTTTATGCACCTCCACAGAGAGAAAAACATGACAATCCGCGATGCTCTGCGTCAATCTATTCGAGCCACAATAGTTATCTGGGATAAGGCCAATATTCCTACTCAGCAGGAACCTCGTGCCATGAAGAAGTTAGAGAATTTCTTTAACGAATGGACTTGCTTAAAGAAGCATGCTTCCAGAACAAGCCAGAGCCATAAAACCAAGGAGGCTGATTTTGTAGAGCGATTGGAAGATCTCTTTGACATCGCCCATGGAGACGCTGAGAAGCTGATCAAGAATCGTGAGGACGGAGTTCCTTCAACTGCAAAGACAAAAAGGTCGTCCTGGCTCAATCGGTGGTGTGGACACTGTACATCTTCACCGCACAAAAAATGCAGTCAAACGGTTGGAAGCTGAGGCAGAGAGAAAAAGAAAGTCAGAATCTTTGATGGAGGCGTCTACTAGTCAAGTTGTACTGGCTTCTTCCACATCTTCCAGCAACACTGATGAAAGTGAGAATGAGGAGGAGGAGCCCAAAGGAGCTTGTGCTTTACCAAAATCTAAGAAAAAACGAGGCATGAAAAACATCATGACTATTCAGATGTCTGCTGCCCTGGATCGTACACAAATTTCCTCTAGAAAGGCAACATTTATCCTCGCAGAGGCAGCTAAAAGCTTTGGTTTGGACGCTTCAGATTACAACATAAACCAACATTCTATCCATCGCCTTCGAAATAAGAACCGAGCTCGTCATGCTAAAGAACTTAAGGAGCATTTCCATGGAGAATGTTCTATGACAGTCCACTGGGATGGCAAGATGATGGAGGACCTCACCTCGCACAAGCACATTGATCGTCTCCCAGTACTTGTGTCAGGACCTGGTGTTGAACAGCTGCTTGGTGTCCCCAAAATCCCAAACTCAACTGGAGAAGCACAAGCTGAAGCCGTCTTTAACTGCCTGAATGAATGGGGAATTACAGAGAGAGTAAAAGCAATTTGTTTCGATACAACAGCTTCAAACACGGGTCAATATAGTGGAGCCTGTGCTCTCATCGAAGCAAAATTGGGACATGATGTTTTGTACTTGCCTTGTAGACACCATGTTTTAGATTTATTGTTGGGAGCTGCATTTGAAGCAACATTGGGATCTACATCAACTGGTCCAGAGATATTGATCTTTAAGCGTTTTCGTGACAATTGGACTTCTGTTGATCAAAGCCAGTTCCAAACAGGTGAGACAGACACGATTACTAAAGAAGCAATTATCCAGTCTAAAACTGAACTAATTCAGTTTGCTAGATCCCAGGCACCTATGCTACGGGATGACTATCAAGAACTTTTGGATCTGTCCATCATCTTTCTTGGAGGTGTCCCCAATAAAGGCATCAAGTTTCGTGCACCAGGTGCCATGCATCGAGCTCGCTGGATGTCCAAAGCGCTCTATTCTATCAAGATGTGGCTTTTTCGAAACCAGTTCAAGATGACTAAGACTGAAGAACGAGGAATTCGAGATCTTTCCCTTTTTTCTGTTCTCATCTATATGAAGGCTTGGACAACATCCTCACTCCCTATTGAAACCCCATTTAATGACTGGCTCCTTATGAGGTCATTGATTAATTATCCTAACAAAAAGATTTCTGATGCAACTAAAAAAAAGCTCTCTAACCACTTATGGTACCTGTCTGAAGAAGCAGTTGGTCTTGCTTTCTTTGATGAGCGAATTACTACAGATGTAAAGAAACGCATGGTAAAGGCATTAGAAGATGAGTCCACTGATAGACCACCCAAGCGTCCTCGGATTCCTGAATCGACCTTCTGCTCTGGTGAAGGACTACACCAACTTGTTACAAGAAATACTAGAGAATTCTTTACTAAGCTGAATTTGCCAGAAGGATTTCTGAACAAGGCACCCAGCACTTGGACATCCAACTGTGAATATTTAAGGGCCAGAGCTATTGTTGCAGCTCTATCTGTTGTAAATGACCGGGCAGAACGTGCAGTAGCTTTAGTTCAAGAGCTGAATAAGAAATTGACAGTGGGGGAAGAGCAGCTCCAGTTCCTGCTCCAAATTGTTGCAAAACACCGCCAGAGTCACCCAGTTCCATCAAAAACTGTTCTTCTCAAAAAATAACCATCAATGAGGTCGCACCTTAAAATACACCATATTGTATAATCATTGTATATTAAATAAATGTTGTATAAGGAAATAATGCTAATTAAAGTAATTAAAGTATGTAAATAGTACTGGCATTTTGAATTTATCTCTATATAATAAACTAATGGTTTTTTTTTGTAGCAATCAGTGGCGGATTTAGGGGGGGGCCGAGTAGGCCATGGCCTACGGCCCCGCGCCTGTGAGGGCCCCGCGCCCTCACATATAATTATAATGTTGGATTCCACTATAAATAATACAATTGATTAATGATTAGTGATAATTATGGTATCACTCTCTTTGCTGGCGGGAGTTTAGTTCTATTCAGGCCGCTGTGGAGTGCACATGTGAGTGTGTTTAGTGGTAAGTAATGGTAAAAGTCGTATCTCGAAAAAGTCGCCAGTCAATAAATGGGGATGGGGGAGTTTTAGTCAGCTTTATAATAACATAAATAAGTTGAAAAATGTTAAATTAATGTAATTAATTTTTTTATATGAAACGTACTTAGGCTAGGTTAGGTCAGTTTAGCTTAGATTTCATAATAAATACATTTTATACATATTTAAGGAAAAAGTCGCCACTGGTGGGGGCTGGCGACTTTTCCCATAAAGCGACTTTTTCACCCGAACAACTGTTTAGTGTCTGTATTTAATTAATTAATTAAACTGTATTAATTAATACTAAACCGAGGGTCAAGTGTAAATAGTTTGTTTTTTATGTTTTTATGTTTCAGGATAAGGCAGTGAGGCTGCACTGAGGCACAATGGAGAAATCAACAAGTCGTGATCGTGATCAAGAGAGGAAGTATAAAGCTGGCTCTGTTAAACGACAAGAAAAGGCAGACGTAAACCAAAGAGTAAAAAAACTACCAAAAATAACTCAATGGTTGACATATCCAACAGTATCTGAATCTGCAAAATCACAAACTCAAACTGAATCCGGTCAAACTGAATCTGAATCAGTAGAGACACCAATTACGCCTGAAACAACTGGAGAAGCCACAACTAGTACTGAACCTAGTGTAGTTAGCGCAATTGAACCTGAACACAGTGACAGTGAGGAGACACAAGAGGAAGTGAAAGTTATGAATACCGGTACTGAACAAGGATTTGAAACGGATCTTGGATTATGGCCTAAAATAATTACTGAAAATGTGTGTGACTATTGGTTGAAAAAGGGAAGCGCAGACTGTCGACACTGTGATGGTGACTTCAAAGAGTCAGCTGTGAAAGAGCTAAACAGAACCCGTCATTGTACAAAGACATTATTCACTCGAACTCATTCATTATCTGGCCAAGAAATTAATCTTAAATGGCTCTGTTACTCTAAAACAACTGGTAAAGTGTATTGTTTTGCTTGCAAGCTTATGTCAAAGGTGGAAAGCTCATTCACAACTGGCTTCAATGGTTGGAAGAACGCTAGGTATGTCATAGAATCTCACAGTAGGTCAGATCAGCACAGGAAAAGTATGGCCGAAATGATATATCGAAAGACTGCGGGTGCCCGTATTGACTCTAATCTAGTACAACAATATGAAAGTGAATGCGAGTACTGGCAAGCAGTATTGAGGAGGTGTGTAGATGTTTTAAAGCTACTTTGCGAACGCGGGCTAGCCATTCGAGGTAAAGATGAAGTAATTGGATCAGTACACAATGGAAACTATCTTGGGATTCTAGAGCTGCTGAGCACATACGACAGTTTCTTGGCAGCACATATCAAGAAACACGCAAACAAAGGTAGTGGTCATACTTCCTACTTGTCCCATGTCATTTCTGAGGAAGTCATTGGAATAATGGCAGAAAAGGTTATGTCCTCAATAACAGATGAAGTAAAAACAGCAAAGTACTTCTCAATTTCTGTTGACTCCACACCTGATATTTCACACATGGATCAACTTACTTTTACAATCCGCTATGTACTGTCTACTACAGGTCCAGTTGAAAGGTTTTTGCAGTTTATTCCCATGCTAAGCCACACTGGCAGAGATATTGCTACAACTGTTCTTGATTTTCTTAAAGAGAAGAACATTCCAGTTATCGACTGCCGAGGACAGTCCTATGACAATGCCAGCAACATGTCTAGTAAATATCTGGGGACCCAACAGATAATCAAGAATGAGTGTAGTGAAGCTGAGTACATACCATGTATGGCTCATTCCTTAAACTTGGTGGCTAAGTGTGCTGCAGAAAGCTGTCCTGCTGCAGTGTCATTGTTTGCTCTGGTACAAAATATGTACTCCTTTCTTGTTGCATCTACTTATCGTTGGAGGAGACACCGTGAGGTACTAGAGACTAATAAAGATAAGAAGTTGAAAGTTGATAAAATACTTTCAGACACTCGTTGGTCAGCACGAGCAGATGCTGTAGCTGCTCTCAGTAGAGCACACAAAGAAAACATCATTGTTCTGGAAGAGTTATTCTCAGATCAGAATCAGCCAGCTGAAACAAGAGCTGAAGCAAGTGGTCTTCTCAAAGGTTTGAAAAAACTTGAAACAGTGATTCTTCTTGAAGTTTGGGATACAGTATTGGAAAGGTTTCAGAGTAGCAGTATCCAGCTGCAAAAATCTGGGCTCTCCCTCAACACAGCTGTCACACTGCTAGAGTCTCTTTTACAATTTGCTAAAGACCTGAAATCCCAGTTCGATGACTTTGAAGCAAAAGCTATGGCGATGTGACGAGTAATGATGCATACTACGCCGACACGCAGCTTATTAGGAAGCGCAAGCGTCACCACGATGAACTAGACTCCGCGGAGGATGTTATGCTGACAGGGAGAGACAAGTTTAGAGTGACTGCATTCTTGCCCATCATTGACAAGCTCT
Source organism: Bathynomus jamesi (assembly GCA_023014485.1). Lineage (NCBI taxonomy): Eukaryota > Metazoa > Arthropoda > Malacostraca > Isopoda > Cirolanidae > Bathynomus > Bathynomus jamesi. The sequence continues at coordinate 201,317 of JAJOZX010001334.1, forward strand.
GTGCTGCCCTACAACAACGCATTGCTGCTTACAGCGACCTTCGAGAGAAATTTGGGTTTTTATCAGAAATCTCAAACAAAACGAACACTGAGCTTAAAGCATCTGCTGAAAAGCTTGTGTCTTCATATCCTAAGGACTTGGAGGCTGGATTGGAGTCGGAGCTTTTGCAGTTTGCACACCTTATGAAATCCATTCCAAGAGATTCACCTGAAAGTGCTCCTTCATCAGGTGGTGCAAAGGCTGCAAAAAGTCCTGAACTAGAAATGTATGAGATAATTCACAGACATGACATGGTAGAAACATTTGCTAATGTTGAAATTGTATTACGACTCTATCTCTGCATGTTTGTCACAAACTGCACTGGGGCGATCATTCTCCAAGATGAAACTAGTTAAGAATTATCTAAGAAACACCATGGGGCAGGACCGTTTGTCTTCACTCACCCTGTTGAGTATTGTGCATGAGAAATTAAGGGTGCTTGATTTTACTGATGTCATCAAACAGTTTGCAAGTAAGAAGGCTAGAAAAAATCTTTTTTGACTGAGAAATAGTTAAGTGTACCGTACAAATTGCCTGCAATAAACAAAACCCACTCATTGCATCATTTGCATGTCAGTCAAGTGGTATTCTCTTTAGTTAATGGTGTATTATTATAGTTATTTTTTGTTAATGGTGTATTATTATAGTTATTTTTTATTGTTAAGCTTCAAAAAAACAAATGTGTAATGTTCAACTATGAAATGGTCATTTGGCTAATTAATTATCAATAAATTGAATATTGTTTAAAAAGTAAATTTATTTTAACGCTTCGCTCGCCCATTGATTTGAAGGCCCCGTAAGGTCACCACTGGGGGATGGGGGTGTAAATCTTCATTTCAGTTAATTAAGCTAGCTTTGCGTAGTTTGGGGCCCCGCACTCCAACCGGCCTAGGGCCCCGCGCACCTTAAATCCGCCACTGGTAGCAATGCTTCATTGCTGATTGTATATAAAAAAAGAGCCAGGAAGGATTTTGGATAGGAGAAAAAGGATTGGGATAAAGAAGGATTGAGGACCAAAGGATGGATTATAACAACATCAAGGATAGGTTAGAAAAGGATCAATGATAAATAAGAAGGCCTATACTTATAAAAACGAATCAAACTAAAAAAAGAAGGAAGGAATTATGTGTATAATGAGCATAATCATATGTCAGGAGCTATTATGCCATGGTCACCATTTTTATTAGCCGGGGGCGACCCCTAAATATGAGCCAATTTATGTCAAACTTTCACGTTTTAGTTTTTATGCTAAATGGAACTATTTTAGGGGGCGCAGATAAAATAATGCAACATTTCAATTTTTGACTACCCAATAAGAGACACCCTAATATATATATATATACTACCGGTCAAAAGTTTAAGTACACCCTGAAATATTCATAAATTTCAAATTTTGTTAAAAGTTTTTCATTTATTAAATAAGTTATCATGACACAAATTCATAAGTACAAACATGGGAACTTAAATAGCAACAAATCAGGACACTTTATCAAAAGCAAAGTCTAAATTTTAGGTTCATCAAAATAGCCTCCTCTAGCAGCAATTACAGCAGAACAAATTCGAGGCATGCGCTCAACAAGAGTAAGAAAATAGTCTGGTGAAAGCTGCTGCCAGCACTCTTGTAAGAGTTCTCAGAGCTTCTGAACACTGAATGGCTGCTTGGCTTTCACTCGTCAATCCAGTTCATCCCACACTAGCTCGGTGGTGTTCAGATTCAGGAACTGCTGGCCATTCCATAACTGTGAACTGACGTTGCTGTTCTTTCTGCTTCAGGTAATTTTGACACAGCTTTGAAGTGTGTTTAGGATCGTTGTCAACTTGTTTTGCTGCATTATGAACTGTTGGCCAACTAGTCGCAGTCCAGATGGGATGGCATAGCGCTGTAGAATGCTGTGATACCACGTTGGTTCAGTATTCCAGTGACTTTGTGGAGATCTCCAAATTGCTCCCCTGCAAAACATCTCCAGACGATCACACTTTCTCCACCGAGCTTCACCGTTGGCACAACACACTGCTGTGTCATTCTTTCACCCACTTTGCGCCGCACAAATACTCTGCGTTTGGATCAAAAACTTTGAACTTTGATTCGTCAGTCCAAAGGACAAATTTCCACTGCTCAACAGTCCATTTTTGGTGTTTTTTAGCCCAGGCTAGCCTTTTCTTTTTGTTCTGGAGTCTCAGCATTGGTTTCTTTGCTGTAGTTCGTCCTTTTAATCCTGCCTTTCTTAGTCTTCTCTGAACAGTTGATGTTGAAACTGTTGTACTTCTGGAGTTGTTCAGCTGGGCTTTGATTTCAGGTACTGTGAGGCGTCTGTTGCGCAGACTGGTGACTCTGAGTCTGTTGTGGTTCTTGGTCGCCCTGACCTTTTTCTGTCCTTATTTTGACCAGTTTCTTCGTACCGTTTAATGGCACAAGCAACCGCATTCACAAAAACTCTTAATTTTTTTGCAATTTGCCTCAGTGATTGGCCCTCATTTCTCAAAGTTACAATCGACTGTCTTTTTTCTGTTGTTAACTGAGCTTTGTCACCCATTTTTGCTTTCTGAAACAGAAATATACCTTAAACTACACAGTAGGCTCCTCTGCAAGGATTTTATATAGAAAGACCTGCAGCGCATGTTAATAACTGATCACATGTATTAACATACTCCTGAAAAAACACACTACTGCAGTAAAGACGTTTAAACTGTTTTTGGACCTTTGTGCAGAGCTAATAGCATTAATTTTAGGTTGCATGCTAGTCGTCAATTAACACATTTTGAAAGCTATTTTGAAGAAGCTTCCGTATTACAACACACTGCATAGGGCAGATGCACTGAAGCATACAATATGAAAGCCAGGTAAGCAAATTCATCTCTTGTACCTGTTAAGTTGAAGTTTGTCATGAACTAAGCAGCAAAACATCGGAAATTAGTAGGTGTACTTAAACTTTTGACTGGTAGTGATATATATATATATATATATATATATATATATATATATATATATATATATATATATATATATAAAAGGCTAAAGCTTAGAGTTTCCTAATTCATTCGTTAATGAAGATTCATCCATGAATTAGTTTAGGGCATCTTCTGCCTCCATTAAAAACAGATTTATTACCTTCTGAACTTCTTCACTAGAATCAGTTAAATTTATTTGCATTATAAATAGGAAATTTAGTTGGTCATGGTATTTTTAAATCAGATTTTGTATTCAAAAGACTTAATAACTTGAATGTCTACATTTTGTTTAAAAAACGCTGTGTGTATATAATAGTTCATGGTAGCCACCGCACTAATCTTTCAACGAATAATATATATATAAAGATGCTACTGTATTCAATGAGACTTTATACAGTTGCCTACAGAAAGTTGTTAGCATTTTACTTATTAAACCTATGACGTGAAGGTTCATTGAATAAGTACACACACACACACACACACACACACACACACACACACACAGACACAGACACACACACGCACACGCACACTATGAGTTTATATTGATAAGTACAGCCCTATTTTGGTGGGAGAGCCCTAACTAACTTCACAAAAACTCAGCTGAAGAGTAATATAGAGATTGTTTCTGTATGAAGAAGTAAAACCTTGAGTAAAATAGTATGCACTACTGAAGTTTCAACTCGTATTCACATATATATGTACAGGGCTATTGAAAGTGATTCACCTGATTTCAAATGAGAATATTTTTTAATGTTACAAATACAGAGTGATTTGTGATACATCAACCAAAAGAAAAACTGTCCAAATTTTGTCTCTCACCTCATAAATGCTCTATGTGACTTCCTCTAGTTACACGAGCAACGTCGACACGATAGTCGAATTCCTCCCATACTCACTCCAGCATGTCCGTTGTCACTGACTCTACGGCAGTAACAATGCGAGTTCGGAGCTCATCCAAAGATGTGGGCAACGGTGGCACGTATACAGTATCCTTAACGTACCCCCAAAGGAAGAAGTCGCACGGTGTAAGATCCGGCGACCTACCGATTTACAGCTCGAAAACTGCAACACACAAAACGCCTTCTGCTGTGCGGACGCCATTTTCACACTGACTGTTTGTTGCTAGGCTAGGCCACGGCGTGACTTTGGAGCCCTCTCGCGGTGATTTTGTAAAACTCGGAGATTTCCTCTTTCATGTGGTGTATGCCCAGTTGATGCTCGGTTGATAGGTACGGAAGTATTCTCAGTTGAAATCGGATGAATCACTTTGAATAGCCCTGTATATATATATATATATATATATATATACAGGGTGGGCCGTAAGTTTCCATACATAGGAAAATTTGGATCAGCAGTTTCCGGATGCTTGGATTGGTCGGCGTGGTCCTGTGGAGTGGCCTCCCAGATCCCCAGATCTCACCCCCCCTTGATTTCTATCTTTGGGGGCACTTGAAGGCCATGGTGTATCAGGAAAAGATACGAGACATAAATCATCTAAAGGAACGTATCACCAACGCCATTACAAGCATAACGTCAACTGTGCTAATGCGTGTTCATCAACAGTGGGGAACACGTATTGAAATGTGTTTTCAAAACAATGGCAACCATGTAGAGCATATTATATAAATAAAAATGGTTGTCCATAAAAAAATGTTTATTTTTCCTATGTATGGAAACTTACGGCCCACCCTGTATATATATATATATATATATATATATATATATATATATATATATATATATATATACATATTTTATTTAAACCCTGCAAACTAGATCCTTAGTACGTTTCCTTTCTGAACAGTTCATGTGTCTCTTAAGACAATAAAACAAAAGAACTATATTATAAGTTTGTAGTTATTGAGAGAGGATTTTGAAATTATATGTATAATAAAAAAATTTACATTGGATTTTACTACTGCACAAAAAATATCTAATTTACAGTATGATATTTGATAGGTTGAAATAATTAACATCTCCAGGTTTCAATTCTCAGAAAATAGCTAATAATACTGCTTTTTAAGATGATTTACTCAGTTTTCCATTGTCTCCTGTACAATGGTAAACTTCTGTATTAAATACTTTCCTCAACTTTCTCTTCATGCTGAATCATGTGTGGCTTCATTATAGAATAATCTTTCAGCTCATTTACTTCATCTGAGCCAAACTAATCATTTTGTTATAAAATGTCATAAGCTCATAACACTCACAACAGGAAGATCCTATTCAAAAGGAACTAATCATACTACTGACAATGTTCTCCATAATGTAGAACCATACTTAGAAATAGCATTAGAAAATTAACTGAAGAATGTTGAAGTAGTCCTATTATGCACCTGTTGAAAACTTTGCCTAAGCAAATTTTTTATTGTAGAATTCTTAAAATGGCTCAAGTTTTTCTACCTTAAAAGGTACGGTATCGTACCGTAAAAAACAAAACAAACCTTACATTAAATTAGAAAATTAAACGTATGCTTAATAAGGCTTGTTTCATTTACAAAGCTCATGCATCTTAGAGGCTTTAACATCCTAACCTGAAATTTAAAATCATCATCAATACCTACAAGAAAAATAGGAGCCATAAAAAATTAAGAATAAATACTGTGGGAGAGAATTTTTTCCCTTTCCAGGAAATGCGCAACGATCTGCGCAGAAGAAGCAGAATTAAAAAGCAGAAGACGCCTCGAAAAATAGCCAGAGTTCAGCAGAGTTCAACAGAATTGAGAAGAGTTCAGTCCAGTTCAGAGCAGTTCAGTTCTGACAGATTCTCTGCGACTTTCAGCTCTCCAGAGAGCAAGAATTTTGCCGTGCAAGCAAACCCCCACTGCAGTTATAAATTTTTCCCCATGCAAGACTACAGGATCATTGAGAGGTAAAACAAAGAATTTGACCACAACGACGGCGGAAAGGAGATACAGGGCCCCTGGTCGTGACTAACTTAGTCCCGACCCTAAAGGTGCGTCTTGACTTGAGCATTTTAGTCCGAACAAACCGAACGAGCAGACAGCGCAGAGCAGAATTCGGCTAGTAAGTACGAGTCTCGGAGCCGAGCCGAGTGCGCCAAACGTTTTCCGTCGCTTGTCGGTAAATAGTGCGTTCTCAAAAGGATTCAGTTGCTCGTTGGTGCGCAGTCAAGATGGGTGTTCGCGCTGTTCCAGCTATTCGGTGTTTTATTTTTATCATGGAGTGGGACAGAGAGAAATGTTTAACCTTACTTGATGAATATGAGAAGTATCCTGAGCTTTGGAATCCCCAACATGGCTTATACTGCAATAAAGCCAAAAAGCATGATTGCTGGGTTAGCATTGCACAAGTTATTGAATGTTCCCCGGGAGAAGGGAAGAAGAAAATGCAAAGCTTGCTTGCCAGCTTCAGAAGAGAAAAGGCAAAGGAAAAGAAAACCGTCGGGACTGGCAAAGGTAAGCCATTTTACAAAATAACTATCAGACATCAAAATTGATGTATATGATGAAAAATAATAAATATAAATAAATAATATATTATTATATTATAAAACAGTTTCAATCTTTTTTTTTACAGGCACACAGGAAGTGTATGTGTCGAAATTGTTTGCCTTCAAGCGGATGGCGTTTCTGATGGACAGGAATGAACCCAGAGCTACATTGAATACCATGGAGGTAAGTAAATGAATGCAAACATTTATAAATTTTATTTACTTAATTAAAGAGAAAATAAGTATGGGTATAAGGTACTGTGTGGCCTACATTTTTTATTACATTTTCGCATGAAGTATTTATAAAATACCGATAAATGAAATATGATGTTACTGCTATCAGTTCCTCTTGTACTTTACTTTGTCTTTGACACTTTCACATCCAATTTTTCGAAACGTACTGGGCAAAATCATTGCGAATTTCTTTTGCCTTCATTGCTGTCTTCCGTGGTACGTTCCTGATGGGAAGGAAGGATGATATTTCAGAATTGCTTTCCAATCTCCAGCTACCAGAAACAACATTGCCATCCTCGTCTTCATGGTCAAAAGTTCCATGTAGTGTGTAATTTCTGGAATTGTTGCTTCTTCTGAGAAAGTTGTGTAGACAAGCAACGGTGCTGGTTAAGTGTGCGGTCTACCTACGATTCGGCGGTCTACCTTTTAATTATAGCTTCTTATCTTGTTTACTAATTGTTTGTTTACATCCCATTGTCAATCGCCCTTGACGATTGGTTAGGTTTAGTCATGATATTTTCGTTAGTTTTAACGAAAATATCATGATTAAACCTAACCAATCGTAGGTAGACCGCACACTTAACCAGCACCCAAGCAACTATCATAACAACAGTCTGTGCCTTTTCTGGCTCTAAAAGCATGAGTTTTCTGAGAACTCGAAAAACTGAAGACGAAATTCCAAAAACATTCTCTACTATTCTTCTTGCGCGACTGAGGCGATAATTAATTGAATACTCTTTCATTTGTTCCCCTCTCATGATTCCCGGAGTAAGTCTTCATTATGCGGTTTGTTAGAGCAAATGCTTCTCGGCTACAAAAACGTATGGCATCGCCCTATTCAGGCCGGGTAGCATTGATTCTTGAGGCAGGCCTAAGCTTCCATCCTCTAACTTTTTGTGAAGCAGTGTGTGTTTGAAGACGCCGCCGTTGGAGATCCTGCCTTGGCAGCCAACATCTACAAATGTGAAGTTGTAGTCAACGTCCAGGAGTGCAAACAAAACAATGCTGAAATTAGACTTGTAATTAAAAAAGTCACTGCCACTGTGAAATAGGGCTTGTATGATATGTTTCCCGTTCATAGCGCCAAGACAGTGAGGGAATTGGCACTTTTCTTGAAATTGAGTAGATATGTGTAGCCTCCACTCTGGCGTCGATGGAACCTAAAAAAAAGCCAAGAAATACCAATATTGAAAAATGCTTTATACTGTATAGATAGGTATAGAGAGATAGATAGATAGGTATAGAGAGATAGGCAGATGAGTGCGCGCGCGCCACTTATTTTTGTTTCTCATTTCTGTAGAATAATATTTACATTTATTGCCCGTGTTTGAGGCTGAGATCCCACCTGATGATGAGCCTCAAGAGACATTCAGCCAACAAAACACAACAGCTGATGACACCAATTTACAGACACCGCTGCAAAACGATGAAGAAAATAATGATGACACCGCCCCCATAATTATTGCAACACCAACTACTCGGGCACAGAAACAACCTAAGCGAAAGAAGCCTGAGTCAGGAGAAGACCCACGAATTGGGGAAGCTCTTAACATTTTAAAAGGTGCCGCTACAAGTGCTTCTTCGCAACAAGATGAGTGCGGCGTCTATGGGCAACACGTGGCAAACAAATTAAGAAACTATAGTAAGAGAACGAGAGCCATAGTCCAACATCAGATCAATAACACGCTATTCAATGCTGATATGGGACATTTTGACATGGAAACTAGACCTTTTTCCGCATCTTCCAACTCAACCTCCACCCTTAGTTCACTTACACACTTAGTCCACTCCTCTCCTGCACCCACTCCTTCTCCCTCAAACCCAGAATGAATCCCAGTCCATTCTGTCCGATGAATCCCAGGCTGAGTCCCAGTCACAGTCATTGTTTTATTGGAAAGATTTGAGTTAAAAAGAGTTAGTTTGTATTCTTAAGAAATAAAATTGAATAAAGACATTTGTGATTATATATTTCTCATTTTTTATTTTATTCCCTACACATAATATGAGGGTAGCATGCAACGTTACAACACGTGTAGTATTTACGTATAGCAAACTATTATGCTAATGTTATTTATTATTACTATATTAATGTTTAATTATTACCTTGATGTAATCTTTCAGTGCTTCAATCAAAGCGTTGCATGTTTCTCCAATTATCACACTAATGCGTTGCTTGGATATCTTGAATAAATACTGCAGGCTGGTATACGAGTCCCCTGAGGCTAGAAAGAGTAGAGTTACAGCCAAACGATCTTTGACCGGTATGGCTCTTCGGAATTGTGTATCCTTCTTCGCAATTCTGGGGCTTACAAGGTTAATTAATATTTCAAAAACCTCTGCTGTCAATCGCGTAAAGTTTTCCAAATGCCCATGGTCCATTTCACTCAATAGCGACATATTTTTACGTTCAGAAAATAGTCACCTTAACCACGTTCTCTTCAATTCCTTCTTTTTGGCTAAGGAATAAATAATGAAGAAAGCACCTGCTGCCACTGTCAAATCCATATTTACACTGAGCAAAACGGTGGGAATAAGACGAGCACTGGTGAACACGCAGAATACAGCGAGCTTGCGTTCGAACAGCTCGTTCGGTTCGTTCGTGCGCTGTCTGCTCGTTCGGTTCGTTCGGACTGAAATGCTCAAGTCAAGACGCGCCTAAAGATCTTCAAACAGGGGCAGTCACTGAACCAAGAAGGAATTAAATGGTGAAGGTAAGGATTGTTGAGCCAAACTTGACACATTAGACTAAAACAATACTTCCCATTTAATGATAACTCTTTATCATAAATTCCAGCAGTCATAACCGTAAAAATAAACTGGAGATTCCTCAATACTTTATTACTACCGTAGTCATTTCAATGATTCGTAGTTAACTCTGACCGTTGCTGTTTAGGGCTAATTCGCCCAGACAACAACAAGCCTTGTTAGGCTGTGATCTACTTCAAATTTAGTATATAGATGAATATTTATAAATTTACATTATCATAACCGACCTAATTTGGCCAGGTTATATAAATTTAAAGCTTGATCAGTTAAGGTAAGCCCTAACTAAACTTAATCCATTTTACGAAATTTATACAAGCCTTGTAAGGCTATGATTTATTTCAAATTTAGTATATGGATGAATATTTATAAATTTACATTATTATAACCGACCAAATTTGGCCACGTTACTTGAATTTAAAGCTTAATCAGTTAGGGTAGGCCCTAATTAAGCTTAATCCATTTTACAAAATTTATAATACGACCCGCAGGTTTCCGAACGGTTTTCCCTTCAAATAAAGGACGACAAAAGGAGAAATTTTCCATATTCTTGGATTTTGGAGCTAGGTAGGGTAATTAAATTTATGCAGATTCTTAAAAAGGATCTCGTATAAAATAAAATTTCGGCCAAATATATTTTTCATATTTCATATTTAGTTCAATATACTCATAATGAATTACTATCATATTGAACTATCACAGGCAACTTTTGCCTAAGTTTAATATTGCACATTTTTATCTGGCCAATTTGTTAATTCAAAGATTCTCAAAACCAAACAATGAAATATTACAGCGGGAAATCAGCTTTTAGAATCTTATGATTCTATTATATTAAAATTTACAATTACTCATAGACCTACCTACCTACTCGTATTAAATTAAAATTAGCCCCAAGGTAAATAAAGATTAACAATTTCAGAGGAATCTCCTTGGGAAGAAGGTTAGGAGAAGCAGAGTGGGCTGCATCCCTCTACCTCCCTATGGAGTAGAGGACCATTCTGCAACAAATGGAAGAGTCAGCCGTACCGTACCCTTGCACTAAAAATCCCCAAATTGTTAGACCATAGTATCGTACCTCTTTTAATTAAGTTTCAACATCATATTTTATCATTTATCTTAAGATATCAGTATCAAATCAAAGATTTGAATACAATAGCTAAAAGGAAGTCCCTTAAATTTTTCTTTTTTGTGTCTTAAGATTAGGTTAGCCATATAATAAAATGTTAATTTGTGTTGAATTTAATATAATTTGCCTTCCGGTTAATCTTCAAACTTTTCTGAACAGCACCTCATAGCTAATGTATTCCTGAATTCATCCAAAATACTTTAAGGGTTGGTAGAAAACATTACTTGAGTTTGAATGTCTACATTTTGTTTGAAGTACGTAATTAACACCATCACTTTTATGTTTGAAACATTAAAATTAAGAAGTTTTGTAGGAAAGAGTGAATTTTAATGTTTCAAGTACGGAATTAACACCAGTAGTATAGCCGCAAAAGGTTAGAGTGCAGGAATGTTGCAAATTATTACGTAATGTTGCAATGTTGCAAAAGGGGGGTGAGGGTTATGCGACAACCCAATGTTGCAAAAGGGGGGTTATACAAACCTCAATGTTGCAAAGGGGGTGGGGGTTATACAACAACTCAATGTTGCAAAGGGGGGGTGGGGTGTTGCAAAAAGGGGGTGGGGGGATGCTGCAGGTGCAACAAGGGGTCATGAAACTTGGAGGCGGCGTTATCCCCCAAGAGAAAGGAGAGGTGTTCACCTGGCAGGAGCCAAGTGCATATTAAGACTTCAGCCGAGTAGGCGTTGTCTTATAGACTCCTAATCAGCCAGTTGGCTTAGAAGGAGCCAAGGGGGGAGGGGTACACCTGAAGGGGAGAGAAAGAGAGAGTATCGGCCTTTGTTGCCAACCCCAAAATGGGATTGCAAGGGCATGCAACTTGGAGGCGGAGTTCTCCCCCAAGCTATTTTCCCGAAAGGGGTATACCTAACCTAAGAGGCCTCTAAGGGGTTTTCCCAAAGGGCCAGAAAGAGAAAGGACCAGAGATCCTTGCTCGGCTGGGAGCCGAGCTTTTATGACCCGGTCGTCAGCCTCTCGCTCTTTTGTAGATCTCTAATCCGTCATTTGGCTGAGTTGCCAGAGAGCGCCATGTATTTAATTCCAATAGAAGGCAGAGTTGCCAGTTTGTGCTATATATTTAATTAATTCTAATCGAAGACTGAGTTGCCAGATAGCAATATTTATTAAATTAAACCATATATTAATCATCCATTTAAATACCACAATATATTTATACGATGGTTAGTTAATCAATACAGATGCATCTTCTTAATTCCAACAATTAAAAGAAATTCTGTTTATTAAATAAATAATTTAAACACACGCTCTTTACACAATAAATCACTTTATTATAAATTTCACAATTGAATAACAGTGGGAAAGGAAAAGAAACCTTACGAAGATAGGTGAAATAAACGAAAATTCAAAACACACGGTCGTCCCTCTCCTCCCTCATTCCCCCCAAACTACTCACCCCATCTGTGCTTGTATATATATATATATATATATATATATATAGTAAACGAATGAACAACTCGTGCACACACACACACACGCACACACACACGCGCCTCTGTACATATCATGTGAATGAAAATCAGAAAAAAATGCCAAAGTATATTATTTTAAATCAAATGAAGCTAAACGTCTATTAATGTAAAACAAATGAATTTTCTCCTTTTAAGAGAATCAATTATTATAAGAAATTAATTATTCAATATAAGAAATTAATCATTAAACGCTGTTTTTTTCTTTCACGATGAAAGGATTTCCGAGAATCTGGGTCAACTCAAAACACACGGTCGTCCCCCCTCCTCCCTCATTCCCCCCAAACTTCTCACCCTTCGCGAACGTCAAAATATTAGTTCAGACGAAATACACACAAATGAACAACCTTCTCCTTACCTTATATATATATATATATATATATATATATATATATATATATATATATATATATATATATATATATATAGAAAGAATCATAATAACCGTGTCTATTTAATTTTGTCATTCCTTATATATATATATATATATATATATATATATATATATATATATATATATATATATAAAGGAATTTTCACCTTAAAGTGAATTAAAACATTAAAAAAAATCACTAAACAATTAAAAGAAATCGTTCCATTAACATATTCTCAAATCTATACACACACACACACACACACGAGGAAAGGGTTACCGAGAATCTGGGTCAATTCGAATCGCTTGCCCAGAGGCCTTTTTGAAATAACCGCGAGTTGACCTTTCTTCCAGACCACTTGGGATAAATCTCGCTTCACTCCAAATCTTAATTTTGCTGTTGTTATTACTTCTACAATGAAATACATTCTCGAAGCGAAGAAAATGTTTTATACTTTCTTAACTTGCCGATTTCTGTTAATTATGATTTTGATAACTAAGTTTTTTCAAAATTACGCATGTACTCTGAAAGTACTAACAATTTCACGATTCTTAGTTATTGTTTTCAATTACATGTTTTCTGTATAAACATCTGCAAAAGAACAGCTTCAGAGATCATTTACACCATGCGTACACTTATCTCGTGTACACAGTTAGTGGGAAATAAAAACGTACCAATGAAACTATAGAATCATTTTGAATTCATTCACACCAGGCGTACACCTATCTCGTGTATATATATATATATATATATATATATATATTATATATATATGGGAATGAACTCAGAATGTTACCCTGAAAGAGAGAGAGTTTTGTTCATTCTTTTAAAATAAATAAAGGAATGGATATATATATGTAGGGTAGTACAAATTACAGTAGTAATAATAATTAACTCTTTCTCGCCGAATTGGAAAGCTTTTCACCCGACCTTAGACCTACAGTTTAACGTGGATTCAGAAATACATCTCGTCAGGGAATGATTGCTCACTATTTCATTGAGATAATTAAAGCTCATATACAGGACCTGCATTGTCTATAAGATCTGTGGCGCGTGCAGCCTTCAGAAGATGTGAACAGCTGTTCTGTGGATCAGTTCAAGAAATACATCTCGTCAGGGAGTCGTTGCTCATCATAATTTCAACATAACAGGATCATTTGATTATTGATCCGTGGGTAGTATGACCGCAAAACATGTTAATGCACGATTTTTCTCTTTAGTAATAATAACAACTAGCTCTTCCCCGAATTGTAACAACGGTTAAGGTTTTCACTCCGCCTTAGACCCACAGTTTAACGTGGAAACTGAATGCTCTTTTCTTTTTTGAAAATATAATTAAAGGAATGGATATATTTATAATTTCTTTATTATAAAATGTGAAACATGCAGTCTTCAGAAGATGTGAACAGCTGTTCTGTCGATCAGTTCAAGAAATACATCTCGTCAGGGAGTCGTTGCTCATCATTATTTCAACATAACAGGTTCATTTGATTACACTAGGCAACAAATTTCACCTTTTTTTTGTTACAGACACGTGAACTACTGATTCCTACTAAAGCGCTGATGCTGATTTCAGATCTGATATCAAAATTTCTCTATCACGTCCAGATTTTGTGTAACCGAAAACCCCTATTTTTCATTTTTTTTCTCACCCGCTTCTATTACGAAAGCCGTCTAAGCTACTTTTCCGTGCCACGTTTTATGTTAAGCATACTTAAATAATTAGTGAACAGGGATGTCTTTCCTCCTTTATTCTGGCTTAAGACAGACAGCGGAATTCCGCTGGCGGAGTTACCAACCCTGCGCCCAACCATCCACCCAAAGCGCGTTAGTATTTTGTTGTTACTACTGAAAGGCAAATTCCTGTTCTTAAGTGAAACTTTGGTGTGTCCTCTTCCTTTGTCGCTTGTCGGATGACGAGCTCTCCTTCTGCAGGAACCAACAATAATCTCCCATCATATTTGGGTTGAAATTACCTTGGTATCTGTTTTCCATAACTGAGATCTGTTGGTGGAAGCGCTCACCATGCTCGTCACTTACAGCCCCAAGGTTGGCCGGGAAGAAGTCAAGATGAGAATGTAAAAAATGAATTTTCAAAGACATTCTGCATCCCATTATTTCATAAGATTTAAGCATTTTCTACGAGTTTACGGTGGTTTTCAGCTTTCTGGTTTCCAAGAAAATTTTTGACAACTTCAACGAAAGATGCCCATGCTCCTAGTTCATTCTCATTTAGGTTAGATGGAAACGATGAGTCGTGGATGACACTGCGGATCTGTGGTCCAGTGAAAACTCCAGCTTCTAGCTTAGCATCTGTCAATATTCCTTTGAATTTATCCTTTAAATATTGGAAACCACTACCTTGATGATCCATACCCTTCACGAAATTTTTCATAAGGCCAAGTTTAATGTGAAGTGGTGGAAGATGTACTTTCTGAGGGTCAATAAGTGCTGGGTGTTTCACATTGTATTTACCAACAACATGTTCAGTTCTAGATGGCCAATCATGTTTTTTGTAGTGGTTCTTGTCATCTCTGCTGTTCCATAGACACAAAAAGCACATATGCTTTGTGTAGCCCAACTGTAACCCAAGAAGTAATGATACAACTTTA
The DNA here is from genome assembly GCA_023014485.1 of Bathynomus jamesi. NCBI lineage: Eukaryota > Metazoa > Arthropoda > Malacostraca > Isopoda > Cirolanidae > Bathynomus > Bathynomus jamesi. The sequence continues at coordinate 216,355 of JAJOZX010001334.1, forward strand.
AGGTCGCCACAAATATTCCATGTGTGGTCCTTATATTTGATGAGTCTTAGCAGCAGTTTCATCGATTCATAAATCTCATTAAGGCCAGTGGCATGTGCTACAGGTATTGAAGGTTTTTCATTGCCGTTGTGCAGTAATACAGCTTTAAGGCTAGCTTTACTAGAGTCAATGAACAGTCTCCATTCTTTTGGATCATAGCGACAGCCAATCCCTTGCATCAGACCACTGATATCGTGGCAGAAACAAACGTTTTCTTCCTGTAAGTAAAATGATGAAAACTGCAAATGGCGATGGCGGAAATGGGAAACTTTGGTGTTTGGTTGGAGAAGATTAAATTCTTGAAGTCTTGAACCAAGCAACTCTGCCTTTTCTTTTGGTAATTCCAAATCGCGCACTAAGTCATTTAACTCCGCTTGACTTAACAAATGTGGGGAAATATTTGCATCTGGAACATATATGCCATCTTTCCCTGTTTCTATATCACTAGCAGAATCTTCAGATGAACTGCTGTCTGTTATCGTTGCTGGTGGAACTGGTGGTGGATTTGTTTCATCATGTGGTACTGGTTTCATTGCTGATTCGCAGTTTGGGTACGTGATCTTTGATTTGTTTTTCTTTGTGAAACCAGCAATCTTTGTCAAACAAAAATAACAATCATTGAAGTGATTTTTCGGCTCACGCCAAACCATGGGGACTGAGAACGGCATAGCTTTTCTTTTACCATTCATCCAAGCTATTAACATTGCATTGCACTGTGCACAGCAAATATGTGGTGCCCAGTCCCTCTGTTGGTCTTCTAACTTACAGTCAAAATAACACTTGTAGGCAAGTTTAATCTTTGTTGTTATGTTTCTACGTTGTGGCTTAGGTGTATATTGTCCACAGACAAAGCAGAAGTTGTCTGGGTGATTTACACAAGCACGTCTATTTGATGCCATTTTGAATTACCATACAATATCTGAAAAAACGTAGAAAGTAATTATTACGATGTGCAAAATAAAAAGAAATACACACCGTAGTACAAAACAAATGCTATAAAAACACACAAGTCACCACAACCTGTCACTTGCTCATCAGCAGAGAGCTTCGACAACCGTTCTGCTTGACTGTCACGTAGCGACTTACCGTTGGGCCGTTGCCCGTTACTATGCTCTTGACTCAGTGTTGCCAACTCGGGATAAATTTTATTTATCAAAATTGTTCGAATTTGTATATAGTTGGCAAAAAAAATTGCTTTAACCTTGAAAAGCAAGTTTCATATTACTGGCATTAAGCCGATTAAAACCAAAATCTGGACGTGGTAGAAAATTTTACTAAAAGTGATTTGCATTTTACACAAAATCTAGACGTGATAGAAAAAATCTAATTATAGATTTGAAATCAGCATACCGAAATTAGCTAGGAGCACCTATTTGGTCTTCTGTAACAAAATCTTTGTTGCCTAGTGTTATTGATCCGTGGGTAGTATGACCGCAAATCATGTTAATGCACGATTTTTCTCTTTAGTAATAATAACAACTAGCTCTTCCCCGAATTGTAACACCGGTTAAGGTTTTCACTCTGCCTTAGACCTACAGTTTAACGTGGATTCAGAAATACATCTCGTCAGGGAATGATTGCTCACTATTTCATCGAGATAATTAAAGCTCATATACAGGACCTACATTGCCTATAAGATCTGTGGCGCGTGCAGCCTTCAGAAGATGTGAACAGCTGTTCTGTGGATCAGTTCAAGAAATACATCTCGTCAGGGAATCGTTGCTCACTCTTCCACATTTCAACATAACAGGATCATTTGATTATTGAACCGGATTTAAAATAACAGGATCATTTGATCCGGGGGGTAGTATGGCTGCAAAACATGCTAATGCACGATTTTTCTCTTTAGTAATAATAACAAATAGCTCTTCCCCGAATTGTAACAACGGTTAAGGTTTTCACTCCGCCTTAGACCCGCAGTTTAACGTGGAAACCGAATGCTCTTTTCTTTTTTAAAAATATAATTAAAGGAATGGATATATTTATAATTTCTTTATTATGAAATGTGAAACATGCAGTCTTCAGAAGATGTGAACAGCTGTTCTGTGGATCAGTTCAAGAAATACATCTCGTCAGGGAATCGTTGCTCACTATTTCATCGAGATAATTAAAGCTCATATATAGGACCTGCATTGCCTATAAGATCTGTGGCGCGTGCAGCCTTCAGAAGATGTGAACAGCTGTTCTGTGGATCAGTTCAAGAAATACATCTCGTCAGGGAATCGTTGCTCACTCTTCCACATTTCAACATAACAGGATCATTTTATTATTGAACCGGATTTAAAATAACAGGATCATTTGATCCGGGGGGTAGTATGGCTGCAAAACATGCTAATGCACGATTTTTCTCTTTAGTAATAATAACATATAGCTCTTCCCCGAATTGTAACAACGGTTAAGGTTTTCACTCCGCCTTAGACCCACAGTTTAACGTGGAAACAGAATGCTCTTTTCTTTTTTAAAATATAATTAAAGGAATGGATATATTTATAATTTCTTTATTATAAAATGTGAACCATGCAGTCTTCAAAAGATGTGAACATCGGCTCTGTGGATCAGTTCAAGAAATACATCTCGTCAGGGAGTCGTTGCTCATCATAATTTCAACATAACAGGAACATTTGATTATTGAACGGATTTAAAATAACAGGATCATTTGATTATTGATCCGGGGGTAGTATGTCTGCAAAACATGGTAATGCACGATTTTTTCTATGTAGTAAATATATAGAAAATAAATATACATTTTGAATGATCAATTAAAAATAATAATAGTTTAAGAAATATGAACGAGGAATATGCATATAATCAAAAAATATGTCCGTCAATATAACAGTACAGGAGAAATATATATATATATATATATATATATATATATATATATATATATATATATATACCCAATTATGGAGATATATAGAAAATAAATATACATTGGAATGATCAAAACTAAGAAATAATATAACCATCAACATAGCAGAAATATATACACACAACTAAATAAATAAATACATACACTTTATCTTCTACCGCGCAAAATAAGAAATCGTATAGCCATCAATATATCAGAAATACACACACACACACACACACACACACACACACACAAATATGTTAAATATATAAATACATTTCACTTTTTTTCAAAATACTGAACTCGCACTTAACCGAGTCTACAATTACATCATTATTGCTCTGCATTACGCAGTATACGCGGTTTAATAATATTTCACCGCTTAAAGTATACGGAAACCTGTACTCGATATGAAGGGCTTTCATATCGTTCAGTACTATTTTTATTCCCACTTTACAACCGGTTGGTAAGTTATCTTTAAATACGTCTAGAATACAATCAAAAGCAAGCACAGAGTTCATCGTTAGCCACATTATTAAACACAAGTTTATAAACACGCCTTTCCAATCGAGGGTTTATTTCTACCGACCCGAGCTTTTCAATCGTGAACTCATCTTCACTCAACATAGCGGCAATTAAAATAATCTTCTAAATCGTTACGACAACTGCTCGTTATATAAATCTCGGTTTTAATGTTTTAACACTCCCTGAATGCGCACCAGACAGTTCCCGTCAGGGTAAATTTCATGAACTAGGCACATTTTATAACGGTTTTATTGTTTTACCACTCACCATTTCCACAAACTAAACGTCTTCACACTCCGGTGCACTATTTGAGAGAAACATATAACCATATTTTACCTTTTTATTTGACAGACGATACTCGTCTCTAAAGTCTGCTAAAAACTCACGCAGGACACTAGCCACAACCTCACTTGAGCCTCATCATGATATACATTAATATAGTGATAAAAATACTTAAGATTGTCCATGATGACGACATTTACATTTTCAACCGAAGTGTACGAGTTAACAATAGACACATCAATGATTATATTCGAGACATATATATTTAAAAACACGTGATAAATAAGTTAACAATTGAAATTATGTTAACACAGAAATAACAGAAAACAAGAAAAAACAAATGCATAGATTTGGTGATCACAAAAAACAGTAACCTAATACTTTAAAGAAAGCATTCTATTAAATACTTTTAGCCTATGTTCACGAATTAATACCGGTTTTAAAATAGATTCGAGACGAAGACCGTCTGGACTGATTTTATAGAAATTCAAGGATTCCAAGTTGATCACGAAAGAAGTTATGTAGTCATCTTCCATGCTGCAAAATCTCGTCGTTTGCCTGTCTGCTCAGAACACCGACAAGAGGTAAGATCGAATCCACATCAAAACAAAATTTTAGTCGCTAAAATAACAGCCTGAGCATTGTTCATTTTCTAAATTATCTTTGATTCGTTTTGGTAAAATTGAGTAAACTGCAGCCTTTGTTTCCTGATCAGAAACTCTCCGCCTTTTTCTGGTATGGTGCAAGGTTTCGTTGCAACCATATTCACTGCTCGAGTCTACTTCACAGTCGTTGTCTTCTAATCTAGATTTACACTCTTCACTAATGCATTCAATGGGTGAATAATCATCTTGGTTGATATTATTGACACCACAATCGAGAGGGCTCACTGGGGTAACGGACACTTCAGGTAATGGTGCGGGCGCTTGAGGTGGGTCGGGGACAATCTCCTCAGGTTGCCCTTGTGGCGGGGAAAATATTGTGTGGAGGTAATTATGTGCTGCTTCTAAGTAAACAAAACGGGCTTTATGTAACGCAGTGGCAACTAATAATGATTTATGCAAAGATGCACCAGCTCTTCCGGAACGTCTGGATGCAATTTTACCGAGCGATATATTTATCAACTTGTGTGCTTCAAACCCGTTTGGAACGTCAGATATCATGTTCACCACTTAGGAATTGGTCAAGGCACAGAGAGCTAACTAACACGACTCCATCCTCTATTACCAATCTTGTAATGAGTTAAAGTGAAATTTTCGCCTGCCTTTATACAATGTCGTTCTGACGTCATTATCAAGCTCCACGCAGGGAATTTCCAGGTAGTAGCATGAATCACGTTGCTGTTCTTTCACCTGTGCACACACACACACACACACACAGAACAGCTGTTCACATCTTCTGAAGACTGCATGTTCCACATTTTATAATAAAGAAATTATAAATATATCCATTCCTTTAATTATATTTTTAAAAAAGAAAAGAGCATTCAGTTTCCACGTTAAACTGTGGGTCTAAGGCGGAGTGAAAACCTTAACCGTTGTTACAATTCGGGGAAGAGCTAGTTGTTATTATTACTAAAGAGAAAAATCGTGCATTAACATGTTTTGCGGTCATACTACCCCCGGATCAATAATCAAATGATCCTGTTATGTTGAAATTATGATGAGCAACGACTCCCGGACGAGATGTATTTCTTGAACTGATCCACAGAACAGCTGTTCACATCTTCTGTAGGCTGCACGCGCCACAGATCTTATAGACAATGCAGGTCCTGTATATGAGCTTTAATTATCTCGATGAAATAGTGAGAAATCATTCCCTGACGAGATGTATTTCTGAATCCACGTTAAACTGTAGGTCTAAGGTCAGGTGAAAAGCTTTCCAATTCGGCGAGAAAGAGTTAATTATTACTACTACTGTAATTTGTACCACCCTATATATATGTATCCATTCCTTTATTTATTTTAAAAGAATGAACAAAACTCTCTCTCTCTCTTTCTTTCTATATATATATATATATATATATATATATATATATATATATATATATATATATATGAGATAGGTGTACGCCTGGTGTGAATGAATTCAAAATGATTCTATAGTTTCATTGGTACGTTTTTATTTCCCACTAACTGTGTACACGAGATAAGTGTACGCATGGTGTAAATGATCTCTGAAGCTGTTCTTTTGCAGATGTTTATACAGAAAACATGTAATTGAAAACAATAACTAAGAATCGTGAAATTGTTAGTACTTTCAGAGTACATGCGTAATTTTGAAAAAACTTAGTTATCAAAATCATAATTAACAGAAATCGGCAAGGTTAAGAAAGTATAAAACATTTTCTTCGCTTCGAGAATGTATTTCATTGTAGGAGTAATAACAACAGCAAAATTAAGATTTGGAGTGAAGCGAGATTTATCCCGAGTGGTCTGGAAGAAAGGTCAACTCGCGGTTATTTCAAAAAGGCCTCTGGGCAAACGATTCGAATTGACCCAGATTCTCGGTAACCCTTTCCTCGTGTGTGTGTGTGTGTGTGTGTGTGTGTGTGTGTGTGTGTGTGTGTGTATATAGATTTGAGAATATGTTAATGGAACGATTTCTTTTAATTGTTTAGTGATTTTTTTTAATGTTTTAATTCACTTTAAGGTGAAAATCCGTTTATATATATATATATATAAGGAATGACAAAATTAAATAGACACGGTTATTATGATTCTATATATATATATATATATATCTATATCTATATATATATATATAAAAGGTAAGGAGAAAGTTGTTCATTTGCGTGTATTTCGTCTGAACTAATATTTTGACGTTCGCGAAGGGTGAGAAGTTTGGGGGGAATGAGGGAGGAGGGGGGACGACCGTGTGTTTTGAGTTGACCCAGATTCTCGGAAATCCTTTCATCGTGAAAGAAAAAAACAGCGTTTAATGATTAATTTCTTATATTGAATAATTAATTTCTTATAATAATTGATTCTCTTAAAAGGAGAAAATTCATTTCTTTTACATTAATAGACGTTTAGCTTCATTTGATTTAAAATAATATACGTTTGGCATTTTTTTCTGATTTTCATTCACATATGTACAGAGGCGCGCGTGTGTGTGTGTGCACGAGTTGTTCATTCGTTTATTATATATATATATATATACAAGCACAGATGGGGTGAGTAGTTTGGGGGGAATGAGGGAGGGAGGAGGGGGACGACCGTGTGTTTTGAATTGTCGTTTATTTCACCTATCTTCGTAAGGTTTCTTTTCCTTTCCCACTGTTATACGTGACTTAAATTGTGATATTTATAATAAAAATAGGAATTAAGTAATAAAGTTAATGTTTTAATTCACTTTAAGGTGAAAATCCATTTAAATATATATATATATATATATATATATATATATATATATATATATATATATAAGGAATGACAAAATATACGTTTGGCATTTTTTTCTGATTTTCATTCACATGATATGTAAATAGGCGCGTGTGTGTGTGCGTGTGTGTGTGTGTGTGTGTGTGTGTGTGCACGAGTTGTTCATTCGTTTATTATATATATATATATACAAGCACAGATGGGGTGAGAAGTTTGGGGAGAATGAGGGAGGAGAGCGACGACCGTGTGTTTTGAATTGTCGTTTATTTCACCTATCTTCGTAAGGTTTCTTTTCCTTTCCCACTGTTATTCAATTGTGAAATTTATAATAAAGTGATTTATTGTGTAAAGAGCGTGTGTTTAAATTATTTATTTAATAAACAGAATTTCTTTTAATTGTTGGAATTAAGAAGATGCATCTGTATTGATTAACTAACCATCGTATAAATATATTGTGGTATTTAAATGGATGATTAATATATGGTTTAATTTAATAAATATTGCTATCTGGCAACTCAGTCTTCGATTAGAATTAATTAAATATATAGCACAAACTGGCAACTCAGCCTTCTATTGGAATTAAATACATGGCGCTATCTGGCAACTCAGCCAAATGACGGATTAGAGGTCTATAAAAGAGCGAGAGGCTGACGACGGAGTCATACAAGCTCGGCTCACAGCCGAGCAAGGATCTCTGGTCCTTTCTCTTTCTGGCCCTTTGGGAAAACCCCTTAGAGGCCTCTTAGGTTAGGTATACCCCTTTGGGGAAAATAGCTTGGGGGAGAAGTCCGCCTCCAAGTTGCATGCCCTTGCAATCCCATTTTGGGGTTGACAACAAAGGCCGATATTCTCTCTTTCTCTCTTTCTCCCCCTTCAGGTGTACCCCTCCCCCCTTGGCTCCTAAGCCAACTGGCTGATTAGGAGTCTATAAGACAACGCCTACTCGGCTGAAGTCTTAATATGCACTTGGCTCCTGCCAGGTGAACACCTCGCCTCCTTTCTCTCCTTCTCCTTTCTCTTGGGGGATAACGCCGCCTCCAAGTTTCATGACCCCTTGTTGCACCTGCAGCATCCCCCACCCCCCTTTCTTGCAACACCATACCCCCGTTTGCAACACCCCACCCCGCTTTGCAACATTGAGTTGTTGTTTAACCCCCACCCCCTTTGCAAGATTGAGTTGTTGCGTAGCCACACCCCCTTTGCAACATTGAGTTGTTGCATACCCCCACCCCCTTTGCAACATTGCAACATTACGTAATAATTTGCCCCATTCCTGCACTCTAACCTTTTGCGGTTATACTACTAACATCATCAGTGTTATATTGGAAATTAGTATAGCTATATCGGCGTCAGAAATCTTTTATAGTATGAGTAGCTAACTGTCTGATTTCAGGTTTGGTAGGCTAGCTTTGTTTTATGCATTTCTTTTTTAAAAGGTAAACTGTGATTTTAGACTACATAATAAAACTTTAGTTTGAAATTCCTTTCAATAGAGCATATTTTCACATAATCTGCAGAGGGGGCAGTGTTTAACACACAATATAGCATGTCACACCAAAAAGCCGACACACTATGACTAAAAACTGTTTTCAGAGTTTCAGTATGCAATTTCCTTACTGAAACTCTCCCATCAAACTCTGTATCTCAAAACTAAACATAGTCAGTTTTTTCAATCTTTCCCACTCTTCTCAGGCTAGTGATAAGACTGGTAGCTCTACATTGTACAACTTTAAGCATGTCTCTGATGAGTAGGCCTGCAAAAAATATATATATTTAAATAAAAGTAAAAGGTTATTACATATTCCTAAGCAACTCTTAATACATCGTCAGCCAGACTCCTTACTGAGCGGACGCATTCCCTAGGCTCCTTGATATTGTTTCTACTTTTCGATATTGCCGATAAATTTACTTTTGGAAAGTTCTGAATTTTATATACTTGCGTTTATATTCACATTGTTATAGTTAAGTAACTGAATATTAATGATTTTTAGCGATTTAGAAGTTTTCATAGCGTGCCGGCTTAATTTAACTTAAACTTGTGACAGATATAAACGTTAACTACCTTAACTTGCGCGATGCCGTTGCAGAAAGTGTCGTGTGCTAGGTGTGGGGTTAATCGGTGGTAAACGGATTTTGAAGATTACAACGGCGGTCCTATGGCGATTAACGAGAGATCGGTTTGTTTCTTTTGTGAGTTAAGGGAAGAGATAGTTGTTGTTGTTGTTGGTTAGCCGATCAGCCCACCCTGATCGAGCAAGCCGGCGGCACGCAGGTAACCGATCGCTCTCTCCGGAGTGGACCAGAGGTTCAGCGCACTAGTGATATTGTGTTCTATGTTGTGCTAGAGCGGTACAGTCTGTCGTGAGACTGAAACTGGCGTTACGTGAGTTCCCCGGGTATAGGACCTATGTCCCTATCGGGGAACGACCGGTTTCTCCCCCTCAGCATAGATTTCGAAGCAATTTACGAAGAGGTCCGGGGCTCAGGAGATCCCCCATCCCTCACCGATGTGGGAGGTGTTCTTTTTGGTCACGTGATTGACCAGTGCACTACGTCGATTAGCTGATCATTCCATTTCTAGGGCTAGGAGTCGGGGGGAATCTTCTCCCCTAGCCATTAGCCTATGGATAGGCTGTATTGGGTTCCCGGAGTCAACGGGACGCGATAAGTCTTTCGGGGTACGACAACACGTGACGACCGTACCTTGCACCACGTCGGTTAGCCTATGATTCCATGAATTTGTGTAAAGCTAGGAGTCGGGGGGAAATCTAATCTAATCTTCTCCCCAGAGCCATAGGCTTTATGGATAGGCCTCGTATTGGGTTCCCGGAGTGATGGGATCGCCGATGAGTCTAAACGTGTGCCGGGACAACCTGGAATTTTGCGAATGGAGCTAGTAGCCGCGCAAAGTAGCCTCTGTAGCCGTTCAATTAATTCTCGGTTCACGTCCCCGGGTACCTATCGAAGTTTGACCGTGGCTGAAAGCACCTATGAAAAGGTAGGGCCGGGGTGATCCCAGCTCGACCGTACAACGCTCTATAACCCACTCGTTGACTTATAAGTAGCGCGTCATAGGGCCTATGACTTCGGCTAAAATTTTCCATCAATCGCGCGCCTAACGCCTCGGCTCGACGGAGCAACTGTCTCCCCGGTGCCTATGGCGGCCCATAGGGCCAGCGATCGGCAATAAGTGGAAAATGGAAAGCCGCGGATTGGGCTAAGAAAAGCGCCTAAATCTTGTGAGATTCAATGGGTAGGTAACATCTATGCAAGGGGTGAGATTGTGAGTTTTAGTCTCACGGAATCTACCAGTTGAATTAATTCCCGTAGCAATGTGATGTAGGATGCTGCCTAATCGAAATTCTCACAACTTACCCAATGGGTGTTGTAGACCGTCATAATGTGTTCAATTGTTTGTGGTGTGTCCTGGCACAGGTGGCAGGTGTATGTGGAGTTATCTAGTCTGTGTTTATATGTCTGTAAGTTGGGGTGATGTCCACATCGGAGTTGTGCTAAATTAACTCGATCCAATCTGCTCAGGCTGGTCTCTGACCTGTCAATGGGTGGCGGCTTCGACGTAAGACCACATTCGGACCGAGTCGTGTCAGTGCTTTGTGGGTTAGGTGTGTGTGTGTGTTTTTTCTGTACTGTGTGATGTCTTTGGTGCGTGGTATGGAATGGAATATTTGGTTATAGTCTTTCTGGTGTTACCTTAATGGTGCGAGGTGTCGGTGCGTGTTGTACATGTAGTGGCAAGGGTGTTGTAGGTTAGTTGTCGCTGTTGCCATGAATTGTGTTCCCCTCATGTCTAAATGTTCCCTAACTTTCAGTATTTTTGTGTGCAGGTGTTCTACTGGTGTTTGAGTGCATTCTGTAATGATATGAAGTGCGTTGTTTTGTATTGTCTGTAAGGTGTTTGTGTGTTTGAGATAATGGGTGCCCAGCATGGGCTAGTATAGTCCATAACTGAGCGAATATATTGTTTGTATATAGATGTTTCCTGCTGGTGTCCAAAGTTTGTGCCTGTTAGTACCCTAAGCGTGTTAAGTCTTGACGTACATTTGTTTTTAATGTCCCGAATGTGGTTTGCAAAAGATAATGTGTTGTATGTGACCCCCAAGTATTTTGGTCTTGCGAGTGTGTGGAATGTTAGTGTTGTTTAGTGTAAGCTGTGGATTTATCTGGTGTTCTTTTGTGTTGCTTGTAAGCAAGGTGATGGTTGATTTTGTGGACGCTACTTTGAGCCTGTGTATGAGCCAATCTTGTATACTGTTTATGTATGTTTGTAGGGAATTTGTAGAGGTGTCGATGTTGTTGTGGGTGGATGTTAGTGATGTCATCTGCATATGATAAGGTAAGCTTGTTATCGATGGGTGTTGGGTTGTCATGCATGTATAAGTTGAAGAGTGTTGGTGAGAGAATAGAGCCTTGAGGGACCCTGTTCGGAAAAAGCTTGTTTTTGGATGACTTGCCATTAAATGTGACATGCGAGTATCTTCCTGAAAGATAGTTGCTCAGCCACCTTTTGGTGTTATTGTGCATGTTTGTCTTGATTATTTTGTTTATGAGAGGGAAGCGTGGGATAGCATCAAATGCTTTACTAATGTCTATTGTTGCTAATAGTGTACGTTGAGCTGGTCGTCTGGAGTTGATGCCATCAGTGATGTGCTCCTTGAGGTTAGTGAGTAATGTCGTGGTTGAGTGGTGAGGTCTGAATCCATGTTGAGTAGATGATAGTGGTATGTGTGGGTTGGTGATTTGTAAGATTAGCCTTTGTTACTTTGGAAGGTGATATAAAACGTAATGTACACGAGGTGATGGAAAGACTTGCAACGCTTGATGAGGGCAGGGGTAGGCTTACAGTTAGCGAAGGCCGAATCTATACTAACGTTGAAGACGTTGGTAATTTGAAGGGTGAGGTCAGAACCTAGTTTCTAGAATAGGTAGTTTATCGGGAAGGTATCGGGAAATATGAATTCAACAGTCGCTTTAGAATGGCTGTCTGCGGTGAGAGCTCCCAGTCCGAGTGGGACGTCATCTAGGCCTAGGTTAGGTTAGGGGTACTACTTACCTTTCCAGGTCTTGAATTCATTATGGGGTACCCATGCCTGGTTAGATCAACTGTATGCCCAGTTAGGTCAACTGTACGCCCTTGACAATTGATTAGGTTAAGGTGTGTTATTTTCGTTAGTTTTAACGAAAATATCACGACTAAACCTAACCAATTGTCAAGGGCGTACAGTTGACTTAACCGGGCATTCAATTAACCTTTGTGGTATCCAACGCCGTAAGCGATTATACCCGGGAAGGTAAGGTTGGGTCATTGTCGGGACCCGGAAAGGTAAGTAGTACTAGGTTAGGTTACTTTTGCTGTGAATATTACCGATGAAAATAGGTTTTTCTGGTGTATTTCATGTTGTTTCAATTGATTCTGGCCTTTTTAGCCCACAATTTCCCTCTTCTTCAAAGCCCAAAGGTGGGGCAGTATCTCCATAACGGTGCATTTGCGCAAAATATGAAGGTCAGATTCCATTGAAACAGCATGAAATACACCAAAAACACCAATTAGAATTAGAGACGAAGTAGATAGGATTGATGTTGCCTCATGTCACTCGATGTCAGTGACGATGGTAGGGGGCAACGACTTGTATAGGCCTGATACGAGAGTGCCTGACCTTTTGGAGAGATATAGGGGGTTAATTAGGTCCCTGAAGGCAAGGTCAGATAGGTCTTTAGTTCTACGTATTACTCCTAGGCAAGGTTTTGGTCTTAGGATTACGTCAAAAACAATATTTTTGAACACTAAACTAGATGAGATTTGTGCTAGGGAAAATGTACCCTTCGTAAAGCTGTGATCAGAATTTAGTGATCCTAGCCATTATATAAAATATTGGGTGCATTTCAATGAAATAGGGAATGTTAGGCTGGTAGGTTAATCGATGAGAACGTTCGAAAGCTGTATAGGTCGAAGCCCTCTTTAAACGTTGTGCCCTGCGAAAAACGCCGGGCCGACGTGAAAAATACTTTAAAAAGCCGGTCCGTTGTAAAAAATAATTTAAACTTCTTTTTTGTAACGCGCGTAGTATTAGAAATAAATTGACAAAATTTAAGGCGATAATTTATTCCGGAACTACAATATACAGTAGTTGCTATAATCGAAACGTGGTGAAATACCGTGAGTCGGGACTTGTTGGGGGGAACTTGATATAGCGGGTTTTAAACTTTTTACTAATGGTAGGTTACATAGGATTGGTGGCGGCGTTTTGTTGTACATTCGTAATTCCATTAGGGCTATGAAGGTAAAGAGATTTTCTGGTAGCAATTATGCGATATGCGTTGAAGTTAGGGCGCGTAGTATTAGCTTTAATTTCGTTGTTTATTGACCTCCCGTTCAAACCCTAGATACCGATACTAGATTTTATATACTTCTTGGTAACTTTATTGATAATTGGGATAGTATAATTGTCGGAGACTTTAACTGCCTTACCATTAATTATGAGACTTTTCTTGGTAATGATGAGGTTTGAAACTGTTTGAGTTCATGGAAGATAATTTTTCACGACAGATGGTTACTGAACCAACGCGCGGTGACAATATTTTAGACGTGTTGATGACGAAGGACGAAAATATAGTCGAAGGTTTAGAAGTAGGTGAGAATATGGGATGTAGTCATCACCAAATTATTAGGTTTAAGCTCTTGATAGAAAACAGTAAGGATAGTAACGTAATAGACGTCCCTGATTTTCGTAGGGCTAATTTTGATAGTTTTGCAGAGAGGATGAGAGTAGTGGACTGGGATAATTTATTTTTGTGTAATGAAGCAAATTTTCATTGGGAGGCCTTTAAAAAAGCTTTTTGAATATCGAAAGGGAGTTTATTCCTCGTAGGACCAAGCGCGCTAGATATCATGGTAGGCCGAAGTGGTAGACTAGTGAAATAGGCGAGTTCATAAACGAGCGTAATAGAGCGTATAGACTTAACAAGCGCAATGGCACGGTAGCTAACTTTAATAGATATATTGAGCTTAGACGTCAGGTTAAAAGATCTGTTAGGAATGCTAAGCGTAATTTAGAGATACTTATATTTGCGGATAGTAAACATAATCCGAAAGAGTTTTTTGACTTCGTCAATAATCGTAAGCCGATAAAAGATAACATAGGTCTTCTTGTGGACGCTAACGGCACTTTGGCTTCCGACGCTCAGGCGATGGCGGGTATTTTTAAAACTTTTTTGAGACAGTTTTTACCGTAGAAGACGTAAATAATGTTCACGATGTGGACGATATCGTTCCATTTAGTAGCGAAACTGTTTTGAATGAAATAACTGTTTACGAAGGTGAGATTGCGCATTATATCGATAAGGTAAAAGTTAGCAAGGCTCCAGGCCCCGACGCACTTTATCCTAGACAGTTGAAAGAAGTTATCGTAGGCCCCTTAACAAAAAAATTTAATAAGTCACTGGAGGCGGGGATTATTCCTGAAGACTTCAAATTAGCTAACGTCACGCCCATTTTTAAAAAAGGCAACCGCACAGTTGGTAGCAATTATAGGCCTATTAGCTTAACGTCAAATGTCGATAAACTTTTGGAATCCGTAGTTAGGGATCATATCGTCGATGACCTAGAAAGTCGCAATTTGATTAATAGTAGTCAGCATGGGTTTCGACGCCATAGATCTTGTTTAACTAATTTGTTAGTTTTATAACGCAATAGTGCGCGAATACGATAAGCATAGAGCGGCTGACGTTATTTATTTAGACTAAAAAAAGCGTTCGATACAGTCAGTTCCGCATAGAAGATTAATTTCAAAGTTAAAGCGCACGGTGTACGCGGTCAGATAGCTAAGTGGTTAGAGGAATGGCTTCGTGCCAAGAAACAGAGGGTCATTGTTAATGGTAGTGAATCGGGGTGGTTAGATGTAGGTACCGGTGTCCCTCAGGGTTCAGTGTTAGGCCCATTGCTATTCGTAATCTACATTAACGACATAGATGTAGGCTTGACCAGTAACGTGTCAAAATTCGAGGACGATACTAAAATGGGAGGTAAAGTTTTTAACGTGGACGATAGAAATAGGCTCCAAGACGATGAAAATAGGATTATGGATTGGACGGATAAGTCGAAGAAGCAATTTAACGTAGACAAATGTAAAGTTTTGCATATAGGTTCTCGTAACAACAATTACACGTATACGATGGATGATAGACAGCGAGCGTTCACGAGGAAGTTGATTTAGGTGTACGCGAATCTAAGGGTTTAAAAGTTACGAACCAGTGCCTGGAGTCTTGTGCAAAGGCTAATAAGATGTTAGGCTTCATGCGCGTAATTTCGAATTCAAATCGAAGAATATTATATTGCCCCTTTACAAGTCCCTAGTCAGGCCTCATTTAGAATATGCCGTTCAGTTTTGATGCCCGTATTTGCGTGAGGATATTGATAGGTTGGAAAGGGTTCAGCGACGCGCCACGAAACTAATTCCGTCACGACGCAACACGTCTTACGAAGATAGGATTAAGGAGTTAGACTTGCATTCACTCGAAACTAGGAGATTAAGCGGGGAGCTTATTGAAGTTTTCAAAATCGTTAATAAAATCGATAACGTAAATTTGACAAACTGTTCACTTTCGATAATAGCAATACTCATAATAACGGATTTAAATTATGTGGCAGTCGTTTCATTACTAACATCGCTAAAAACTTTTTTAAGTTTAAAGTAATTGATAAATGGAATAATCTTCCCGCGTCCGTCGTGAACTCTACCAGCGTTAGTAGTATGACCGCAAAAAGGGAGAGTGCAAGTGCAAATACTGCAAGAGTGCTAACTTCCCCCACCCCCTTTGTTGCAAGTCACACCCATGGTGCCACCCCACCCCCTTTTGTTGCAAGGCACCCCATAGTGCCACCCCCCACCCCACTTTGTTGCAAGGCACCCCCTAAATGGGGGAGGGAGGAATGTTGCAAGAGCAACAAGGGGTTATACAACTTTGAGGCGGAGTTATCCCCCAAGCTGCAATGAACTCCGCTGGGAGAGACCTCTTTGGGGGATAAGGTTGGACGGCCTCACCTCCAAAGGGTTGTACCTAACCTAAGAGAGAGGAGAGGTGTTCGCCTGGCAGGAGCCAAGCGCATATTAAGACTTCAGCCGAGCGGACGTAGTCTTATAGGGCCCCTAATCAGCCAGTTGGCTTATCTGGCTGAGTTGCTAGATTGCGCTGTTTATTTAATTAAAGCATATATTCTGGTTTAATCAGACAGTTGGCTTAGAAGGCTGAGTTGCCAGTTTGCGCTATTTATTTAATTGAAACATATATTCTGACATAATCCACCAGTTGGCTTATCTGGCTGAGTTGCTAGATTGCGCTGTTTATTTAATTAAAGCATATATTCTGGCTTAATAAGCCAGTTGGCTTAGAAGGCTGAGTTGCCAGTTTCCGCTATTTATTTAATTAAAGCATATATTCTGGCTTATCCCCCCAGTTGGCATAATTTTCCAGTAGGCTTAGAAGATTTAACCAGCCATTTGGTATAATTAAATAATAATAATAACGTTTATATATACAACCAAAAGGATTAAATAAAACACCACCACATCACTCTTTATTTAGACGAATTATTGGATTGGCATAATCCGTCAGCTGGCTTAACCGCCAGTTAACTTAGAAGGCCTAACCAGCCATTTGGTATAATTAAATAATAACAATAATAATAACGTTTATATATACGGCCAAAAGAATTAAATAAAACACCATCACTCTGCTTATTTAGGCAAATTATTAGATCCAATTTCACGAAATATATTGAAAATAAATTTACATTCTTATACAAGCGAAGGAATATATGCAATAAAAAATAATAGCATAAGGACGAATTATTGGATTGGCATAATCCATCAGCTGGCTTAACCCGCCAGTTGACTTAGAAGGCCTAACCAGCCATTTGGTATAATTAACTAATAATAATAATAATAATAATAACGTTGATATATACAACCAAAAGAATTAAATAAACCACCACCACATCACTTTATTTAGACGAATTATTGGATTGGCATAATCCTAGTCGGAGGTGTATGTACATTAGGGTGGCCCACTTTTCAATTTTTTTTAAAAAGTATAGGTGATCGTGGTTTTTCCCATTATTTGGCACCATACTAGCACATTGGTACCATTTTTACAAAAATTGATCAATATTTAGGGGTCTCGCATCGACCTTGAAATTACTAGTTTCTTTTTAAAATGCCTACTTTTTAACTTTTTACTGAATCAAGATAAATCATTAAGTAGGGATGTTTTCTGAATCCTCTTAATGAGAGAAGTCGTTTGGGGTGCCTGCCAATGTCATACGACTAACGGTTTAAAGGTTGTGCCTGTATACAGGTAATACCAATGTGCTAGTATAGTGCCAAATAATGGGAAAAACCACGATCACCTATACTTTTCAAAAAAATGAGTCACCATACCCGGGCGGAATGTATAATGTATATAGGTAATTAGAAAATGCACTATGCCTGTGCCAGGTACCTAACCTATTTCTTTTTTTGCAGATCATAACATTTTGAAATTCTGTCTGAGTTCCTCATCCTTTGTCATGGACAAATCGATGGCAACCATAACTGGAAGAACTCTTGAAGCTACAAATAGAGAGTCATCAAAAGGAAAGGCGAAAATAACATCGCTACCTTCTCTAAGATCGGCCTCGGAAATTTTTTTAGTTGGCCAACCGTCGTCCTCCATCAGTGGTAGCAAATTGCCAACAACACGGCAGGTTTTGCAATACTTCTTCAGTGTTATCCAGTACACTGCTAACAGGAAAGACGCATTCAAAGAAACCGTAAACAACGTCTTAAAGTTTTGGAACATGGCCCGCATTAAAACAATCACAAAGCTCAACTGCGAACGGAAGCTAGAGGCATTGTGGAAAGAGTGGCACTTACTCCAAAAGAGCAGAAAACGAGAAACTGACGCCGGAGGAAAACGGCAGAAGTTTTCGGACAGTGTGGACAAGCTGTGGGATATCGGAGCATCTGACGCTGTCGAAGATATAAAGAAGAATCGACTGCTGTCCGACAAGGACAAGAAAGAAGACATTGACTTCTACCTCGATCAACGTGGTCCTCGGGTGGCAACGATGAGCGGGAACGATAAAGTTTTCGCTGTAAAAAGAAAGCTACAGGAAGGAAGAAAACGTCCTCGCCAGGAGCCGCAAACCTCAAAGTGTGCATACGAAACCGGAGATGAGGCCATGGAGAATGATGATACTGGCATGTCAGGAGAGTCGGAGACAGAACTAGCGTTCCCCCTGCCGAAAGAGCCAAGTGTGTCTGTCAATCTTCCTCGCCGCATCCTTAATGCACCTGCTGTCATGGAAGTGGCTGATCGTTTCCGCATGTCCAATAATCAGGTGCGTATTGTGTATAGTATTCATCGATAGCGTCAGTTTTAAAGTGTCCCGTAACCCACATGTATTCTTGACAGTTTCCTTTCCACTTTCCATTCTCTACATAGGTAGTAAGCATTGTGGCTGCTATCACACGTTCGGCGGATCCACCAGCAGACCTCAATCAGTTCAGCATCTCGAAAGAAACGGCTCGCCGGGGAAGAGTGTCACATCGCCGTGAAGTGGCGACGGCTGTGAAGGACTCCTTCACGCCACCGAGGCACACTGTTGTCCACTGGGATGGCAAAATGGTCAAGGTCAGTTGATTAAGTTTTCATAGCTATCAATTTAGTAATGAGATTCATGAAGCATAATGTCAATTAAAAAGAGAACTGAATGTGAACAAAAATAGGTTACTTTACAACCATGAAATTGAAATATATGGCATGTGTTTCAGAACTTCCTTGGAACGGCGGAGCACCGCCAAGCAATTCTCATCTCCGGGGCTCCTCATTGCACAGAAGGAAAGTTGCTGTCAGTCCCAGCTGTTGCTGACGGCACCGGACTGTCGCAGGCGCGGGCAACCATACATGCTCTCGAAGATTGGGGATGTGAGGAGAGCGTCATCGGACTCTGCTTCGACACCACTTCCACCAACACGGGGAGGGTGCAGGGTGCAGTTGTCCGGCTGGAAAACATGCTCGGGCGACCGCTACTCCAGCTGGGATGCCGTCATCACGTCCTAGAGCTTATCGTGGGGGCAGTAGCCGTCACCCTGCTCGGAAGGACTACGGCACCAACTGATCCTTTGTTTCAGCAGTTGAAGAGAAGGTTAGTTCATTTTTTGTGCAAGGTAAAGTTAGGACACACATGATATTCCACTAGTTTATAAAACAGCAAGCCAAACCGGAACTTCAGAGTTTTCTCACACAATTTTCTTGTTTATTATTTTTGAAGATGGGACGAGCTCGATCTCTCGACCTACTGCAAGCTGCAGGTCGAGAATCTGGCGGAGAGTACGTGGCTAATAGAACTCCGGGACGCGGCGGTCAGCTTCCTGAGCACAGCTTCTGGTTTCGTCAGAGACGATTACCGGGAAGTGGCAGAGATCACGCTCCTGGTACTCGGGACACACCACGCCGTGGCATTCACCTCATGCGCCCAGGAGCCTACCACCACGCAAGATGGATGGCTAAAGTTAGTATTTTCAAACAAAAATAATCTAGAGATAAGTTTAAATGTTATTCAAAGATAAACATTTCATTATAACGCAAACAAAGTAATTGGTAACAATAAACCTGTCTTACTTACAATGGTGCCTATTCTGTTTCAGGTCATCTACTACACAAAACTGCTGATGTTCAGTAGGCAGCTGGAGCTCGACGCCGAGCTGGTCGACAAACTGCACAGGATCGTGGTGTTCATCGCTCTTCTGTACGTACCAGCTTGGTTGGCGGCCCCTGTAGCAGCTGATGCGCCGTTGAATGACCTGGTACTATACCAGCGTTTTCTGAGGTATAGGGCAGTGGACCGCGAGGTGGCAGAAGCGTCACTGGCAGTGATGAGGCGGCACTTCTGGTATCTGAGGCCTCAGACCGTCATCTTCGCTCTATGCAGCAACAAGGTGGATGGCACTGTGAAGCAACAGATGGCAGAGAAGCTGTCCCACCTCCCTGTACCCAAAGACTTCACATACGAGAACGTCTCAGTCGACGAGATGACGCTACTCCCCGACCTGATCGACGAGTCCTCCTGGTTCTTATTTGCAGGTCTGAAGATGTATGGGTCTTCGTGGCTCACCCTGCCAACTGATAAGTGGGACGAGAACGAGGACTTTTGTCGTCTGAAGGATGTGATCTCTAATCTCCAGGTCACCAATGACGTCGCTGAAAGAGGAGTCCAACTGATACAAGACTATGCGAACACGGTCACAAAGGACGAGGCACAGCTGCAGGATCTTCTGCAAGTGGTGGAAAAGAACCGGAAAGAGCTCGGCGACTTCAAGAAGTCATCACTCGCCACGATGACATAGCACAGAGGGACAACGTTGCAGCCAGTGACGTGTGATAGTGGTCAATACAATGCAAAAGTGATTGTTTAAGTTATTGTTTCTTTCTTCCTTATTTGTCTGCTATTTGCTGATTTTTTGAAAAGTATAGGTGATCGTGGTTTTTCCCATTATTTGGCACTATACTAGCACATTGGTATTACCTGTATACAGGCACAACTTTTAAACCGTTAGTCGTATGACATTGGAAGGCACACCAAACGACTTCTCTCATCAAGAGGATTCAGAAAACATCCCTACTTAATGATTTATCTTGATTCAGTAAAAAGTTAAAAAGTACGCATTTAAAAAAAAAACTCGTAATTTCAAGGTCGATGCGAGACCCCTAAATATTGATCAATTTTTGTAAAAATGGTACCAATGTGCTAGTATAGTGCCAAATAATGGGAAAAACTACGATAACCTATACTTTAAAAAAAAAATTGAAAAGTGGGCCACCCTAATGTGCATTTGTGTGCGTTTGTCCCCGTCAGCTGACTTAAACCGCCAGTTGGCATAACCCACCAGTTGACTTAGAAGGCCTAACTAACCATTTGGTATAATTAAATAATAATAATAAAAACGTTTATATACAGTATACACAACCAAAAAGAATTAAATAAAACACCATCACATCACTGTTTATTTAGACAAATTATTGGGTCTAATTTCACGAAATATATTGAAAATAAATATACATTCCTATACAAGCGATGGAATATATGCAATAAAAAATAATAATAGCATAAGAACTACGAACAAGTAGAATATATATAATAAAAAATAATATACAAACCCGGACCTATCCAGATTGTTCATTCTAATGAAGGTCATGCGTGCCACTCCACCTTAGACCTGCAGTTTAACGTTGAATCCGAACCACGTCTAAAATAAAATGTTAAAACAACTATTAACACAAATTCTAATTTCAGAATAAAAAAATTTTAAACAGCCTAACCACACAAAATATCACTGGAGCGGAATAAGATGGTTTACCGAGGAAAACAGAATCACCTTGTGAAACTAATATTTATCATTTACTACAGAAATGCTCATTCTGTCGAAGGTCAAACTTTTCACCCCGTCCTAGACCTACAGTTTAACGGGGAATATAACTACAATACATCTAGTTGGCCTGGTGAAGTAGTGAGTTGACTTCTTTTACTTTCCATCTCTCAGGTACACCGGATAATCGGGGTCTTTTTTCTATTCCATGTACTTTTAGATCCCCCCCCCTTTTCCGTATCGTAACAGTTGAATTTTAACAGTGTTAAACTTCATATAAAAACTATGCAGCAGCTCCTAAAACTTACTACATCATTACCCCTACCCCGTCCTTCATGCATTAAAAAAGTTCAACTTCTCGGTAATCTTTGTTTAGCATCCCCTCTGCTTGCTCATCCCTGCGAAGGTCAAGCGTGTCACTCCAAGTTAGACCTACAGTTTTACGTTTGAATCCGAACCACGTCTAAAATACAATTCTAAAACACTCCTTAACACAATAAAATCTAATTTCAGGATAAAAATTTAATCAGCCTAACCATACAAAACATCACTCGGAATTATCCTGAAAATGAAAGAAAAAAAATAACCAACAACAATTAGCACACCTATAAAAAATATAAAAATTGAAGAATATATATATATATATATATATATATATATATATATATATATATATATATATATAAAGTTAAAAACAAATTAATTTATCAAAAGAATTTACGAAAACAATTTCTCTATTTCAATTAAACAAATTTTGCTTAATTTGAAGTCTCACTCAATTTATATACGGCACGCATAATAAACAGACCAAATTTGGCCCAGTATAAATTAGTGTCTTTAACGAATATTTTTCGACTTTAAACCTTTAAATTAACTTGAAATTATAAAGCGAACTAAAACTACAAAGCGATGCCTGTAAATCCATTATTTACATCCCGTCAAAAAATAATCTTAAAAACTCGAATAGATTCTGGAAAATTTTGCTAATATATATATATATATATATGTGTGTGTATGTGTACACATTTTTTATTACCTGAAAATGCGTCACCATACACTCAAACATTTTAAACCTTGCCGTATAAAAATCAACACGAAAAGGAAACACAGATCAATTTTAGGCAAAGCGGTTTGGAAGTTTAGAATCCAACGAGAAAAGGAAACAAAAATTTGATCGCGAAAATTACGAAAATGCTAGCTATTAGAAGAAATTTTGAAAATGATTGGCGCCATCTTGAAAAACAGTTACAATGATTTGATAAGGAATGAGATTCGAAATTGCTTGCAAATGGGATAACACAATGCATCTTGCTATTTAAATAATCGAACCAGAATATTTATTAATGCTATAATACGGGATAGCAACAATTTTTACCGAAATATAAGGCAACGTGGGAAAGCCATTATTTATATAAAGGAACACAGCTTGCTACCAAAATGTAGTAATGAAGACCTTTTAACCTTTCTCATGTTGCTTTTTTATACTATTTTCTCTTTCTTTATTCCATTTCTCTTTATCGTTGATCATTCTCTTTACACACGCTTCTATGTACTTTATAAATACGTGTAGATGTGAGAGAGTGGAGGCCGTTATAATTTGATCCGGGCATGGGCGACGGGAGGATTAATATACAACCGATTAATACTTTACTAACTTCATTTATACCGAAAGCACTTATAGATAAACGGGGTAATGCGAAGGTGTGGGGGGAGTAACGTAATACTATTCTAAATTTGCAACTACACCGTAACACAAAACATCTTCTTAACCCCAAAGCTGACCGATGACTGAAGGGCATTTCTGCCCAGAGAAGCGTTTTCACACGCTAAAAACATTTTTATCCACATTCCGTCTAATTCTGCGTATTGTCAAAAACATTTAAAAACATAGAAGATTGGGCTCTACCCAACAATAAAGAATCATGAAATTCTTCGATATATATAATTTAGTGGTGACAGGATGTCAGTTTTTCAATATCTGCGGATGCGGATTTTTATTTAAATATCCGCGGATGCGGATGCAGATATTTAGTTAATCTATCATATAATATAGAATTATGAATATATGACATAATTTTTCAAATTTCGTAATATTACTATATGGCAGGCAATGCATAAGAATTAAAATTAATATTAATGTTTTCAATATGATAAAAATTTTAACTTTCTCAAGTGTTTCAGCCACCGAAAATTCAATGAAACAAGTTTCATTCAATTTTCTGTGTTAACAGGTATTTATATTTTGAGGTTTATATATTTGTTTGTTCATTAATAATTAATACTTTACATGAAATGTGCATGACTGGGCCTTATAAGCTACTTTATAAGCTAATTTAATTGTAAATTGCATAATTTATTAGAGATAATATCCGCATAGCATCCGCAGTCAGAAGTGCGGGTGCGGATGTTAAAAATAATGCGGATATCCGGTCCACCACTATATATATATATATATATATACATATACATATATACACACATTAGATTTATTAAGTCCTTTTTAATCCGGTCCAAGATGGTTCAATCTCATAAAATTTCCAACCTGAAAATGTTTTTGCAAATAATAAATAGTTTAATTTTAAATATTTGTTTAAATAAACATTTTTATCAAATAAATATTCACGTAAATAATTAACATTTTTATTAAAATAATTAATATTTTCACTCTTTTAAATAAGCAAAATAATCATTATTTATTTATTGATTTTTATTTATTTATTTTTACTTATTTATTTTTATTTATTTATTTATTTTTATTATTAATATATATATATATATATATACGCACACCGGACAAAAAATTAGTCACCCCTAATAGCACCGATAGTAGGAAGTTCAAGGTCACACAGAGGGCGCTGATGTAGCATTGGTAAGTGACAAGTAGCGGTGACATAGCACACAGGATCAGATCTGTTTCGTGAGGTGGTGAAGAACAAAGTGTGTGTTGGATATAGTCTGCAAAATGGGTCGTGAGGCAGACGTTACTCAGTGGCAAAAAGGAGCCATCGTGTTTGGCAGAGCCCACGGAGACAAAATGTCTGAAGTAGCCCAATTTGTTGGTGTGTCAACGCGTACTGTCCAGCGAGTTTACAAAGAGTGGTGTAGTTCGCAATCAACTGACAATCGACGGCGTAACTGTGGCCGGAAAACAATTCTCGACAATAGGGGCCGCCGCCATGTCCGTTTCTCGTCCGAACGGACATTGCGACGAGAACTGCATGCGATGGACATCTGGAGCAGGGTACCACGGAAGAGGCCGCTGTTAACAGCAAGTCACAAATTGGCACGTTATAAATGGGCTCAGAGGCACAAAAACTGGACTGCGGCAGATTGGAAACGTGTAATTTGGTCCGATGAGTCCCGTTTTTGATTGTTCTCCAATGATGGGAGGCGACGAGTACATCGCAGGTCCAATGAAGCCTTTAATCCTGAATGCGTCGAAGGTGTTGTTCAGGCTGGAAACAGAAAGTGAAGCGCAGGAATAGACACCCACGGACTCTGGCGGAACTTCGGGACCGGCTGATGAACGAGTGACAGCAAATCGATGTTCAGTACATGCACAACCTCGTAGAGTCTCTGCCTCGCCGGATTCGTGCGTTTATCAAGGCCAGAGGCGCCGTCACACATTATTAGGTACATTCTGAGAGGGGTGACTAATTTTTTGTCCGGTGTGCTTATATATATATATTTTAGATTTTTAGGGATAAAATACAAAAATTAAGTCGTTGAAATGAATGAACAAATAAATATTTTTGCAGCAATTCCGCCATTTTATCGAAACAGAAAATCATCGAAATGAAAAACGTTGAAACCTAATTTAATCTCATACTTACCCTAATCTAACTTAGCCCAGTTACGCCTAACTTAACTCAGTTAAATATAACCTCATACGAGTAAATTTAACCTAATCACTTCTACCATAAACGTGGTAGTCTGACCTTTTAAGTTAGGTTAGATTAAGTTTTGATAATTTTCAGTTCTGAGAAAAAAAGAATTTCATCGCAATTTCTCTACTTTTGTGACCATATATATATATATAATGCTGGGGCTGTTTAACCTCGTCCGGAACACCTAAGTATGACTGAGGGGACCTAAAGCGTTACATGGGATCCGAACCTCGAATCTCGAATCATTACATTATATAGACGCAGAAAGAGGACCGTCTCCCATCGAACTACTCACCAGACCCAATGTAGCTTAACTCCGCTGATCGACGGGAAGTGGTGTTACGACACTCGCTACAATGTGTATATATATATATATATATATATATGCCGTAATGAAAATATGAAGAGGAATCACTTCCTAACTTTGGTCAAAACTTTTATACTTCATAAAGTTTATGCTTTAAAACTCTCTTAACTTAAGAACGAAAGTCAGAAACAAACCTTCAATCCACGTGCGGCAGTTAACGAATGAATAAAGTCCTCGTAATGTTATGTTCACTTGTTCTTTGTCAGCGACGTAAAATGGAATTTGAAGAAGAAATCTTACGTCAATTTCGTACTTTGATAATGATGGATATCAATACAGAAAGGATTCAAATAACCAGACCAAAAACATTTCTGTTCTTTTTTTATTGAGTAATTTTCAAGTAGCCTATCAACTCTGAAAACATCCTAATCAACATCATCCGGGAAATTTACTTTCATAAAGGCAATAACTAAATAAAATATACTTTTTCTAAAAATGATTATAACCTTTTAAAAATTTACATTTCATAAAAGTATTATTTATAATCAAATATATTTTTGCTGAAAAAATAATAAAAGTTTTTTTTTCAATTCCTTTTCATAGAACTATTTGTAAACAAAATAAACTTTTGATAAAAAAAACTAAAAATTTACCAAAACTTATTACTGGTGCCATCATTTGTGATGAACTGCAAAACATGAGATGCACACAAAAGGCGTTTTAGGACATTCTGCACAATATGTGTACACCATTTTTACTTTCTTTTTGGCACCATCATGTAATCCGCGATCGTGGCATGGCGCATACCGCGACTTGGAGGTGTTTACATTCGCGGGTCCCCGCCATACCGGCACAATGTGACTCAGTCAGTGTCTCTCAGCGCGACCAAAGGCAATATTACGAACGAAATTATCAAAGACGCAAAGAGAAAAATGGCCGAGTGGTACCAAACCTCAAACTAAACCCAATAACCATACACACACTGGCAACGCCTAGTGGCACGCGTTCATTAGTTGCGGGACTATTTACCGAACTTTTTGATCACACCTCGCATATGTAAGATCTACTAAGTCCTTTTCATCCGGTAGTTAAAAGAACACATTGATTTTCATCTGTTCAGGCTCATTTGTTTAAGGTTCAAAATTGAGTGTCAAACGCGATGCAAGAGAGCATTTCCCTCCTATACGAAGCGGGCATGTGTGGCGGAGAGCGACTGTTAATTTTTATAGAAAACAGAGTAAACACATTTTTACATTAAATTGTCTTCGCATCCACGGTATTTTACGTGAGGCGAGAAGGAAAGGGCTCAGGTACATGAAAAGGAACGATTGGTAGGTTTTCCCGAGATAGCAGTGAGGGATTACCCATGATGCCGCACTCTGCTTCTCCTTACATTCGCTCTTTGATTTAAAATCACAATAAACACTATAAATGTTCTATGAGATTAATATTTTATTTTTCATTCTATAAACATCATCATAAACGCTAGACATGATCTACCTTAAAGCTAAAACATAACTTCTTATCAATTCATGTTTCAACTTCATTAAACATCGATAACCCCCCACCCCACCCAACCCATCCCACACACATTGGGAGTACACAACAATTGGAGTTGAATGAAATATATATGTAAAAATGAACAATGAATAATCCATATTCATTTTTACATAAGAAACCAAAATTGCCTAAGCGAGTTTTGGATAAAAATTTTATTTGTAGCTTCCTATTTTTGTTTGTGTCACAACCCTATGATCTACCATTTCTGTGGTTTAGTCGTATCTATTTTCCATTTTCCATTGTTATAGAATTTATTATAATTAATTATGATTGTCTTCCATCTCACCCTCGACCCTAGATTATGCATACACATTGCATGTAACAGGATTGGAACCCGCAGTTGTACTTCTTAGTCATTGATACCCACTCTTTGTCTCTAATTCGTTCAAGTAAATCTTCCTAATAATGATTTGCACTATACGTACAAATTCAATAACTATGACGTCACATTTTCCCGTCATTAATTTCCCTTCATTATATCTCTAGTATGCAATGTATGAAAATTCTTTATCATCATAATAAAAACTGTACACTCTATAGAAGTCATTATTTATATGTTATGTAGTATAAATATAACTATTATTCGACCATATCCCCGCCCCCATACGTCCATATTTTATCTTGATCATTATCCTATATAAATTTTATTAAATATTCATTTTTACTCGTGTCAATCTATGAAATGCAAACTTCATGCCTTCGTTCGAAAACGCAAAAATACGTTCTCGTATTATTTTTTTCATATTATTTTTTATTATATCACCTCCCGCATTGAACTCGAAAATGCTTAGTAAGTTATCAAATTCCGCTAACTGGCAGAATCGAACGCTTCAAAGATAAAAAAGTCTCCTTTGCTCGATTCGAATTTATAACTTTATCATGCGTTATGTTATATCATGTGTGTCATGTCTCATGTACTTGTGTTGTACTAATAACCAAATATAATAACCATATAGTATAACCATATAATATAACCATATAGTATAACCATATATAAATATATAAAAACACTAAGAATGGTAAACGACGTAATGTACTTTAATGAAACTGGAATTAATAATAACTTGTAATGTACTTCAATGAAACTGTAATTGAATGTAATGAATTAATATATAATGTAAGAATGTACTTTAATAGAACTGTAATGGACAATCATAAGCGAATGTGAAGTAATCCATAATTGTAATCGTAATTGTAATGAACCGAAATTAATACGTACTCAGTCGTGTACTTAATTTCTACTTATGTACTATTACGAAATGATATCGCCTTCAGAAATGAAGATTCGGCAAAAATATACGATTAGTTTTTTTTTTTTTTTTATTTGGAATCTTTCAAACATCTGATCATGTGTTTAAAAGGGGGAAACAACCTTCAACTGTCTTCCCCCAAACATTTAGGTTTATATTATACATGTATTTGTAAAATTATAGCACTTCATTGCGGTACTTCATTCACTTCATTACGACTCCTTTGTGAGCAGCCTCGCTGCGAGGAGGGGGCAGAGGCCCCTTGCCTCCTTAATTTTTAGATTCCGGCCTGAGCCATGGTCGAAAGAGGTCGAACCTCTACCCATGTAAATTCAGAGCACTAACTGTAAGTTTTTAAGAAGTAAATTAGAGTAAGAGAAACTTTTTATTTTTCCCCTCGAGTTGGGCTATCTTCAGAAGAACTTAGTCAGATAAGTCGATAAGTTATAAAAGAAAAATCGATAAGTTTAGTACCAAAAGAAAGTATCAGAGTATTATAGCAAGAGAAGAATTAATAATCGTCGAACCATAAAGCGAGAGAAAGAGACAACCCAAGCACCATAGAAGATATTGGCATAACAGTCTGGCGAGTCTGTAGCCAAGAGTTTAACAAGAGGCGACCGAAAAGAATTAGAATGTTATAGAAGAAATATCCGTTGCTGCCTCCTAACTAGAACCCCCGTCGATCCGAACCACCCCAGGGCCATAGACGGAGGGGTTAACATATTATATATATATATATATATATATATATATATATTATATATAATATATTTACACACAGTGAAAAACTGAAGACGGCACACACACACACATACATACACACACACACACACATTAGTGATTTGAAGTAACCGTTAAAAATGATAATTATCAGAAAACTTGTAAGAGCCACTCACTCCTCCACCAGGCCAGGAAGACCTCAACTTTGACTGTTGTGGCGGTCCTGAGTTACGTTCATTTAACTCTATGACAATATCCCAGGATGTATCATAACGTCCCGGCTAGTGTTACTATTTGCTGTAGTATTACAGCCTTCCGCTCAACTCGAGCGCATAGTGCCGAACTGAGTTACCATGCCTTTCACACCCTCACAGTTTATAAGAATCATAAAATCGGGGATCTTTCTTGTCAATACTTTAAAACTCGCTCCTCCATCAAACCGGGTCTAGAGGCGGGACCTCCTGCTTGACCCCGGGGTGAAGAGACGAGCATCAAGTCTTAAAGTATCGCTAATAAAGGTCCCTTTTGTGATTCTTAGAAGTTGTGAAGTGTATGGGAAAGGATTGGTAACTCAGGTCGGCACTATGCGCTCGGGTTGGGGCGGAAAGCTGTAATACTACAGCAAATAGTGGCACTAGCCGGGACGTTATGATACTTAATGAACGTAACTTAAATGAATGTAACTTAGGACCGCCACAACAGTTAAAGTTGAGGTCTTCCTGGCCTGGTGGAGGAGTGAGTGGCTCTTGCAAGTTTTCTGATAATTATCATTTTTAACGGCGATTTCAAATCACTAATATGTGTGTATGTGTGTGTGTGTGCCGTCTTCAGTTTTTGACTATATTATATATATATATACTGTATAATTCATTCAACTCCAATTGTTGTGTACACCCAATGTGTTTGGGATGGGTGGGGTGGGGTGGGAGGTTATCGATGTTTAATGAAGCTCAAAACATGAATTGATAAGAAGTTATGTTTTAGCTTTAAGGTAGATCATGTCTACCGTTTATGATGATGTTTATAGGATGAAAAATAAAATATTAATCTCATAGAACATTTATAGTGTTTATTGTGATTTTAAATCAAAGAGTGAATGTAAGGAGAAGCAGAGTGCGACATCATGGGTAATTCCTCGCTGCTATTTCGGGAAAACCTACCAATGGTTCCTTTTCATGTACCTGCGCCCTTTCCTTCTCGCCTCACGTAAAATAACGTGGATGCGAAGACAATTTAATGTAGAAATGTATTTACTCTGTTTTCTATAAAAATTAACAGTCGCTCTCCGCCACACATGCCCGCTTCGTGTAGGAGGGAAATGCTCTCTTGCATCGCGTTTGACACTCAATTTTGAACCTTAAACAATGAGCCTGAACAGATGAAAATTAATGTTTCTTTTAACTACCGGATGAAAAAGGACTTAGTAGATTTTATATATGCAAGGTGTGATCAAAAAGTTCGGTAAATAGTCCCGCAACTAATGAACGCGTGCCACTAGGCGTTTCCAGTGTGTATGGTTATTGGGTTTAGTTTGAGGTTTAGTACCACTCGCCCATTTTTCTCTTTGCGTCTCTGATAATTTCGTTCGTAATATTGCCTTTGGTCGCGCTGAGAGACACTGACTGAGTCGCATTGTGCTGGTATGGCGGGGACCTGCGAATGTAAACACCTCAAAGTCGCGGTTAGCGCCTACCACGATCGCGGATAAGTGCATGATGGTGCCAGAATGAAAGTAAAAATGGTGCGTACACATTGTGCAGAATGTCCTAAAAAGCCTTTTATGTGCATCTCTTGTTTTGCAGTTCATCACAAATGATGGCACCGGTAATATGTTTTGGTAAATTTTTAGTTTTTTTTTATCAAAAGTTTATTTTGTTTACAAATAGTTCTATGAAAAGGAATTGAAAAAAAACTCTTATTATTTTTTCAGCAAAAATATATTTGATTTATAAATAATACTTTTATGAAATGTAAATTTTTAAAAGGTTATAATCATTTTTAGAAAAAGTATATTTTATTTAGAGTTATTGCCTTTATGAAAGTAAATATGCCGGATGATGTTGATTAGGATGTTTTCTGAGTTGATAGGCTACTTGAAAATTACTCAATAAAAAAAGAACAGAAACGTTTTTGGTTTGGTTTTTTGAATCCTTTCTGTATTGATATCCATCATTATCATTATCAAAGTACGAAATTGACGGAAGATTTCTTCTTCAAATTCCATTTGACGTCCCTAACAGAGAACAAGTGAATATAACATTACGAGGACTTTATTCATTCGTTAGCTGCCGCACGTGGATTGAAGGTTTGTTTCTCACTTTCGTTCTTAAATTAAGAGAGTTTTAAAGCATAAACTTTCTGAAGTATAAAAGTTTTGACCAAAGTTAGGAAGTAATTCCTCTTCATACTTTCATTACGGCATATATATATATATATATATATATATATATATATATGCATATATATATATATATATATATATATATATATATATATATATATATATATATATATATATATATATATATATATATATATATGCATATTATTATATATATATATATATATATATATAATATATATATATATAACTGCAATGACCACGCAGTATATAAATGAATAGAAACGACGTGTGCAGAGACGCTCCTTATTTACGTCGTTTCTATTCATATATATATATATATATATATATATATATATATATATATATATATATGCGTATATATATATATATATATATATATTATATATATATATATATTATATATATATATATATGCATATATATATATATAATATATATAATATATATAATATATATATATATATATATGCATATTTATATATATATATATATATATATATATATATATATATATATATATGCATATATATATATATATATATATATATATATATATATATATATATATATATATATATGCATATATATATATATATATATATATTAATTATATATATATATATATTATATATATATATATATATATATATACATATATATATATATATATATATATATATATATATATATATATATATATGCATATTTATATATAATATATATATATATTATATATATATATATATATATATATAATGCATATATATATATATATATATATATATCTATATATATTTATATCTATATATATATATATGCTATATATATATATATATATATATATATATATATATATATATATATAGTGTTTTTCGTTGAAGTGTTTTAAAAAAAAAAGTGTTCCGTGCATTCTTAACTAAATTACTTCGTGCTACTAATCATTCATTAACGAATATATTTCATTTATTGACGTTATTCAGTACTATATTATTGGATCAAACCAAGGCTACAGAACGTGGCTTGCCTTGTTTGGTTTTCAAATCAATCGTAAAACGTGCAGTCATAAGGTTGAAATTCCCTTGGTTTGTTTTTGTTGTTTTTCAAATCTATCAGAAACGTGGTTTTTTAAGGTTCAGATTTCCTTCACACACTACCTGACCTCCAAAAGGGTCACCTACCGTGGGAAAAAAGGATTAAGTCAGTAAACAACGACCAGATAAGTTCCATTTAATACTTTTTCTTTAACATTTCTTTCGTCGGTAGCTTAATTCTATATTAATTTAGTAATAAATTTGTGTTACAAGATCCTGTTTCTGCGTTTCAAGAACGTGGTGGACCTACGTTGTAATTTATTAATTTCCAAACGCTCGTTTTTTGTTTTTTCTTTTGTTTTTTGTGTAACTAATTAAAAGCATGGCACCTCCGTCAAGTACTTGCAGTCGCTGTGAAGGGAAATTTGCTGCTTACGCGTTTATAATGGCTAATAATAATGATCAGTTAGTTTGCAGGTGGTGCTCAAGCAAGGAAGTGCTGAGGAACGAATTAGACCGTGAGAGGCAGGCCAGGGTGAGACTTGAAGAAAGCGTGATGCTCCTGACAGCAAAATTAGAATCCCT
Source organism: Bathynomus jamesi (assembly GCA_023014485.1). NCBI lineage: Eukaryota > Metazoa > Arthropoda > Malacostraca > Isopoda > Cirolanidae > Bathynomus > Bathynomus jamesi. The sequence goes on from JAJOZX010001334.1 coordinate 249,569, forward strand.
TGAGACTCCAGTTACGACCCCGCCTGCCTCAGTTTCTATTAATAATACAAATAGTACTAATAGCCCTCTCTCTTCCCCTAGTTCCCAACCCATCGTTCGAGTGCGAATTGGAGCCCCATTGAGAAAAGCAAAGCCTTGTCTACCAGTAATAACAAGCAATAAGTTTTCTGTTTTAGGGTTCGAAGATACTGATGAACCGGAAATACGACTCGTTGGTGATTCCATTGTTCGAGGGCAGCTCGAGGAATTCTGTTTGAGAAACCCTCGTCGTAGGCGTCGTTACTGCTACCCTGGTGCAAGGGTGGAGGATATAACTAATAATGTTGACCATTTTACAGACAGTACCGCCGAGGACACAACGTATGTTATTCATGTCGGTACTAATAACGTTTTAAATTCTAGATCGGAAGAACTGCTGGCTAGGTACAAGGACTTATTAGAGCGATTAAAGGAGAAAACTAATAAGATTGTTTTAACAGGTATACTTCCTCGAATTATCCAACGAAGCGATTTCTACAGCAAGGCGACCTATATTAACAATAACCTAAAGTCTCTTTGCCAACAGGAAGGAGTGCATTTTGCTAATTTTTGGAACAGTTTCTACGGCAGGAGGGACTTGTTCCTCGAAGATGGACTTCATCTTAATGAAGTTGGAGCTGCGCGTTTAGGAAGACTATTTCATAATACTGTCTCTTCTTTTCAGGCTGCCGTAAGCCGAACGGTCCCAGCGTAAATTCCACAAATTTCCCCCCGCGCTCGCGAAGGTGTCGCAATTACAAACAATTTGAAGGTTCTACCCTTAAATGCTCGTAGCCTACAAAATAAAATAAACGAATTTTTTTCTTTAATTGCTTGTAAAGACTATGATTTAATTGCGATAAATGAATCGTGGCTTAGCACTGAAACACGTGACTTTGTAGGGGAGTATCAAATTAAAGGTTATAGACTTTTTGTTAAAAACAAAATAGGTAGGCGAGGAGGCGGTGTTATGTTGTATATCAAAGATAATATTGCGAACGTTATAGAAGTAAAGCACTCAATTCCAGAACCGATAGATTCGACTATAGCAGAACTTAAATTGAACGATTTCAAACTTCTTGTTGCGGTTATATATAGGCCCCCAAATCAAACAGCTGCTACGGACGAAGCGTTATATCGTGACGTAAAGAGAATAATCGGTAGTGAGCAGGCTTTAGTTATGGGTGACTTTAATTGCGCCAACGTGAATTACGATACAATGCAGGGAGACGCGAAAGGTACTACTTACCTTTCCAGGTCTTGAATTCATTATGGGGTACCCATGCCATGTTAGATCAACTCTATGCCCAGTTAGGTCAACTGTACGCCCTTGACAATTGATTAGGTTAAGGTGTGTTATTTTCGTTAGTTTTAACGAATATCACGACTAAACCTAACCAATTGTCAAGGGCGTACAGTTGACTTAACCGGGCATTCAATTAACCTTTGTGGTATCCAACGCCGTAAGCGATTATACCCGGGAAGGTAAGGTTGGGTCATTGTCGGGACCCGGAAAGGTAAGTAGTACTAGGTTAGGTTACTTTTGCTGTGAATATTACCGACGAAAATAGGTTTTTCTGGTGTATTTCATGTGGTTTCAATTGATTCTGGCCTTTTTAGCCCACAATTTCCCTCTTCTTCAAAGCCCAAAGGTGGGGCAATATCTCCATAACGGTGCATTTGCGCAAAATATGAAGGTCAGATTCCATTGAAACAGCATGAAATACACCAAAAACACCAATTTTCGTCACGAGTTTGGGTGGATGTATTCTACCGAATCTTTACCTAGCAATCCCCCCTATCGAGGTTTTGAACCCTTTCGCCCAGTTGGATAGGGAGGTGATCATGTGAACGAGGGGGAAACTATTTTAATTGGGGACTCCTGAGTGCGTCATATGGATAAGGAGTGCGTTGAACGGAATCCAACCAAGAGGAGGAGGGTCTGTCTATCAGGGGCAGGGTCGACAGAATTAGAGACGAAGTTGATAGGATTGATGTTGCCTCATGTCACTCGATGTCAGTGACGATGGTAGGGGGCAACGACTTGTATAGGCCTGATACGAGAGTGCCTGACCTTTTGGAGAGATATAGGGGGTTAATTAGGTCCCTGAAGGCAAGGTCAGATAGGTCTTTAGTTCTACGTATTACTCCTAGGCAAGGTTTTGGTCTTAGGATTACGTCAAAAACAATATTTTTGAACACTAAACTAGACGAGATTTGTGCTAGGGAAAATGTACCCTTCGTAAAGCTGTGATCAGAATTTAGTGATCCTAGCCATTATATAAAATATTGGGTGCATTTCAATGAAATAGGGAATGTTAGGCTGGTAGGTTAATCGATGAGAACGTTCGAAAGCTGTATAGGTCGAAGCCCTCTTTAAACGTTGTGCCCTGCGAAAAACGCCGGGCCGACGTGAAAAATACTTTAAAAAGCCGGTCCGTGGTAAAAAGTAATTTAAACTTCTTTTATTGTAACGCGCGTAGTATTAGAAATAAATTGACAAAATTTAAGGCGATAATTTATTCCGGGAACTACAATATACAGTAGTTGCTATAATCGAAACGTGGTGAAATACCGTGAGTCGGGACTTGTTGGGGGGAACTTGATATAGCGGGTTTTAAACTTTTTACTAATGGTAGGTTACATAGGATTGGTGGCGGCGTTTTGTTGTACATTCGTAATTCCCTTAGGGCTATGAAGGTAAAGAGATTTTCTGGTAGCAATTAATGCGATATGCGTTGAAGTTAGGGCGCGTAGTATTAGCTTTAATTTCGTTGTTTATTGACCTCCCGTTCAAACCCTAGATACCGATACTAGATTTTATATACTTCTTGGTAACTTTATTGATAATTGGGATAGTATAATTGTCGGAGACTTTAACTGCCTTACCATTAATTATGAGACTTTTCTTGGTAATGATGAGGGTTTGAAACTGTTTGAGTTCATGGAAGATAATTTTTCACGACAGATGGTTACTGAACCAACGCGCGGTGACAATATTTCAGACGTGTTGATGACGAAGGACGAAAATATAGTCGAAGGTTTAGAAGTAGGTGAGAATATGGGATGTAGTCATCACCAAATTATTAGGTTTAAGCTCTTGATAGAAAACAGTAAGGATAGTAACGTAATAGACGTCCCTGATTTTCGTAGGGCTAATTTTGATAGTTTTGCAGAGAGGATGAGAGTAGTGGACTGGGATAATTTATTTTTGTGTAATGAAGCAAATTTTCATTGGGAGGCCTTTAAAAAAGCTTTTTGAATATCGAAAGGGAGCTTATTCCTCGTAGGACCAAGCGCGCTAGATATCATGGTAGGCCGAAGTGGTAGACTAGTGAAATAGGCGAGTTCATAAACGAGCGTAATAGAGCGTATAGACTTAACAAGCGGAATGGCACGGTAGCTAACTTTAATAGATATATTGAGCTTAGACGTCAGGTTAAAAGATCTGTTAGGAATGCTAAGCGTAATTTAGAGATACTTATATCTGCGGATAGTAAACATAATCCGAAAGAGTTTTTTGACTTCGTCAATAATCGTAAGCCGATAAAAGATAACATAGGCCTTCTAGTGGACGCTAACGGCACTTTGGCTTCCGACGCTCAGGCGATGGCGGGTATTTTTAAAACTTTTTTGAGACAGTTTTTACCGTAGAAGACGTAAATAATGTTCACGATGTGGACGATATCGTTCCATTTAGTAGCGAAACTGTTTTGAATGAAATAACTGTTTACGAAGGTGAGATTGCGCATTATATCGATAAGGTAAAAGTTAGCAAGGCTCCAGGCCCCGACGCACTTTATCCTAGACAGTTGAAAGAAGTTATCGTAGGCCCCTTAACAAAAAAATTTAATAAGTCACTGGAGGCGGGGATTATTCCTGAAGACTTCAAATTAGCTAACGTCACGCCCATTTTTAAAAAAGGCAACCGCACAGTAGGTAGCAATTATAGGCCTATTAGCTTAACGTCAAATGTCGATAAACTTTTGGAATCCGTAGTTAGGGATCATATCGTCGATGACCTAGAAAGTCGCAATTTGATTAATAGTAGTCAGCATGGGTTTCGACGCCATAGATCTTGTTTAACTAATTTGTTAGTTTTATAACGCAATAGTGCGCGAATACGATAAGCATAGAGCGGCTGACGTTATTTATTTAGACTAAAAAAAGCGTTCGATACAGTCAGTTCCGCATAGAAGATTAATTTCAAAGTTAAAGCGCACGGTGTACGCGGTCAGATAGCTAAGTGGTTAGAGGAATGGCTTCGTGCCAAGAAACAGAGGGTCATTGTTAATGGTAGTGAATCGGGGTGGTTAGATGTAGGTACCGGTGTCCCTCAGGGTTCAGTGTTAGGCCCATTGCTATTCGTAATCTACATTAACGACATAGATGTAGGCTTGACCAGTAACGTGTCAAAATTCGAGGACGATACTAAAATGGGAGGTAAAGTTTTTAACGTGGACGATAGAAATAGGCTCCAAGACGATGAAAATAGGATTATGGATTGGACGGATAAGTCGAAGAAGCAATTTAACGTAGACAAATGTAAAGTTTTGCATATAGGTTCTCGTAACAACAATTACACGTATACGATGGATGATAGACAGCGAGCGTTCACGAGGAAGTTGATTTAGGTGTACGCGAATCTAAGGGTTTAAAAGTTACGAACCAGTGCCTGGAGTCTTGTGCAAAGGCTAATAAGATGTTAGGCTTCATGCGCGTAATTTCGAATTCAAATCGAAGAATATTATATTGCCCCATTACAAGTCCCTAGTCAGGCCTCATTTAGAATATGCCGTTCAGTTTTGATGCCCGTATTTGCGTGAGGATATTGATAGGTTGGAAAGGGTTCAGCGACGCGCCACGAAACTAATTCCGTCACGACGCAACACGTCTTACGAAGATAGGATTAAGGAGTTAGACTTGCATTCACTCGAAACTAGGAGATTAAGGGGGGAGCTTATTGAAGTTTTCAAAATCGTTAATAAAGTCGATAACGTAAATTTGACAAACTGTTCACTTTCGATAATAGCAATACTCATAATAACGGATTTAAATTACGTGGCAGTCGTTTCATTACTAACATCGCTAAAATCTTTTTTAAGTTTAAAGTAATTGATAAATGGAATAATCTTCCCGCGTCCGTCGTGAACTCTACCAGCGTTAGTAGTATGACCGCAAAAAGGGAGAGTGCAAGTGCAAATACTGCAAGAGTGCTAACTTCCCCCACCCCCTTTGTTGCAAGTCACACCCATGGTGCCACCCCACCCCCTTTTGTTGCAAGGCACCCCATAGTGCCACCCCCCACCCCACTTTGTTGCAAGGCACCCCCTAAATGGGGGAGGGAGGAATGTTGCAAGAGCAACAAGGGGTTATACAACTTTGAGGCGGAGTTATCCCCCAAGCTGCAATGAACTCAACTCCGCTGGGGGAGACCTCTTTGGGGGATAAGTTTGGACGGCCTCACCTCCAAAGGGTTGTACCTAACCTAAGTGAGAGGAGAGGTGTTCGCCTGGCAGGAGCCAAGCGCATATTAAGACTTCAGCCGAGAGGACGTAGTCTTATAGGGCCCCTAATCAGCCAGTTGGCTTATCTTGCTGAGTTGCTAGATTGCGCTGTTTATTTAATTAAAGCATATATTCTGGTTTAATCAGACAGTTGGCTTAGAAGGCTGAGTTGCCAGTTTGCGCTATTTAGTTAATTAAAACATATATTCTGACATAATCCACCAGTTGGCTTATCTGGCTGAGTTGCTAGATTGCGCTGTTTATTTAATTAAAGCACATATTCTGGCTTAATAAGCCAGTTGGCTTAGAAGACTGAGTTGCCAGTTTCCGCTATTTATTTAATTAAAGCATATATTCTGGCTTATCCCCCCAGTTGGCATAATTTTCCAGTAGGCTTAGAAGATCTAACCAGCCATTTGGTATAATTAAATAATAATAATAACGTTTATATATACAACCAAAAGGATTAAATAAAACACCACCACCATCACTCTTTATTTAGACGAATTATTGGATTGGCATAATCCGTCAGCTGGCTTAACCGCCAGTTAACTTAGAAGGCCTAACCAGCCATTTGGTATAATTAAATAATAACAATAATAATAACGTTTATATATACGGCCAAAAGAATTAAATAAAACACCATCACTCTGCTTATTTAGGCAAATTATTGGATCCAATTTCACGAAATATATTGAAAATAAATTTACATTCTTATACAAGCGAAGGAATATATGCAATAAAAAATAATAGCATAAGGACGAATTATTGGATTGGCATAATCCATCAGCTGGCTTAACCCGCCAGTTGACTTAGAAGGCCTAACCAGCCATTTGGTATAATTAACTAATAATAATAATAATAATAATAACGTTGATATATACAACCAAAAGAATTAAATAAACCACCACCACATCACTTTATTTAGACGAATTATTGGATTGGCATATTCCTAGTCGGAGGTGTATGTGCATTTGTGTGCGTTTGTCCCCGTTAGCTGACTTAAACCGCCAGTTGGCATAACCCACCAGTTGACTTAGAAGGCCTAACTAACCATTTGGTATAATTAAATAATAATAATAAAAACGTTTATATATACAACCAAAAAGAATTAAATAAAACACCATCACATCACTGTTTATTTAGACAAATTATTGGGTCTAATTTCACGAAATATATTGAAAATAAATATACATTCCTATACAAGCGATGGAATATATGCAATAAAAAATAATAATAGCATAAGAACTACGAACAAGTAGAATATATATAATAAAAAATAATATACAAACCCGGACCTATCCAGATTGTTCATTCTAATGAAGGTCATGCGTGCCACTCCACCTTAGACCTGCAGTTTAACGTTGAATCCGAACCACGTCTAAAATAAAATGTTAAAACAACTATTAACACAAATTCTAATTTCAGAATAAAAAAATTTTAAACAGCCTAACCACACAAAATATCACTGGAGCGGAATAAGATGGTTTACCGAGGAAAACAGAATCACCTTGTGAAACTAATATTTATCATTTACTACAGAAATGCTCATTCTGTCGAAGGTCAAACTTTTCACCCCGTCCTAGACCTACAGTTTAACGGGGAATATAACTACAATACATCTAGTTGGCCTGGTGAAGTAGTGAGTTGACTTCTTTTACTTTCCATCTCTCAGGTACACCGGATAATCGGGGTCTTTTTTCTATTCCATGTACTTTTAGATCCCCCCCCTTTTCCGTATCGTAACAGTTGAATTTTAACAGTGTTAAACTTCATATAAAAACTATGCAGCAGCTCCTAAAACTTACTACATCATTACCCCTACCCCGTCCTTCATGCATTAAAAAAGTTCAACTTCTCGGTAATCTTTGTTTAGCATCCCCTCTGCTTGCTCATCCCTGCGAAGGTCAAGCGTGTCACTCCAAGTTAGACCTACAGTTTTACGTTTGAATCCGAACCACGTCTAAAATACAATTCTAAAACACTTCTTAACACAATAAAATCTAATTTCAGGATAAAAATTTAATCAGCCTAACCATACAAAACATCACTCGGAATTATCCTGAAAATGAAAGAAAAAAATAACCAACAACAATTAGCACACCTATAAAAAATATACAATATATATATATATAAAGTTAAAAACAAATTAATTTATCAAAAGAATTTACGAAAACAATTTCTCTATTTCAATTAAACAAATTTTGCTTAATTTGAAGTCTCACTCAATTTATATACGGCAAGCATAATAAACAGACCGAATTTAGCCCAGTATAAATTAGTGTCTTTAACGAATATTTTTCGACTTTAAACCTTTAAATTAACTTAAAATTATAAAGCGAACTAAAACTACAAAGCGATGCCTGTAAATCCATTATTTACATCCCGTCAAAAAATAATCTTAAAAACTCGAATAGATTCTGGAAAATTTTGCTAATATATACATTATATATATATATATGTGTGTGTGGATGTGTACACATTTTTTATTACCTGAAAATGCGTCACCATACACTCAAACATTTTAAACCTTGCCGTATAAAAATCAACACGAAAAGGAAACACAGATCAATTTTAGGCAAAGCGGTTTGGAAGTTTAGAATCCAACGAGAAAAGGAAACAAAAATTTGATCGCGAAAATTACGAAAATGCTAGCTATTAGAAGAAATTTTGAAAATGATTGGCGCCATCTTGAAAAACAGTTACAATGATTTGATAAGGAATGAGATTCGAAATTGCTTGCAAATGGGATAACACAATGCATCTTGCTATTTAAATAATCGAACCAGAATATTTATTAATGCTATAATACGGGATAGCAACAATTTTTACCGAAATATAAGGCAACGTGGGAAAGCCATTATTTATATAAAGGAACACAGCTTGCTACCAAAATGTAGTAATGAAGACCTTTTAACCTTTCTCATGTTGCTTTTTTATACTCTTTTCTCTTTCTTTATTCCATTTCTCTTTATCGTTGATCATTCTCTTTACACACGCTTCGTTGTACTTTATAAATACGTGTAGATGTGAGAGAGTGGAGGCCGTTATAATTTGATCCGGGCATGGGCGACGGGAGGATTAATATACAACCGATTAATACTTTACTAACTTCATTTATACCGAAAGCACTTATAGATAAACGGGGTAATGCGAAGGTGTGGGGGGAGTAACGTAATACTATTCTAAATTTACAACTACACCGTAACACAAAACATCTTCTTAACCCCAAAGCTGACCGATGACTGAAGGGCATTTCTGCCCAGAGAAGCGTTTTCACACGCTAAAAACATTTTTATCCACATTCCGTCTAATTCTGCGTATTGTCAAAAACATTTAAAAACGTAGAAGATTGGGCTCTACCCAACAATAAAGAATCATGAAATTCTTCGATATATATAATTTAGTGGTGACAGGATGTCAGTTTTTCAATATCTGCGGATGCGGATTTTTTATTTAAATATCCGCGGATGCGGATGCAGATATTTAGTTAATCTATCAATATAATATAGAATTATGAATATATGACATAATTTTTCAAATTTCGTAATATTACTATATGGCAGGCAATGCATAAGAATTAAAATTAATATTAATGTTTTCATTATGATAAAAATAATAACTTTCTCAAGTGTTTCAGCCACCGAAAATTCAATGAAACAAGTTTCATTCAATTTTCTGTGTTACCAGGTATTTATATTTTGAGGTTTATATATTTGTTTGTTCATTAATAATTAATACTTTACATGAAATGTGCATGACTGGGCCTTATAAGCTACTTTATAAGCTAATTTAATTGTAAATTGCATAATTTATTAGAGATAATATCGGCATAGCATCCGCAGTCAGAAGTGCGGGTGCGGATGTTAAAAATAATGCGGATATCCGGTCCACCACTAATATATATATATATACATATATATATACATATATACACATTAGATTTACTAAGTCCTTTTTAATCCGGTCCAAGATGGTTCAATCTCATAAAATTTCCAACCTGAAAATGTTTTTGCAAATAATAAAAAGTTTAATTTTAAATATTTGTTTAAATAAACATTTTTATCAAATAAATATTCACGTAAATAATTAACATTTTTATTAAAATAATTAATATTTTCACTCTTTTAAATAAGCAAAATAATCATTATTTATTTATTTATTTTTATTTATTTATTTTTACTTATTTATTTTTATTTATTTATTTATTTTTATTTATTTATTTTTACTTATTTATTTTTATTTATTTATTTATTTTTATTTATTTATTTATTTTTATTATTAATATATATATTATATATAATATATATCTATATATATATATATATATATATATATATTATATATATATATATATATATATATTATATATATATAGCACACCGGACAAAAAATTAGTCACCCCTAATAGCACCGATAGTAGGAAGTTCAAGGTCACACAGAGGGCGCTGATGTAGCATTGGTAAGTGACAAGTAGCGGTGACATAGCACACAGGATCAGATCTGTTTCGTGAGGTGGTGAAGAACAAAGTGTGTGTTGGATACAGTCTGCAAAATGGGTCGTGAGGCAGACGTTACTCAGTGGCAAAAGGAGCCATCGTGTTTGGCAGAGCCCACGGAGACAAAATGTCTGAAGTAGCCCAATTTGTTGGTGTGTCAACGCGTACTGTCCAGCGAGTTTACAAAGAGTGGTGTAGTTCGCAATCAACTGACAATCGACGGCGTAACTGTGGCCGGAAAACAATTCTCGACAATAGGGGCCGCCGCCATGTTTCTCGTCTAGTAACTGCAAATCGTTTTCAAACCAGAGAACAATTGCTCCAAGAAACCAATGAGGTTCTCCATCGACCAATTTCCGAACGGACATTGCGACGAGAACTGCATGCGATGGACATCTGGAGCAGGGTACCACGGAAGAGGCCGCTGTTAACAGCAAGTCACAAATTGGCACGTTATAAATGGGCTCAGAGGCACAAAAACTGGACTGCGGCAGATTGGGAACGTGTAATTTGGTCCGATGAGTCCCGTTTTTGTTTGTTCTCCAATGATGGGAGGCGACGAGTACATCGCAGGTCCAATGAAGCCTTTAATCCTGAATGCGTCGAAGGTGTTGTTCAGGCTGGAAACAGAAAGTGAAGCGCAGGAATAGACACCCACGGACTCTGGCGGAACTTCGGGACCGGCTGATGAACGAGTGGCAGCAAATCGATGTTCAGTACATGCACAACCTCGTAGAGTCTCTGCCTCGCCGGATTCGTGCGTTTATCAAGGCCAGAGGCGCCGTCACACGTTATTAGGTACATTCTGAGAGGGGTGACTAATTTTTTGTCCGGTGTGCTTATATATATATTTTAGATTTTTAGGGATAAAATACAAAAATTAAGTCGTTGAAATGAATGAACAAATAAATATTTTTGCAGCAATTCCGCCATTTTTTCGAAACAGAAAATCATCGAAATGAAAAACGTTGAAACCTAATTTAATCTCATACTTACCCTAATCTAACTTAGCCCAGTTACGCCTAACTTAACTCAGTTAAATATAACCTCATACGAGTAAATTTAACCTAATCACTTCTACCATAAACGTGGTAGTCTGACCTTTTAAGTTAGGTTAGATTAAGTTTTGATAATTTTCAGTTCCGAGAAAAAAAGAATTTCATCGCAATTTCTCTACTTTTGTGACCATATGTATATATATATATAATGCTGGGGCTGTTTAACCTCGTCCGGAACACCTAAGTATGACTGAGGGGACCTAAAGCGTTACATGGGATCCGAACCTCGAATCTCGAATCATTACATTATATAGACGCAGAAAGAGGACCGTCTCCCATCGAACTACTCAGCAGACCCAATGTAGCTTAACTCCGCTGATCGACGGGAAGTGGTGTTACGACACTCGCTACAATGTGTGTATATATATATATATATATATATATAATATATATATTATATGCCGTAATGAAAATATGAAGAGGAATCACTTCCTAACTTTGGTCAAAACTTTTATACTTCATAAAGTTTATGCTTTAAAACTCTCTTAACTTAAGAACGAAAGTCAGAAACAAACCTTCAATCCACGTGCGGCAGTTAACGAATGAATAAAGTCCTCGTAATGTTATGTTCACTTGTTCTTTGTCAGCGACGTAAAATGGAATTTGAAGAAGAAATCTTACGTCAATTTCGTACTTTGATAATGATGGATATCAATACAGAAAGGATTCAAATAACCAGACCAAAAACATTTTTGTTCTTTTTTTATTGAGTAATTTTCAAGTAGCCTATCAACTCAGAAAACATCCTAATCAACATCATCCGGGAAATTTACTTTCATAAAGGCAATAACTAAATAAAATATACTTTTTCTAAAAATGATTATAACCTTTTAAAAATTTACATTTCATAAAAGTATTATTTATAATCAAATATATTTTTGCTGAAAAAATAATAAAAGTTTTTTTTTCAATTCCTTTTCATAGAACTATTTGTAAACAAAATAAACTTTTGATAAAAAAAACTAAAAATTTACCAAAACTTATTACTGGTGCCATCATTTGTGATGAACTTCAAAACATGAGATGCACACAAAAGGCGTTTTAGGACATTCTGCACAATATGTGTACACCATTTTTACTTTCTTTTTGGCACCATCATGTACTTATCCGCGATCGTGGCATGGCGCATACCGCGACTTGGAGGTGTTTACATTCGCGGGTCCCCGCCATACCGGCACAATGCGACTCAGTCAGTGTCTCTCAGCGCGACCAAAGGCAATATTACGAACGAAATTATCAAAGACGCAAAGAGAAAAATGGCCGAGTGGTACCAAACCTCAAACTAAACCCAATAACCATACACACACTGGCAACGCCTAGTGGCACGCGTTCATTAGTTGCGGGACTATTTACCGAACTTTTTGATCACACCTCGCATATGTAAGATCTACTAAGTCCTTTTCATCCGGTAGTTAAAAGAACACATTGATTTTCATCTGTTCAGGCTCATTTGTTTAAGGTTCAAAATTGAGTGTCAAACGCGATGCAAGAGAGCATTTCCCTCCTATACGAAGCGGGCATGTGGCGGAGAGCGACTGTTAATTTTTATAGAAAACAGAGTAAACACATTTTTACATTAAATTGTCTTCGCATCCACGTTATTTTACGTGAGGCGAGAAGGAAAGGGCTCAGGTACATGAAAAGGAACGATTGGTAGGTTTTCCCGAGATAGCAGTGAGGGATTACCCATGATGCCGCACTCTGCTTCTCCTTACATTCGCTCTTTGATTTAAAATCACAATAAACACTATAAATGTTCTATGAGATTAATATTTTATTTTTCATTCTATAAACATCATCATAAACGCTAGACATGATCTACCTTAAAGCTAAAACATAACTTCTTATCAATTCATGTTTCAACTTCATTAAACATCGATAACCCCCCATCCCACCCAACCCATCCCACACACATTGGGAGTACACAACAATTGGAGTTGAATGAAATATATATGTAAAAATGAACAATGAATAATCCATATTCATTTTTACATAAGAAACCAAAATTGCCTAAGCGAGTTTTGGATAAAAAATTTATTTATAGCTTCCTATTTTTGTTTGTGTCACAACCCTATGATCTACCATTTCTGTGGTTTAGTCGTATCTATTTTCCATTTTCCATTGTTATAGAATTTATTATAATTAATTATGATTGTCTTCCATCTCACCCTCGACCCTAGATTATGCATACACATTGCATGTAACAGGATTGGAACCCGCAGTTGTACTTCTTAGTCATTGATACCCACTCTTTGTCTCTAATTCGTTCATGTAAATCTTCCTAATAATGATTTGTACTATACGTACAAATTCAATAACTATGACGTCACATTTTCCCGTCATTAATTTCCCTTCATTATATCTCTAGTATGCAATGTATGAAAATTCTTTATCATCATAATAAAAACTGTACACTCTATAGAAGTAATTATTTATATGTTATGTAGTATAAATATAACTATTATTCGACCATATCCCCGCCCCCATACGTCCATATTTTATCTTGATCATTATCCTGTATAAATTTTATTAAATATTCATTTTTACTCGTGTCAATCTATGAAATGCAAAACTTCATGCCTTCGTTCGAAAACGCAAAAATACGTTCTCGTATTATTTTTTTCATTATTATTTTTTATTATATCACCTCCCGCATTGAACTCGAAAATGCTTAGTAAGTTATCAAATTCCGCTAACTGGCAGAATCGAACGCTTCAAAGATAAAAAAAGTCTCCTTTCACTCGATTCGAATTTATAACTTTATCATGCGTTATGTTATATCATGTGTGTCATGTCTCATGTACTTGTGTTGTACTAATAACCAAATATAATAACCATATAGTATAACCATATAATATAACCATATAGTATAACCATATATAAATATATAAAAACACTAAGAATGGTAAACGACGTAATGTACTTTAATGAAACTGTAATTAATAATAACTTGTAATGTACTTCAATGAAACTGTAATTGAATGTAATGAATTAATATATAATGTAAGAATGTACTTTAATAGAACTGTAATGGACAATCATAAGCGAATGTGAAGTAATCCATAATTGTAATCGTAATTGTAATGAACCGAAATTAATACGTACTCAGTCGTGTACTTAATTTCTACTTATGTACTATTACGAAATGATATCGCCTTCAGAAATGAAGATTCGGCAAAAATATACGATTAGTTTTTTTTTTTTTTTTTTTTTAATTTTTATTTGGAATCTTTCAAACATCTGATCATGTGTTTAAAAGGGGGAAACTTAACCTTCAACTGTCTTCCCCCAAACATTTAGGTTTATATTATACATGTATTTGTAAAATTATAGCACTTCATTGCGGTACTTCATTCACTTCATTACGACTCCTTTGTCGATAAGTTATAAAAGAAAAATCGATAAGTTTAGTACCAAAAGAAAGTATCAGAGTATTATAGCAAGAGAAGAATTAATAATCGTCGACCCATAAAGCGAGAGAAAGAGACAACCCAAGCACCATAGAAGATATTGGCATAACAGTCTGGCGAGTCTGTAGCCAAGAGTTTAACAAGAGGCGACCGAAAAGAATTAGAATGTTATAGAAGAAATATCCGTTGCTGCCTCCTAACTAGAACCCCCGTCGATCCGAACCACCCCAGGGCCATAGACGGAGGGGTTAACATATATATATATTTACAGACAGTGAAAAACTGAAGACGGCACAGACACACACATACATACACACACACACACACACATTAGTGATTTGAAGTAACCGTTAAAAATGATAATTATCAGAAAACTTGTAAGAGCCACTCAGTCCTCCACCAGGCCAGGAAGACCTCAACTTTGACTGTTGTGGCGGTCCTGAGTTACGTTCATTTAACTCTATGACAATATCCCAGGATGTATCATAACGTCCCGGCTAGTGTTACTATTTGCTGTAGTATTACAGCCTTCCGCTCAACTCGAGCGCATAGTGCCGAACTGAGTTACCATGCCTTTCACACCCTCACAGTTTATAAGAATCATAAAATCGGGGATCTTTCTTGTCAATACTTTAAAACTCGCTCCTCCATCAAACCGGGTCTAGAGGCGGGACCTCCTGCTTGACCCCGGGGTGAAGAGACGAGCATCAAGTCTTAAAGTATCGCTAATAAAGGTCCCTTTTGTGATTCTTAGAAGTTGTGAAGTGTATGGGAAAGGATTGGTAACTCAGGTCGGCACTATGCGCTCGGGTTGGGGCAGAAAGCTGTAATACTACAGCAAATAGTGGCACTAGCCGGGACGTTATGATACTTAATGAACGTAACTTAAATGAACGTAACTTAGGACCGCCACAACAGTTAAAGTTGAGGTCTTCCTGGCCTGGTGGAGGAGTGAGTGGCTCTTGCAAGTTTTCTGATAATTATCATTTTTAACGGGGATTTCAAATCACTAATATGTGTGTGTGTGTGTGTGTGTGTGTGTGTGCCGTCTTCAGTTTTTGACTATATATGTATATATATATATATATATATATATATATATAATACACTGTATAATTCATTCAACTCCAATTGTTGTGTACACCCAATGTGTGTGCGATGGGTGGGGTGGGGTGGGGGGTTATCGATGTTTAATGAAGCTCAAAACATGAATTGATAAGAAGTTATGTTTTAGCTTTAAGGTAGATCATGTCCACCGTTTATGATGATGTTTATAGGATGAAAAATAAAATATTAATCTCATAGAACATTTATAGTGTTTATTGTGATTTTAAATCAAAGAGTGAATGTAAGGAGAAGCAGAGTGCGACATCATGGGTAATTCCTCGCTGCTATTTCGGGAAAACCTACTAATGGTTCCTTTTCATGTACCTGTGCCCTTTCCTTCTCGCCTCACGTAAAATAACGTGGATGCGAAGACAATTTAATGTAGAAATGTATTTACTCTGTTTTCTATAAAAACAGTCGCTCTCCGCCACACATGCCCGCTTCGTGTAGGAGGGAAATGCTCTCTTGCATCGCGTTTGACACTCAATTTTGAACCTTAAACAAATGAGCCTGAACAGATGAAAATGAATGTTTCTTTTAACTACCGGATGAAAAAGGACTTAGTAGATTTTATATATGCAAGGTGTGATCAAAAAGTTTGGTAAATAGTCCTGCAACTAATGAACGCGTGCCACTAGGCGTTGCCAGTGTGTATGGTTATTGGGTTTAGTTTGAGGTTTAGTACCACTCGACCATTTTTCTCTTTGCGTCTCTGATAATTTCGTTCGTAATATTGCCTTTGGTCGCGCTGAGAGACACTGACTGAGTCGCATTGTGCAGGTATGGCGGGGACCTGCGAATGTAAACACCTCAAAGTCGCGGTTAGCGCCATACCACGATCGCGGATAAGTGCATGATGGTGCCAGAATGAAAGTAAAAATGGTGCATACACATTGTGCAGAATGTCCTAAAAAGCCTTTTATGTGCATCTCTTGTTTTGCAGTTCATCACAAATGATGGCACCGGTAATATAAGTTTTGGTAAATTTTTATTTTTTTTTTATCAAAAGTTCATTTTGTTTACAAATAGTTCTATGAAAAGGAATTGAAAAAAAAACTCTTATTATTTTATCAGCAAAAATATATTTGATTTATAAATAATACTTTTATGAAATGTAAATTTTTAAAAGGTTATAATCATTTTTAGAAAAAGTATATTTTATTTAGAGTTATTGCCTTTATGAAAGTAAATATGCCGGATGATGTTGATTAGGATGTTTTCTGAGTTGATAGGCTACTTGAAAATTACTCAATAAAAAAAGAACAAAAACGTTTTTGGTTTGGTTTTTTGAATCCTTTCTGTATTGATATCCATCATTATCATTATCAAAGTATGAAATTGACGGAAGATTTCTTCTTCAAATTCCATTTGACGTCCCTAACAGAGAACAAGTGAATATAACATTACGAGGACTTTATTCATTCGTTAACTGCCGCACGTGGATTGAAGGTTTGTTTCTCACTTTCGTTCTTAATTTAAGAGTTTTAAAGCATAAACTTTATGAAGTATAAAAGTTTTGACCAAAGTTAGGAAGTAATTCCTCTTCATACTTTCATTACGGCATATATATATATATATACAGGGCGTCCCAAAAAAATGTATACACACTTTAAATAATTATAAAGGCAGTGTTTATTAAAATACATTTCATTTTCAAAATGTAATAGAATCTACAGACATTATTTAATTGTTTTGTCAACGCCTGTTTTCAAACTGACGTCCGTTCTGGTCAAGGCACTGCTGATAACGCGAAGCAATGGAATCGCAAACATCACGAAACATTTCGTTTGGTATTTGTGTGCATTCTCGTTCAATGGCTGCTCTCAATTCAGCGACTGTTGCAGGTTTTATAGCGTAGACTTTGTCTTTTAAGTATTCCCATAAAAAAAAGTCTAGTGGTGTGAGGTCTGGTGAACGCGGAGGGTATTCTACGAAACCCCTTCGTCCAGTCCACATCCACATCGTGCCAAGTACCACTCGCAATACTCCACTCTTCGGTCCGGATCATCTTCATTAATAGCATGGACTAATCTTGGAATGTAACTTTTCCATTGACAGCGCTTCAAAATGCGTTGGACAGACGATTCTGAAATTCCTACCTCACGATTCGCTTGCCGCTCAGATTTTCTTGGACTTTGGTGATACGTTTCCAGTACTATTTCTTGCTTTGTGGGGCTTGTCGATGTCCGTGGTCTTCCGGAACGCTTCTTGTGGACATTCTGAACAGTTCTATCTGCTTCAAACTTATCTCTAATTCGAGTGATGGTAAGTCGCGTTGGTGGATCTGTTTGAAACTCCCTCCTAAACTGTCTTTGCACTTCAACTGCGTTTTCACACTTCCAGTAGCATTTTAGAATGAATTTCCTTTGTTCAAAGCTTAGTCTGACTGCCATTATTAATTCTAATGGGTTTAACTTGGAAAGAAAGAAACATCAATTGAGCTATCAGCTGTTAAAGTGTGTATACATTTTTTTGGACGCCCTGTATATATATATATAATATATATATATATAATATATGTATATATATATATATAATATATATATATATATATATATATATATGCATATATAATATATTATATATATATATATATATACACATATATATATATATATATATATACACATATATTATATATATAATATATATACATATATATATACATATATATATATTATATATATATATATATAATATATATATATATATATATATATATTATAGCATATATATAATATTATATATATATATATTATATATATATATATATATATATATATGCGCTACCATTACACCACGGACCTCAAGGTCCGTGGTGTAATGGTAGCGCATCAAACCGGCAATTGGAAGGCCTTGGGTTCGATTCCCTGGCGGTTCGCCTCATTTTTCATTTATTCGTTATTTCTCTTCCGCGTGTGCAGAAACGTTCCTTAATATTATGTCGTTTCTATTCATTTATATACTGCGTGGTCATTGCAGTTAAATGCATATATATATATATATATATATATATATATATATATAAGTGGTTTTCGTTGAAGTGTTTTAAAAAAAAAAGTGTTCCGTGCATTCTTAACTAAATTAATTCGTGCTACTAATCATTCATTAACGAATATATTTCATTTATTGACGTTATTCAGTACTATATTATTGGATCAAACCAAGGCTACAGAACGTGGCTTGCCTTGTTTGGTTTTCAAATCAATCGTAAAACGTGCAGTCATAAGGTTGAAATTCCCTTGGTTTGTTTTTGTTGTTTTTCAAATCTATCAGAAACGTGGTTTTTTAAGGTTCAGATTTCCTTCACACACTACCTGACCTCCAAAAGGGTAACCTACCGTGGGAAAAAAAGGATTAAGTCAGTAAACAACAACCAGATAAGTTCCAATTAATACTTTTTCTTTAACATTTCTTTCGTCGGTAGCTTAATTCTATATTAATTTAGTAATAAATTTGTGTTACAAGATCCTGTTTCTGCGTTTGAAGAACGCGGTGGACCTACGTTGTAATTTATTAATTTCCAAACGCTCGTTTTTTGTTTTTTCTTTTGTTTTTTGTTTAACTAATTAAAAGCATGGCACCCCCGTCAAGTACTTGCTGTCGTTGTGAAGGGAAATTTGCTGCCTACGCGTTTACAATGGCTAATAATAATGATCAGTTAGTTTGCAGGTGGTGCTCAAGCATGGTAGTGCTGAGGAACGAATTAGACCGTGAGAGGCTGGCCAGGGTGAGACTTGAAGAAAGCGTGATGCTCCTGACGGCAAAATTAGAATCCCTTGAGACTCCAGTTACGACCCCTCCTGCCTCAGTTTCTATTAATAATACAAATAGTACTAATAGCCCTCTCTCTTCCCCTAGTTCCCAACCCATCGTTCGAGTGCGAAATGGAGCCCCATTGAGAAAAGCAAAGCCTTGTCTACCAGTAATAACAAGCAATAAGTTTTCTGTTTTAGGGTTCGAAGATACTGATGAACCGGAAATACGACTCGTTGGTGATTCCATTGTTCGAGGGCAGCTCGAGGAATTCTGTGGGAGAAACCCTCGTCGTAGGCGCCGTTACTGCTACCCTGGTGCAAGGGTGGAGGATATAACTAATAATGTTGACCATTTTACAGACAGTACCGCCGAGGACACAACGTATGTTATTCATGTCGGTACTAATAACGTTTTAAATTCTAGATCGGAAGAACTGCTGGCTAGGTACAGGGACTTATTAGAGCGATTAAAGGAGAAAACTAATAAGATTGTTTTAACAGGTATACTTCCTCGAATTATCCAACGAAGCGATTTCTACAGCAAGGCGACCTATATTAACAATAACCTAAAGTCTCTTTGCCAACAGGAAGGAGTGCATTTTGCTAATTTTTGGAACAGTTTCTACGGCAGGAGGGACTTGTTCCTCGAAGATGGACTTCATCTTAATGAAGTTGGAGCTGCGCGTTTAGGAAGACTATTTCATAATACTGTCTCTTCTTTTCAGGCTGCCGTAAGCCGAACGGTCCCAGCGTAAATTCCACAAATTTCCCCCGCGCTCGCGAAGGTGTCGCAATTACAAACAATTTGAAGGTTCTATCCTTAAATGCTCGTAGCCTACGAAATAAAATAAACGAATTTTTTTCTTTAATTGCTTGTAACAGCTGCTACGGACGAAGCGTTATATCGTGAACTAAAGAGAATAATCGGTAGTGAGCAGGCTTTAGTTATGGGTGACTTTAATTGCGCCAACGTGAATTACGATACAATGCAGGGAGACGCGGAAGGTAATCGTTTAGTTAATTTTCTCGAGGATAGCTTTCTTATTCAAAAGGTTGGGGAACCTACGAGGTTGGACAGTATTTTAGATTTAGTAATAACTACGGATGATAGGCTAATTACTGATCTTCAAGTAATAGAACCGTTGAGCAATAGCGATCACAATATGGTGGAGTTTGTCCTCTCAGTAAGTCACTCGAAACCAACTAACTCGACTAAAATTCCTAGCTTCCAGCACGCAGACTTTAGTAAATTTCGAAATAAATTTTCACACGTCAATTGGGAAAACGTAATGGGGAACTCCAACGCAAAACTAATGTGGGAATCGTTCGTAACGGTATTTAGGACTATAAATGAGGAATGTGTACCGTACAAAATTAAGCGTGCGAAAGTAAACAACAAGCCCTTGTGGTTTACTTCTAGAGTAGGAGACATTATAAAGAGTAGAGAGAGGGATTATAGGCTATACAAGTGCGATAAAGATAATCTGTTGTTACGAAAGAACTACATATCTCTAAGGCGTGAAGCTAAAAGTGTAATAAAAAAGTCAAAACGCGAATTTGAAATCTCCATAGCTCGTGACGGTAAAGAAAACCCCAAGCGATTCTTTCAATACGTCAATAATAGAAATCCAGTAAAAAGTGTCTTAGGTCCATTAAAAAATGGAAATGGAGATCTAGTCTCTGAAAACAAGGAAATGGCTACCTTGCTAAACGAATTTTTTACGTCAGTTTTTACTATAGAAGATGTAACGAATATCCCTACGGTCATAGACATAATACCTTTTGATAATGGTAATATTTTGGATAATATTGTCGTTAGTGAAGGGGAAGTAATGCGCTATATTGATCAAATGAAAACGCGTAAATCACCGGGTCCAGATTCCATATATCCCATACAAATAAAAGAATTAAAAGATAGCATTGTTGTGCCGCTAACAAAGATTTTTAATGCGTCTATTTCTGAGGGGTGCGTACCAGATAATTTCAAGTTAGCAAACGTAACACCTATCTTTAAGAAAGGCGATAAAGGTGCGGCGGGAAATTATAGGCCAATCAGTTTAACGTCTGTTGTAGGTAAGCTACTGGAATCAATAATTAGGGATCGTATAGTCGAACACTTAGAAGTGCATAATCTGGTTAGAAATACGCAGCACGGTTTAGGCGAAACAAATCTTGCTTAACTAATCTTTTAGAATTTTTCCAAAGCGTGGTTAACGTTTACGATAGACATCGGGCGGTTGATGTAGTGTATTTAGATTTTCAAAAAGCGTTTGACACCGTGCCGCACAAAAAACTGATTGAAAAAACTAAGGCTCATGGAATCAGGGGTGTAGTAATAAATTGGCTAGAAGAATGGTTGCGAGGCAGGAAACAGAGGGTGGTCGTTGATGGAGCGGAGTCGTGTTGGGCTAATGTAGCGAGTGGCGTTCCTCAGGGTTCTGTATTGGACCCCTTGCTTTTTCTTATATATATTAACGATTTAGATGTCGGCCTAGTCAGTACAGTTTCAAAGTTTGCGGATGACACGAAGCTGGGTGGTAGGGCGATTAATGACGAAGATAGAGGTAAAATTCAGGAAGATCTGAATAAAATCGTTGATTGGTCAGTCACATGGCAAATGAGATTTAACGTGGATAAGTGCAAAATTATGCATATAGGTTCGCGTAACGGTAATTTTGCGTATAATATGTCAGGGAAAGATTTAACAAGCGTAGAGCAGGAAAAAGATTTAGGAGTTATAGTCACTGGTGATTTAAAAGTAGCGAAACAAAGTACAGCGGCGGTCAATAAGGCGAACAAAGTGTTAGGTTTTATAGCTCGAAATTTTGAGTACAAATCGCGCGATATTATAGTTCCTCTTTATAAATCATTAGTTAGACCCCATTTGGAGTACGCGGTCCAATTTTGGAATCCGCATATGCGCAAAGATATAGACAAAATCGAAAGAGTTCAAAGACGAGCAACTAAGATGATTCCGTCTCTTAGGTCAAAGTTGTACGAGGATAGGCTTAAAGAGTTAAAATTGACTACACTCGAGACTAGGAGGTTAAGGGGTGATCTAATCCAGGTTTTCAAAATTATGAATGGGTTTGATAACGTAGATAGAGATAGCTTTTTCGAAATATCTCAATATAATAGGACTAGAAATAACGGGTGTAAGTTGACAAGTAGAAGGTTCGAGACAGCAGTTGCGAAAAACTTTTTTACGCAAAGAATAGTAAATAGCTGGAATAGTTTGCCGGTAGAAGTAATTAGTAGCACGTCTATAAACATGTTTAAGAATCGATTGGACGCGCATGTTGATAGAAAGGGTATAGTTTAAGGTAGTAAAATTAAGGCTTTGTGGGGATAGATCCCACAGCTCAACACAAGTGTTGTGGGATATAGGGAGGCAGCGTCTTGGGTTAGGGGATACTCTCTGTCCTTACACACCGCATTTAAAGAGATTCCTCTTCCGAGCGGTGCCCCCCATAGTACTGTGAGGTATTGAAAAACTCATGATCTTCACTTGCCCCACAAACACCTTTAAATGGGAGACCCATAATGGGTGCACACACATTTCTACATTACTGTACAGTCTTTACAGCCACACCTACACTTTTCCTCGGAAGTGTATATATTGTAATGTATATGGTTGTAAATTTGACTTGGTCCGCATTCGATATGGACCGTGACTTGATGGATACCGTAATGAAATTGACTGGATTCTTTGGATCTGATATATTTGCATGTCCGTTATAAATAGATATAGAGTGTAACATATTTGTGGATAGTAGTCTATTATGACTTGATCCTCTGGATCGAGAGATTCTATCTTTAGTTTTAAATCGATAATTAATTATTTTTAAATTGATAATGTATATGGTTGTAAATTTTGACTTGGTCCGCAATCGATATGGACCCTGACTTGATGGATACCGTAATGAAATTGACTGGATTCTTTGGATCTGATATATTTGCATGTCCGTTATAAATAGATATAGAGTGTAACATATTGTGGATAGTAGTCTATTATGACTTGCTCCTCTGGACCGAGAGATTCTATCTTTAGTTTTAAACCGATAATTAATTATTTTTAAATTGATAATTATTTAGTTTCGTAAAAATTGGTCGTTGCCAATTTACCGGCAGTTTTTACATAAATTTCTTATGTTCTTGTGGTTCGGAACCCACGTAAAATTGTAGGTCCCCTCCGCCACCACGGAGGACATACACAATACACGATTACGAACACAGTTAGGTAGACCAGCCATGAGTGGACCCTAGGGTCTTTGTTGGTCTGAAACATTATATATATATATATATATATATATATATATATATATATATATATATATATAATATATATGCTATATATATATATATATTTATATATATATATATATATATATATATAATGCATATATATATATATATATAATATATTATATATATATACACACACATTGTGGCGAGTGTCGTAACACCACTTCCCGTCGATCAGCGGAGTTAAGCTACACTGGGTCTGGTGAGTAGTTCGATGGGAGACGGTCCTGTTTCTGCGTCTATATTATGTAATGATTCGAGGTTCGGATCCCATGTAACGCTTTAGGTCCCCTCCGTGATACTTAGATATTGCGGAGGAGGTTAAACAGCCCCATCATTATATATATATATATATATATATATATATGGTCACAAAAGTAGAGAAATTGCGATGAAATTCTTTTTTTCTCGGAATTGAAAATTATCAAAACTTAATCTAACCTAACTTAAAAGGTCAGACTACTACGTTTATGGTAGAAGTGATTAGGTTAAATTTACTCGTATGAGGTTATATTTAACTGAGTTAAGTTAGGCGTAACTGGGCTAAGTTAGATTAGGCTAAGTATGAGATTAAGTTAGGTTTCGACGGTTTTCATTTCGATGATTTTCCGTTTCGATAAAATGGCGGAATTCCTGCAAAAATGTTCATTTGTTCATTCATTTCAACGACTCAATTTTTGTATTTTATCCCCAAAAATCTAAAATATATATACAGATATATATATATAATTAATAATAAAAATAATAAAAATAAATAAATAAATAAAAATAAATAAGTAAAAATAAATAAAAATAAGTAAATAAATAAATAATGATTATTTTGCTTATTTTAAAGAGGGAAAATATTGATTATTTTAATAAAAATGTTAAATGTTTACGTGAATATTTATTCGATAAAAATGTTTAATTAAACAAATATTTAAAATTAGGCTTTTTATTATTTGGAAAAACATTTTCAGGTTGGAAATTTTACGAGATTGAACATCTTAAAACACACGTGGTGTCGAGGAACAAAGAAAACTCACGACGGTCTCAAGCAATGACGCTAGCCTCGAACAGAGGAATTCGAAGTTTCCCAAGGTTATATAAGGCGCAGTTCACTGGCACTCGACCTCACTTCGTGCGTCCATTCGTAAGACTACTCCACACGCAGTCACCCAGCATCAGCTTTAGCCGGCTCAAGACCAAGGCTCACTTCAATATATTCCCAGTCAAGAAACGAAGCATCACTTGCAAACCACAACTGCAACAGTAGGGTGTGTCAATTTTGTCAACTTTTTTCAAATCAATTTTGGTAGTGAAAATATAGTCTTTTCATGTCAAAACTTGAAATTGGCCAACCAAAATGAAATAAAATAACCCTTACCTACATCAATTTTACCTTAAAGTTTCAGAAATTGACTCTTTTACTAAATAATAGGACATAAATTGATTAACTATTCATCTGTCACAGAATTATCCCACTGATCGCATATGGAGTGTTTTCAAGGTCATATAGTTGTTGTACAATGTACAAGTCACAACACGAATAGAACTTTCCCTCACTCTCAGTCCTCAGTTGCCTCTTAGATGTCATAGACGGTGGTTTGCTGTTATTGCTCTTGTACCTACTTCATAGTTATTCTACTAAACGAATACTACAGTTTAACTGTAAGTATGGATTATTGATTATTACAATTATTATTATCATATTCTTCTGTCTAATTATGTTGTAATCCCATGAAATATTTTTTTATTGAATTTTAGAACATCGAATGACTAAACTTTGAAACATCGTAATTGATATAAAATACTTAAATGTTTTTCTTTCTTTTCAGATATTCCTAAGATGCCAAAATTGAAGACAAGAGGTCAGTCGTCATGCCACTTGAGCCTGTTAGTCGGTACAGGCAAGGAGCTTCCCGTATCAGAACTACCAACAGTGCGAGACATGCTGAGACTAGGGTTACTCCTTCGTGAACAAAATACAAAGGATAGAAGGAACTACTCAGAGAAAGAGCTCATAATGGACATGATTCCCACTCTTCTGCATCAGTGGAAAAAAGCTAATGTGTTATTCAAACCACCTGTACTCAATCAGTATAGAACTATTGAGCTAAAATTAACAAAGCTGTGGCACAAAGCAGTTGAGACATCACTTGCTAAAGGAAAACTAGCAAAGAAAAATAAATTTCTGCACACACTTGATACTCTTCTTGACATTTTTAACTGCCAGTGTTCCATAGAGTTGTGTTCTGAAGCCAATTGTTCTCCCTCATGCAGAAGAGAACCTCACCCTCACATTGATTGTCGCTGTCCTCGAGAGAAGAAGATCCCTGTTTTGGAGCTGGCTTTTATAAAGGCGCAGAGAACAAAGGCAGGAGGCCAAGGAAGTATGCAGATTGGTTCGGCAGATTATTCAGAAACCAAAAAACAGATTGTTATTGCTAAGAAAAAAGAGAAAATCCGAGAGAGGGAAGAAAGGAAGAAAAAGAAGAGTGAAGAAGCCACCCAAAGAGATGAAGAGCTCTATCAAGAGGTTTCTCACTTCTTTGAAAGCTCTTCAGATGAACAGAAAGAAGCAACATCAGATGATAGCTCCAAAATGCCATCTGAACCTTCGCCGAAGAGAATGAAATACAACACTAAAGACATCTCAAACATTGCCCTTGCCAGTATTCGCCACCATACGGGGCTACGAGAGACTGCAGAGATTGCCACTGCCGCTTGGATAGATGCAGGCCTCATCAGCCGAGAGGATACATCCTTAGTGATAGATCATAATACGATAAGAAGAGCACAAGAAAAAATAATGGAAATATCTGATCAGTATGAAAAAGATTTGAAGGAGGAAGGTCTCTCTTGCCTTTTGTTTGATGGCAGAAGAGATGACACAAAAGTTCTCCTAGCGGTAGAGGGAATGGACAGAAAGTTTCCCGATCTCATCAAAGAAGAACACTACTCTGTGTGTTCCGAACCTGGTGGCCGCTATTTGTTTCACTTTGTTCCTAAAGCAGAAGTAGAAGGCAAGAAAAATGCAGAGGCAATTGCTGATCAAATAATATGTTGGCTTCAAGAAAGAAGACTTGGCAGTTCACTGCAGGCCGTTGGTGGAGACTCAACTGCGGTGAACACTGGATGGCAGGGCGGTGTTATGACGCATTTAGAGAAAAAACTTGGAAGAAGGCTTGTTTGGATTGTATGTGATTTGCACACAGGGGAACTACCTCTTCGTCGTCTCATCCAGGAACTTGATGGTCCTACAAAGAGCAACAACAAGTGGTCAGGCCCCCTTGGCAACATGTTAGATGAAGCAACGGAATTAGAAATAAATACAAAATTTCCAAAGGTCGAAGTAGGCCCTCCCCTTCCAGTGTTGTCTGAAGAAGTTATCAAAGACCTTAGCACGGATCAATCTTACGCTTATCGTATTGTTCAAGCAATCAGATCAGGAGAGTTGCCTCAAAATCTGGCTCTCTTGGAGATTGGACCCGTAAGTCACAGTCGTTGGTTAACTACAGCGATTCGTTTCTGCAGGATTTAGGTTTCCAAACATGCACTGAAGGACAAAATGCTACAGAATTTGATGTTGATTGTTGAATTTATTATTGGGTTTTATCTTCCTCACTGGTTCAATGTAAAACTTAATCCAATGTGGATGGAGGGGCCCAACCACATCTTGTTTCAATTACAGCTACTGAGAACCCAAAGGAAAGTAGTGGTGGACATCGTGTTACCTGTGGTGAGAAGGTCCGCTTGGTATGCTAGGCCAGAGGCAGTTTTGCAAGCAATACTCTGCAGCCAATGTACCAAAGAGCGAACTGAGACTGTGGAAATCATTCTAAAGTTTAGAGGAACATCACTAGATGATGACCAGCTGGGAGACTGCTCTGTTCAGACAAGGAAGATACCTCAGATAAACGTCAATGCCACGAAATTGTCAGAATTACAGTAGTTAACTTGAGTTCGGAAGTTTTGGAGCCACCACTGACAACATGTATAACAAACAAAGATTTAACACAACTTAAAGAGGCCCCACTGCAAGTGCCAAAGTGGCATTCTCACACTCAGAGTGTGGAGAGATGTGTGAAAATGGTCACAGAAGCAGCTAGTCAAGTTTACAGTCACGAGAGGCGAGAAGGCTACATCAAAGCGCAAGTAGCAAGCCGAATGCTGATGTCAAGGAACCGCAGCAAAAAGGACATGACTGCATTGGTTACTTTCAAATAAAGACTCTGAATGATATCTTATTGCCACTTTAAATGTTGATAGGATGTTTGCACACATTTGTTATTTTGTTACGAATTTACGGAAAAATGGAATTTTTGAATTAAAAGTGATGTAGGTAGGAGTTATTTTTTATTGTTTTTGAAGCAAGGATATTATTTTGTATGCCACATGATTACATTAAATTGCTACCAAATCACATGATTTTCAATTTAGTCATTTCACCCCCAAAATTGACACACCCTATTGGTTAATCGGAAAGGAATCGTGTTCCACCACGACAACGCACGTCCTCATACCGCTCCTGACCTTGCGCCTTCAGATTATCATCTCTTCAGGAGTCTGCAAAACTATCTTCACGAGTAACAGTATACTTCTTTAGATGACCTGCACACCAGTCTTTGTACGTTTTTTGCCTCAAAACCGCCTGAATTTTATAAACATGGCATTGAAAAGCTTGTAGGACGTTGGCAGAGTGTCATTGATTCCGGTGGAAAATATATACTAGATTAAAAAGTTTCAGTTGAGTTTTTTTTTGTCCTTCAAATTCCGATCTAAAAAACGAAATTACTTATGGGATGACCTGATATATATATATATATATATATATATATATATATATATATATATATATGTGTGTGTGTGTGTTCGTGTGTTTTGCTTTTTTCTGACACAAAGCGATGTTAATTCTCCTTTACGAAAAATGTGCATACAAGGAAATAACTGTATATAATGTATGCGTACATGCCATGATTGTATTTAAGTCATATATGACTGGCTGGGTTCTGAAGCCATCCAGGGAGGGTATTCAGGGAAGGATATATTTTACTTTAAGAACTTGTTGTGAGAGGAGGTGTCGCTCCAGTTAGCCTATCTAAGTCTCTAAACTAACGCGCCTGGCTGTTTCTCTTGCTGGTTTCTAAGCCAACTGGCTGTGCCCCTCCCTGTTTGCCCTCTAAACGAACTGGCTATGAGCCGCCTACGCCATACGATTGGCTGTATCATGGCTAGTATCTAAGCCACTGGCTATGCTCCTAAAGATTGTGTATATGTGTAAGATTGTGTGTGTGTATGTAAGGCGACTGGCTGTATTCGCTTACCCTTTAAAGAAACTGATTGACAGCCGTTTACGCCATACGATTAGCGACTGGCTGTGTTGTCAGGGCAAGGTTGGATTCTAAGCCAACTGGCTGTGATCCTAAAGCAACCCAGGATGGCTAGTGAAGACTCCATTATGGTCCGAGACATCTCTCTCTTTCCTCTCTTTCCTTCTTGTGTTTTATTACCCTTGTTAGGTTAGGTTGCTTACTAACCCTTCGGAGGGTCTAGCTCCGCTCTTCTTCATGCATAATCCCCCTCTCCCATCCTGTTAATTTAAGTTACCCACTCCCTTCCCCCTTCATGCAGACACCCCTTTCCCCCCTTGTTGGATAACCCCCTCTCCATCTTTGGAGGGTCTAACCCCCCTTGTTGCATGCAGTGTTGCAATTATTGATCATGTATGCAATTGATTTGCACTCATCAATTATGCGGGTATCCTACTCGTGACTGTTGTTGGGGACTTTACCTTCATGCCATTAGGCTTACAGACCCTGGAGCAAGTTCTCTGCATGGTTTATCCTACTTTTAAAATTTGCTTACTCCCTTTATATATATCAGCACACACACACACACACACACACTATATATATATATATATATATATATATATATATATATATACAGGGTGAGTCAAAAGTCTCAATACATAGGCAAAATGGTCATGATAAATAAATGATTATTTATTATTTTTTTTTTGCAGGTGATGTGCTGAGATGCCTTTGTCCCCAAGAAGAGCGCATAGAGATCATTCATCTGGCAGGATCAGGAAGCTGTCGCAAGGTTGCCGAGGATTTTAACAGGAGACACGCCCCCGGCACGCACATCACACACGCAGTGGCGGTCCTAGCTTACATGACGCCCTGGGCGAACCTCACCTTCAGCGCCCCCCCCCCTGTTCGCCAACACACACACATTCGAATCCCCCCAAAATAAAGGACAGACATAACTCTTTCACAAAATAACTTTTTATTGGACTAATTGTTGGAACTTCAGAACCAAAACAAAGACTCAAATTTCTGAATTTTACAAATCCTTCATCACGTAAATAGAATAACTCACTTAAGATAATGTAATTATGATACTATGAACAGGAAAAATACAAATTAAATTGCACAACTGCCATAAATAAACTAGAGAATCAAATTTCTAAATTGTACAAATGCTCTATCACATAAATATTTTATTTTATTTTTTATTTTTATTTATTTCTTTATTTATTTATTCTTATTTTTATTTTTATTTTTTTTGCAGGCGCTCATGCCGCCCCTCCACAAATGCCGCCCTGTGCGGCTGCCCATATTGCCCATATGAGGAACCGCCACTGCACACACGACACCGTTGCCAAACTCATTGAGAAGTTCAAGAAGACTGGAAGTGTTGCAGACCAACCGAGAAGTGCCCGTCCACAAACAGCCACCGATGAAGGCACAGCGACCATGGTGCTGGCAGCGTTCGCAAAGAGTCCCCAAAAAAGCACTCGACGGATGTCTGCAGAATGCGGTGTCAGCCAAAGGAGTATCGTCCGCATTATGAAAGAGCACAGATGGCATTCATACAAAATGCAAATGTTGCAGTATCTTAGCAAAGACGACCCGGACAGGCGGCTGGAATTCTATGCTGGAATTCTGTGAATGGGCAAGAACAAAAGTGGACGAAGACACGGAGTTCTCGGCTGGCATCCTGTTTTCAGATGAAGCCAACTTTTATGTTCATGGAGAGGTTAATCGTCAAAACGTACGTTATTGGAATGATGACAACCCGCACTGGATGAGTCCCTCAAAAACGCAAGGCGCTGGAAAAGTGATGGTGTGGTGCGGGATATGGGGCAACACAATTGTTGGCCCTTTTATCATTGACACCAATCTAAATGCCGAAATGTATCTAAACATGCTGCAAGACACAGTCATGCCGTCCCTGCTGAACGGTATCTGCCTGCCAGTGGCTGGATCAGCAGTTTCCGGGTCACTGGATTGGCCACCGTGGTCCCGTGGAGTGGCCTCCGAGGTCCCCAGACCTCACCCCCCCCCCTTGATTTTTTACTTGTGAGGGCACTTGAAGGCCATGGTGTACCAGGTGAAAATACAAAACACGGACCACCTAAAGGAACGCATTCGTGATGCATGTGCACGCATAACACCAGACGTGTTAACGCGCGTTTGCCATGACTGGGAGGAACGCATCCGTATGTACATTGTGTAATGGTGCCCACATTGAGCATATTTTGTGACTTACAAGTGATTGCATAATAAAGTGATCATTTTGCCTATGTATGGAGACTTTTGACTCACCCTGTATATATATATATATATATATATATATATATATATATATATATATATCTACTGTGTATATATACATACTGTATATATAGAGTGTTGTCGGGTGTGT
The DNA here is from genome assembly GCA_023014485.1 of Bathynomus jamesi. NCBI lineage: Eukaryota > Metazoa > Arthropoda > Malacostraca > Isopoda > Cirolanidae > Bathynomus > Bathynomus jamesi. Next base: position 280,926 of record JAJOZX010001334.1, read on the forward strand.
TATTCAGTGCTTGCTTCTATGAGGCCAATTTACTTTAGCCAAGATTTATGCGCGTTTCACATATGAAAATCTGCATATTTTCCAACATGTTTCATTCGTGGTTTCATCCTTGTTAAATGTTCACTTGCAATATTACCAATCCTTCCGAATTTGTCTAACAAACTTCATTATGTAACGGAACCTGTGTTGGTATTTTAAGCATCGCAACTCGACGGATCATTTATCACTTTTTTATATTAATGTTCATATTTTTGCTTATTTTTATTTTATTATTTTATTATTTATTTATTTATTTATTTATTTTATACATTTCATTTTCATCCTTAAATAGAAGTAAAATTTGTTCGTATTGAATACGTGGACATAAAATTGTAAACTTAATTAATGTTTAATTTCACCAAATGGTCGTAAAATTCCAAATTTATTGCCTGCTACAGTGCTGATAACCATTTCTGACATGAATACATTCCTGACAGAAGAAAGCTGAACGCAACGATCATTCTACTTGTCTCAGAATTTCATTTTGTTGTAGTTTTTTATTGGAATTTGCGTTTTCTTCCTTTTTAATTCTCGGATCAAGGGCAGTAAAGACCACTTTCTTGATTACATTATGGTGAGATATAGTAAATGCTAGAGCTTATATATATATATATATATATATATCGGGTGGTCCGAAAAAAATGACGCATTTTTTAAAAATTAATATCTCAGTAACCCCCTTCCTTATCATGACAATTTTTATATGCAAGATACCTTCAAACTTCTTTTTTTGAATGCAAGAAACGGAATTCTGATATCTTTTATAGTTTTCTCGCAATTAACAAAAGTAACAACATGGGTCAAAAAAACGAATATCATGAGAAAGGAAAAATTTAATCAAAATTTAACTAATTAATTTACAGTAAATGATCGATTGGACCACCACTCTGTTGACACACTAATCTAAGTCTTTTCTTCCACACAAAAATAATACTTCTTACTTCATTAATGCCAATTTCTTGCCAAGATTCAAGTATTTTACTTTTTAATTCTGATTCGGTGAATTTTTCTCGTCGACCTCGGTAAACCTTCTCTTTTAGTAACTCCCAAATTGAGTAGTCCATAGGATTACAATCTGGGCTTTGTGGTGGGCACTCATTTTTCGTTATTAATTTTGGTGTATTGCTAATCAGAAACGACTGTGTGGCGTAGCTTGTATGCGACGGTGCTCCATCTTGTTGAAATATGAAATCATTTTCTTGATACAGGCGACGACAATCCGGCAACAATTTTGTTCTTAAAAGTTCAATGTAATTTGCAGAATTCACCTTTGTCTTTTCAGTTTCAATAAAATGAACATCTGTCTTGCCATTCCAAGAGACCCCTGCAGATATCATAACCTTTTTGGAGAATCTTGACGTTTCATGATACAATCTGTTTATTGAAATGTCACACTTTTTACCACGCCCGTAGACAACATCATTTTGACGGTTTCGCGGAATTTCTAGAGTGAAATCTTTTTCATCCGTGAAGACTATCTTTTTAATATCAACGACAGAGAAATTATCAAGTAACTTTCTGCACCTTGTTTTTCTTTTATCCTTAACAGTATCACTTTTTCTAGAAGATACTATTCTTTTGAAGGCCTTTAGTTTTTGTGCTTTAATTATTCGGTGTACAGAAGTCTTTCCAATATTCAAATGTTTAGCAATTGTTCTTTGTGACAAATAACTTCCTGGTTTATCTTCTTGAGAGCAGATTTATCGTTGATGTAATCCACATTTTCTGGAACCGAAGCTGTTTTAGGTCTACCGCTTCCTGGTTTTCTGGCAGTACTTCCCGATTCGCGAATCTTCTTTAAGAGTCTTTCCACTGCACGCCTTTTCCACTTTTTGCCGGGAAACTCTTGCAATAACCTTCCAGTCTTCCATCCTTTTTCACAGTAACAATTTTTAATGAGAATACGATCTTCCTCTGACAACATCATTAAGGGTACTGACGAATTGTTAAAAAATAAAAATATCCACAATTTGACTTGTTCATTCCTGTAGAGTTTTGTAATAACTTGCAAAAATATCGCATGATATCGTATAAAAATGATATCGTATAAAAAACGGATATTATATTGCGATTTTGTTTTTTTGACCCATGTTGTTACTTTTGTTAATTGCGAGAAAACTATAAAAGATATCAGAATTCCGTTTCTTGCATTCAAAAAAAGAAGTTTGAAAGTATCTTGCATATAAAAATTGTCATGATAAGGAAGGGGGTTACTGAGATATTAATTTTTTAAAATGCGTCATTTTTTTCGGACCACCCGATATATATATATATATATATATATATATATATGGTGCCTCAGAAGTCGCGCACCATAGGCTTTATTCAGACTTACGAGATTTACAAATCGAAATTGTTTATAAGTGATGTTTAATTACAATATATGTTCGATAATGTTCGAATAATAAAATTAATAGTATGTATAGTTAATCAAGAAGCTATCTTAAAATAATTAAATTGAATGAAGCTACATTAGCCAATGGTGCGCGACTTCTGAGACACCATTGGCTAATGTAGCTTTATTCAATTTAATTATTTTAAGATAGCTTTTTAATTAACTGTACATACCATTAATTTTATTATTCGAACATTATCGAACATATATTGTAATTAAACATCACTTATAAACCATTTCGACTCGTAAACCTCGTAAATCTGAATAAAGACTATGGTACGCGACTTCTTAGACACCCTGTGTATGTATATATTCTTTCCATAAAAAAATGGTTGCTTCAAAGCCCTTCATAAATGACTGTAAACAGAGGAGCTCCTTCAACTTTTTTATGATGAAAAAGACTGTATTTATAATTTTTTCATAAATCATTTTATAAAATTGATTTATGAAATATAAAAATTAGGAGAAAAGAAAAACATTTCGGACAAGTTTGAGTTCGTATGTAAAATTATGGTTTTAGTTTGCGATACTCTTCTTATGAGAGTGCTTCGGGGAGGAGGAATTCAAATTTAATTTGGAATCTACGCATGAATTAACGTTTCATACTGTAATTTATCAACGTATCGTGACGAAACATTTAAAAAATTATTGTAGGAAGTACCATAATTATTGGGCATGAAAATTAAACAGTTTAGGTTTTCTTTTGTCTTCTTAAATTGATTCATAAATTTTATACTTTATTTCTTCATTTAAGAACGAGACTCCAGCTACGAACATTTCTATAATAAATATCACATCTTTCGCAATACTGAATAACAAACACTAAGTATATTGTACATATTTTCTGTTGCCAATTTTAAAATTTGCGCTCAAATTGAAGACAAGATGATCCTTTCAGTTCCCATAATCTATAACTGCAGGACAATTTTTTTTTTCAATAAAATTAGTTTGGTTCTTCTCTTTGGAAGAGAAGTCATTTCCCCCAACTCGAATTACCCGATTCTACAGCGTTCATTTCATTTCAAACAAATCGGAACTTGATTTCGACACAACTACAACAACGCGAATAACATTTGTGATAAGTGCGTAAATGTAAAGTTAAGCTCAATTAATTCAAAGTCGTGTTCTCGTTCCTTAGTACCCCGGGTGGTCCCAGCCAGTTGGTTTTCTTGGCCGGAGTGCCATTATTTTATGCGTGGACGGCGGTTCCGTCCAGTTATTAAATTTCTTTATCTGTTTTTCGGTCATGTCGAAGATTTGGTCTGATGCGATACTTGTATCAGAATACATACCTTGCCTAATGTATATCAAATGGGGTTCAGGGATTGTATCTTTATTTATGGACGCTCGAATATACGATAAGCTCCGAGAAGTAAAAGATGTTACGAAGATTTCCCGCTGTTCCTCGAGATTTAAGGCATTCCTTGGGCTATATAGTCGCGATCTCAGAGAGATAATGCAGCATACTGCACCTTACGGTTTCATGGGAAAATATCCCGGGATGATAAATAGATGAGTTTTACAATTAACTTTTTAATAAAGAAACTCCGAATTCGTTAGGAAAGATGATCGATTTTTATGTTAGGAGCGAAGGAAACGTTCAATTAATTTATTTAGTTCTCTGTGATACATCTTTTACAATTGTAAACAATTCAATTGAAATTTTACTTTCAATATATAATATAATATATATATATATATATATATATATAAATTATTTCACGAAAGTAACACGTAAAAAATATTTATGATGAATAAAACCACGAAGGAAAGGAAACAAAACGGTGCTCAAGCGCTTTCATCTAATGACATCCTCAGGAACACTGAAATACATAAAAGGTTTACGGCCTATATATAGGTTACAGAAAGAGAAAAAAAAAATAAATAAATAAATAAATATAAATAAATAACATACATACACACAAACATATATACATATATATATACATACATATCTACACACATACACACACATATATATATATATATGCAATAAACGGAGAAGTAAAAATAAAACTTAAAAATTAAGGAGTAGAGGATTAACAAAGAGGCATATCGATTTTTAGCACAAGATCAAATGAGTTATAAAAATAATACAAATTTATACTGGAGATACGCTCGGGTTTAACACTTTGCCTTTTTAGAGTCAAGTTTCGATATATATAAAAATAAATTGAAGATTAAAAGTTAATAAAGTAGCTTACAAGTTTACCAAAGATTAAGTGTCCTACCCTTTTTATCTAGATTTGTTTTGAAGGAATTCAAAACAACAGGATCGAGTTGAAAAAGACCTTTGCTTATGTTGAAGTTATTTGAAAGTTGAATAATGGCAGACTCAAGAATATTTCTATTGACAATGTTGCTCGAATGAAATAAAACTGAAGCATTATTCCAATCAATACAGTGGGATAACTCTGACAAGTGGACAAAAAGAGCACTGGACAACTGTCCTGTTCTGACGGAATATTGATGCTGTTTTATACGTGTGTGCAAATCCTTTCCCGTCTGACCTATGTAAAAGGAATCACTTTGTTTACACCCAATTTTATAGATAATGCCTGAATTATTGGTAGGGCTATTTTTTACTATGATATTTTTCACGATATTGTTATATGAAAATACTACATTAATATCCAAAAGTTTAAGTACATTAGCAATGCCTAAAAAGCCCGGGAAAAATGGAAGTACTAAAATATTTTTTGACAAAGTACGAGTGTTATTATTGACACGATAGAAAGTTCGTTTTGCCTTGTTGAGAAGAGATTCCATAAACGCAGATGGGTAACACAGATCACTTCCAATACCGTTGATTTTTTCCAATTCGGCATCGATGTATTCCGGACTGGCGATCCTAAGGGCGCGGAGAAACATTGATGAAAAAATGGCCTTCTTAGTGGGGGTGTCATGTCCCGAGTAAAAGTGTACGTAGGACAAGTTGTTTGTTGTTTTCCGATAGATACTAAACTTAAAACCTGGGCTTTCCCTATGTACACGCACATCCAAAAATGGGATTGACTTGTCTTGTTCCACTTCTAAAGTAAACTTAATGGAGGGGACTTGATCATTTAACTGAAGGAGGAAGTTATCCAGGTCACGATTCATGGGCCAGATACACAAAATATCGTCGACGTACCGCAACCAAGGGATGCCAACCCCCAGGATTCTCGGAATGTAAGTAATTTCGAAAAACTCCATATAAATATTGGAGAGGAGGGGCGATAAGGGGTTGCCCATGGCCATCCCAAACACTTGTTGATAATACTCGTTATTGAAAGTGAATTTACAGTCTTTAATGCAAAGCTTAATAAGTTCCAAAACAATGTGTGAAGGTAGTGGCAGGTCATACTTATGTAATTCTTGGGAGAGAAAGTCAAGCATATCATCAATCGGCACTTTTGTAAACAATGAACAAACATCAAAACTGATCAATCTATCGTTAGTTTCAGTACGTGCATTATTCAATTTTTCAGTAAGATCCATGGAATTTTTTACATGTGAATCAGAGATAGTTCCGAGAATGGGGGACAAGACTTTTGTTACAGACTCGCGTGTTTTGAAAAACAGTGTAATCTCCCTCAGTATTTATTTAACATAGTTAAAGGCCTCGTTTATAGTGCGGCGAATGGTAATTACGAAGATAACTTTCCTAAACGGTTTTGCGATGGCCTCACAATTAAAAAAAGATGGGGAGCTCCATATTACTAAAGCAGACAAGGCTAACACCATAGTTATTATGGACAAAGTGGACTACATCGGAAAGATGAACGAGCTTCTCCAGGACCCCGCCACATACAGCAAACTTAGGAAGAACCCGCAGGATGACGTCATCAAATCATTTAATAGTGGCTTGAAACGCATTCTCAAAGATCATAAGGACTTAATTCCGCTTTTCATGTCCACTTCACCTTCTCTGCCCTACCTTTACGGTCTTATTAAAACCCACAAACCTGGCAACCATATGCGCCCTATTATTAGCTCGGTGGGCTCTATTACTTATAAACTCTCCAAATGGCTTGTCAAAGTCTTGTCCCCCATTCTCGGAACTATCTCTGATTCACATGTAAAAAATTCCATGGATCTTACTGAAAAATTGAATAATGCACGTACTGAAACTAACGATAGATTGATCAGTTTTGATGTTTGTTCATTGTTTACAAAAGTGCCGATTGATGATATGCTTGACTTTCTCTCCCAAGAATTACATAAGTATGACCTGCCACTACCTTCACACATTGTTTTGGAACTTATTAAGCTTTGCATTAAAGACTGTAAATTCACTTTCAATAACGAGTATTATCAACAAGTGTTTGGGATGGCCATGGACAACCCCTTATCGCCCCTCCTCTCCAATATTTATATGTAGTTTTTCGAAATTACTTACATTCCGAGAATCCTGGGGGTTGGCATCCCTTGGTTGCGGTACGTCGACGATATTTTGTGTATCTGGCCCATGAATCGTGACCTGGATAACTTCCTCCTTCAGTTAAATGATCAAGTCCCCTCCATTAAGTTTACTTTAGAAGTGGAACAAGACAAGTCAATCCCATTTTTGGATGTGCGTGTACATAGGGAAAGCCCAGGTTTTAAGTTTAGTATCTATCGGAAAACAACAAACAACTTGTCCTACGTACACTTTTACTCGGGACATGATACCCCCACTAAGAAGGCCATTTTTTGATCAATGTTTCTCCTCGCCCTTAGGATCGCCAGTCCGGAATACATCGATGCCGAATTGGAAAAAATCAACGGTATTGGAAGTGATCTGTGTTACCCATCTGCGTTTATGGAATCTTGTCTCAACAAGGCAAAACGAACTTTCTATCGTGTCAATAATAACACTCGTACTTTGTCAAAAAATATTTTAGTACTTCCATTTTTCCCGGGCTTTTTAGGCATTGCTAATGTACTTAAACTTTTGGATATTAATGTAGTATTTTCATATAACAATATTATGAAAAATATCATAGCAAAAAATAGCCCTACCAATAATTCAGGCATTATCTATAAAATTGGGTGTAAACAATGTGATTCCTTTTACATAGGTCAGACGGGAAAGGATTTGCACACACGTATAAAACAGCATCAATATTCCGTTAGAACAGGACAGTTGTCCAGTGCTCTTTTTGTCCACTTGTCAGAGTTATCCCACTGTATTGATTGGAATAATGCTTCAGTTTTATTTCATTCGAGCAACATTGTCAATAGAAATATTCTTGAGTCTGCCATTATTCAACTTTCAAATAACTTCAACATAAGCAAAGGTCTTTTTCAACTCGATCCTGTTGTTTTGAATTCCTTCAAAACAAATCTAGATAAAAAGGGTAGGACACTTAATCTTTGGTAAACTTGTAAGCTACTTTATTAACTTTTAATCTTCAATTTATTTTTATATATATCGAAACTTGACTCTAAAAAGGCAAAGTGTTAAATCCGGGCGTATCTCCAGTATAAATTTGTATTATTTTTATAACTCATTTGATCTTGTGCTAAAAATCGATATGCCTCTTTGTTAATCCTCTAATCCTTAATTTTTAAGTTTATTTTTACTTCTCCGTTTATTGCATATATATATATATATATATATATATATATGTGTGTATGTGTGTAGATATATATGTATATATATATATATGTATATATGTTTGTGTGTATGTATGTTATTTATTTTATTTATTTATTTATTTATTTATTTTTTCTCTTTCTGTAACCTATATATAGGCCGTAACCTTTTATGTATTTCAGTGTTCCTGAGGATGTCATTAGATGAAAGCGCTTGAGCACCGTTTTGTGTTTCCTTTCCTTCGTGGTTTTATTCATCATATATATATATATATACACATGATGGAAACCCACAAGGAAAAAGGAAAAATTATTCCAAAATCTTTCGGGTATTCAGCAGTGCACCTCGTCAGGAAATATATATATATATATATTATATATATATATATATATATATATATATATGTGTGTTAAGAATGATGTCTGATGTCTGAGGTTCTATGTTCGATTATACACGTATAAATGGCTAGGGTAATCTGCTCCAGATTTAGTACTGTATATACATTAAGGGAGAACCAGAGAAGGTTTCAGTAACACCCATGCCCCTCTCAGTCCCCAAGTCCCAACGTTGTGGTAGATCGTGATTTAAGGAGCTTTTACTGCAGAAAGCGTAATGAGCATTTATATAATATATATATATATATATATATATATATATAATATATGTAATGATTTACCGTTGTTTATTTACCGTTTTTTCAATTTCCTCTGTTCCCATAGTAACTGAAAACCATTCGCGAAAGAAATATTTTTTTCTTTTTTTCTTTTGCGATAAGGTGCTGAGTTTGGCATTTGTGTAAGACGGATAAAGCAATAGTACCAACGTTAAATTAGAATTCAGTAAAAAGATGTACTTCAGTTGTAATAATTTAAAAATATCTATAATTTAATGTATAAATTTAGGTCAAATTTAATCATAATATAAAACACAAATATTTACATGGGTGCAGAGGTTTTGACGACTGATCTAGACTAATTTTGAGGCGCAGAATCCGAATTTTTCTATGCCATCGCACCAAATTGGTGCGAAAGTGGTCAAAATGGCAAAAAATTGGTAAAAATGGCAAAATTTCATCAGTTTTTTGTATTTTTGTCATATTCTTGATTTGAAAATTTTTTTAAGGGCAATTTTTTGTTTGAGAATCTGTTTTTGTAACATACTGCTGCCTGAACCAAGAAAACTGACAAAAATGTCAAAAAATAACAGCAAAAATAGTAAAAAATTAAGTAAATATTGTCAAAAAATCGCAAAAATGAAATATTTGGCTATTTTGGTGCATAAACTAGCTCTAACCAATCATATCGAAGTAAATAGTCAAGAAATTAGATATTAATAGCTCTGCAAGAATTTATTAAAACAAAGTATGCACAAATGTCTAAATTTCGGGTATAAATCGATAAAAATGGTTGTAAAATACTTGAAAAAATAGCCAAAATATAAAAAAATAGTACTAATTTTATGTTATTCTTAGGCTTGCTTGTTATAAAATGCTTGAATTTCTTATAGATCCCACAGCTCAACACAAGTGTTGTGGGATATAGGGAGGCAGCGTCTTGGGTTAGGGGATACTCTCTGTCCTTACACACCCCATTTAAAGAGATTCCTCTGCCGAGCGGTGCCCCCCATAGTACTGTGAGTTATTGAAAAACTCATGATCTTCACTTGCCCCACAAACACCTTTAAATGGAGACCCATAATGGGTGCACACACATTTCTACATTACTGTACAGTCTTTACAGCCACACCTACACTTTTCCTCGTAAGTGTATATATTGTAATGTATATGGTTGTAAATTTGACTTGGTCCGCAATCGATATGAACCGTGACTTGATGGATACCGTAATGAAATTGACTGGATTCTTTGGATCTGATATATTTGCATGTCCGTTATATAATAGATATAGAGTGTAACATATTTGTGGATAGTAGTCTATTATGACTTGATCCTCTGGATCGAGAGATTCTATCTTTAGTTTTAAATCGATAATTAATTATTTTTAAATTGATAATGTATATGGTTGTAAATTTTGACTTGGTCCGCAATCGATATGGACCGTGACTTGATGGATACCGTAATGAAATTGACTGGATTCTTTGGATCTGATATATTTGCATGTCCGTTATAAATAGATATAGAATGTAACATATTTGTGGATAGTAGTCTATTATGACTTGCTCCTCTGGACCGAGAGATTCTATCTTTAGTTTTAAACCGATAATTAATTATTTTTAAATTGATAATTATTTAGTTTCGTAAAAATTGGTCGTTGCCAATTTACCGGCAGTTTTTAAATAAGTTTCTTATGTTCTTGTGGTTCGGAACCCACGTAAAATTGTAGGTCCCCTCCGCCACCACGGAGGACATACACAATACACGATTACGAACACAGTTAGGTAGACCAGCCATGAGTGGATCCTAGGGTCTTTGTTGGTCTGAAACATTATAACATTATAACATTATAACATATTTATTGTGTTTCAGGTTTAGTATTGGTAGTAGTTACAAATTGAGGATCCCTGTATTCATTATGTGATTCAACAGATGATAGATCATGGTAAGTAATAATCGAATTGAATATTTAAAACATAAATGTAAAGACAAATGTGTTACAAATGAATTTTTATATGTATAGAATAGAACCAGTTTATTATAATTGCAATTGCAAGAAGTCTTAGTATATTTTATTTTTTCAGGATGTATGTCAACTTGTGCCAGAAAAGAAGCATAGCTCAAACCTTGGTAAATGTATTTTGTGCCAGAAGAACAAAAGCCCAAGTGGAGAGAAATATTTGAGTAGCGGAGAACATGGAATAAAAAATTTGCTTCAGTTGGCTTCTGCGTACCCAAATGATGACAGAATCAAGCGTTTCAAAGCTCTTACTGAGAGTCAGACTCCTTATATCCAGTATCACAGCACTTCGTGCTATGCAACATATAAAAAGTTCGTTGAACGTAGCCAGAAGTCTAAAAATGCTGACTCTGAACCCTCCGATTCCTCCTCAGGGGAAGCATTAACTCCTCCAGAAAATAGCTCAAGCAAAAGGATTAAAACACAGCATATCAAGGATATGAAAGTGTGTGTATTTTGTGGTTCAGCTCGAGTCAAATTGAAAGGTGGAAACATCGACCATGATTTGTTTCGGATATGTACTCCAGGTCGTGCCCAAAAGTTATTGAGTTATGCTCACTTGTTCCAAGACGATGTTTTTACCAGAGTAGCGATGTTGAACGAATACAAAGATGTATTCGCTGCAGGTGTATTCTATCATAATAATTGTATAAAGAAGCATTTTGCAGCATATGATCACAGAATAGAGACGATTTTGGAAAACAGACAGCAAGAAAATGAAGTTATGGGTTCTACTGACATGGTTCAAGAAGCGTTTAATGATGTAGTCTCAAAAATAGACTTCACAAGCTGTGGATACAGTGTCATCTACTTGAGACAAGAGATCAATAAAAAGCTGAACCAGGATGAATCTATCAGTAGCTATTTGGTTAAGAGCCTCCTTATAGACAAATTTAAGGACACCATTTATTTTACATATCCTAGCAACAAACGAAAATCCCAGATGCTTTATTCTGTCCAGATTGAGAATGCAAGAATTGTTGAAACTTTGCGGAAATCATCTGTCGAAAACGTTGCTAAGGACCTAAGGAAAGAGTTAAAAACTTACAGTTTTGGTTTACGCTCTAGCTATTGTGATCCAAACGATCTTGATCTAGCCTTAAAACGCTTCCAAAATGAACGTCCTCCAATATGGATGGAATTTCTTCAGCATTTGTTTTCCACCCGGAATGTATCAGATAGCAACAATCAGTTGATGCTGAAGTGTGACACTATCTTCCAGATGTTGTTTTACATCCTTCATAATGGTTTGGAGCCCACCCCATTGCATGTCGGATTTGCTCAAACTATACATAACCTGTCACAGTCTAAAGATCTTATTGAAATTGCAAACAAACGGAGCATTTGTGTAGGATATCAAGAAGTTCGCAAAATAAATTTTGCACTAGCAAAACGTACAATATCTTTATGTGGTTCACATAGAGTTCCAGTTCCTCCAGTATTTGATCAAAACCATCCAATTCAAGCAGCAATGGATAATTTTGACACCTTGGAAAATACCTTGTCTGGAATTGGTTCGACACACGATACGGTGCTAGTTTTATTCCAAAATGCTCCATTAAGCTCTGCACCAACACAACAGCATACTAATAAGATCAGTGAAGCTCCAGAGTCAACCCTCCGGCTTGGCAAGTTACAAAGCGTTCTTCCTTGCCAAGAAATTATCTCGATTGGACCAAGACATGAACGAGGTACAATAAGTCAAGATTTCCAAGTCTCTGAATACAAGGCAAACGATCATTTACTAGAGACTGTTAATCTCGACCATTTCCTGTGGTTTGTGATGCGATACAAACATAGAACAACCACAATACAGGGCTCTTCAACTAACTCAAATACTGATAATGATGACTTTGTTCCAAGCTTTGTTGCTGTCAAAAGCCCTTTTGTAGGAGATAGCTTGAAGCCTACAACTATTGCGTTCACTCCCATACTGCCATACAAAGCAACTGAATTTGATACCATTTTTACAACAATGATTAACTTTCAGGACGTGCTTAAGCAGCAGAATAAGCCATACGGTGCACTGGTGTGTGATGGAGTTTATGCTATTGCGAAGGAAATTCAGCTCCTGAAAAAAGATCTGTTCAGTAATTTGTTTATCGGATTGGGTGGATTCCATTTTGAGAAGATTGTACTTGCTTGTATTGGATCTTATCTTCATATATCGGGAATTGAATCTGTTTTGGTTGAAAGCGAATGTTTCGGTCCAGACACAGTAAAATCCGTTATGAATGGCAATCATTATGTGAGAGCCAAGCAAGGATTATCTTTCGTGCACGAAGCAATAACAAGCATTATGTTCGATGGGTTTTTGAGTGTCGATGAACACCGTAACTTATATCAAGATGCTGCAACTAAAATTTCAATTATGGTTGCAGAACAAGAGCAATGGGACGACTTTAAGTCTTCGATATATACTCTGTCTCAATCCTTTCACAATATATAAAGCAGAGGTCTGATAGTAATGAAAACTTTCATTACTGGTATCATTTTACCAATAGATTGTATCCAATCATCAGAGATTTAACCTACTCAATGCGGGCAGGTGATTGGTCACTATTTCTTTCTTCCATACAGAGATCAATCCCACTTTTCTTCGCCTACAATAGAACCAACTACGCCAGATGGGCACCAATCTTCTTTGAGGATTGTTTAAACCTTGAGGTACATTTTCCTGATCTCCACAAATCATTCCTTAGTGGTGGTTTTGTAGTGAGGAGAACGACACGACAATGTAGTGGAGTTCCAATGGACCAGGCACTTGAGCAACATTATAATAAGCCTGCAAAAGTGTCCGGAGGATTAATTGGCTTTACTCGGAGAAAGGAAGCAGTGGCACTGTGGAATATTATTAAACATGAGAAGGACTTATATTCTTCACAAATGAGAGGTTCCGGCCAGTTTGAAAATCGTGACGAGTATGATATTCATCATGAATACTCCAAGAGCCATGCCTTATCGAGCTCCAGTAATGTCCAAGCTATTCAACAGTACATTTACAAAGTTGGAAACACATTGAGCAAAACATTAGATGGCAAACCATTCAGAAACATTGCTACCGGTGAAGAGGATAAAGAGTCTTATACATATCACATTACTTGCCTGGATAGAGGAGATGTTGCTTACAAGAATTTCAAAACCGAACGGCTTGAGAAAAAAACAGAAACTTTGTTTGCAGCAATTAAGAGGCAAAAACCCGCAACAGCGAGGAACACTTCCAGAAAACGAAAGGAATATGACAAAAAAAGAAACCATTGCAGCACTGAACTACATTGCATTTGCTCAGCTCAGGGAATTTCCATTGAATCAATTACTTTTCCATGAAATTACACCTCTTCCATTTTTCTTGTAGACAGTGATGGTTTTTTGAAGAAATCTAAGAAATCGGAATTGGGATCGGAACTTGAAAAGAAACTGGGTGAAGACCTCCCATTGTTGTTAGAAGGGAATGATGCAATGATCATAGATTTTATGGCTCAAGTAAGGAAATTCCCGGTGAAAAAAGCAATGTTGAAAACATTTGGTGAATTTGCACAATCACTTTTAAATATGTTTTTGAGTATGGGATCCAAGTCAACCACAATTCATATCTTATTTGAAAATTACAAGGCTTCAAGCATCAAGACTGGAGAACGGATGAGACGATCAATTGCGCATTCGAAAACAAATTTCCATAACATCACCTGAGCAGAGGCTTCCAATTGACTTCAACAAGTATTGGAGATCCACAGATAACAAGGCAAACTTCCAAAAATTTTTTGTCGGCTTTTTCATGAAAAACTACCATGGAGATAAAATAATTGTACTGGGAGGTGGTACTCTTGAAAAACCTGAAGTTTGTGTCCAATTCCAAAATGGGAAGGTCTGCGAAATTCCTGAGCTTTCTTCTTCACAAGAAGAAGCAGATGACAAAGTGATGTTACACGTGAACTATGTGGTGGATAAAACAATGCCTGGTGGTGGAGCTACAGTTTCAGTAGCTACCAGTGATACTGCTATCTTTGTGTGCCTCATCTACCATTTAACAAAATGGATTGAGCATGGCCTGAAGGAATTATGGTTTGTTAAAGGCTCTGGAACAAGTCGCAAAATCATTCCTCTGCATGGCTTGCATCAGAAGCTTCAAAACGATTTGATCCAAGTTTTACCTGCCTTGCATGCTTTAACTGGCTGTGACAGTGTCAGTAAAGTAGGCGCAAAATCTAGTGCACTGAAGCAGTCAAACTACTTTGATGAAATTAAGGACTTTGGCAAGGAACCACTTACGGAGGAAATAATCGAAGGTGCCGAAAACTTTCTGGTTCATTGCATCAAACCCAAGTCAAAATCCATATCATTTGATCAACTAAGATCTGAGCAATACTACAAAACTGGGGACAAAATCGATTTTACTCAGCTTCCTTGCTCTTCAAAAAGTATTGGACTGCATATTAAATGGGCATATCTTCAGTGCAAACTTTGGCTTGACTCTCCATATGGCTCCATATCTGAAAATTTAAATCCACTTGACTATGGTTATGTAAAGTCTGATGAGGGACTTTTGGAACCTCAACTAACCGATTACCCAGATAAACCTCAGGATTTGATTGAACCTTGCAGCTGCAAAACCTGTACTAAGAGGTCAAAATGCCCTTGCACTGCGTCATCCATACCATACTGCTCATTCTGCAAGTGCAATCAAAGAACATGCCAAAATCCTAACGCCTGAATTTCAGCAGATAACTGAATAAAATTACAGATGAACAAATCTGTACATTGTGCTTCTGTTTCATTTTCTTGGTGTCGGAAGATGATACCACAAAAGCCATAGTGCTTATATTTGTAAATAATGTTTCAATAAAAGTTTCAAATAAACTAAAAAAAGAACAGAAAAAAAAAAACAATGGGGCCTCATCATTAAATGTGGTCGTTCCCACTAAGTTAGCTATAACTTAGCCCATTGCCGTGGTGCTGCACTGGGAAGATGCACCTGAGTGACGGTAACACTCTTTCTCAATCACTTAAGCGGCCTTGACAGTTTTTGTCATTTTTGCCAGACTCTTTGCCACTTTTGCAAGATTTTCAGTCAACTTCATCATCAGAAATAATACATGATCTTATCTCACAGTCTTTTACGACATGCAAACCTAAGAGTTTTATAAAATTAGCACTATTTTTTATATTTTGTCTATTTTTTAAAAAATTCTACAACCATTTTTAATCATTGTAACCCAAAATTTAGACATTTGTACATGTTTTTGTATTAGGAAATTTTAGTAGAGCTATTAATATCTAATTTCTTGACTATTTAGTTCGATAAGATTGGTTAGAGTTAGTGTATGCACCAAAATTGCCAAAAATTTCATTTTTGCGATTTTTTGACAATATTTACTTAATTTTTTATTATTTTTGCTGTTATTTTTTGACATTTTTGTCAGTTTTCTTGGTTCAGGCAGCAGTATGTTACAAACACAGATTCTCAAACAAACAATTGCCCTTCAAAAATTTTTCAACTCAAGAATATGACAAAAATATGAAAAACTGATAAAATTTTGCCATTTTTGCCAATTTTTTGCCATTTTGACCACTTTCGCACCAATTTGGTGCGATGGCATAGAAAAATTCGGATTCTACGCCCCAAAATTAGTCTAGATCAGTCGTCAAAACCTCTGCACCCAGAAATTTATACGAACTCTAGGCCAGATCCTTTACTATTCGTAATGCAGACGTTTTCGAAGCAAAATGTATGAATTATGTCTACAAGAAAACTATCGAAGTAACCTTTTTTTCCCGCGTCTTTTGTTTCTTGCTCAATTATTTAAAACATGTATAATGTTTTTCCCAGATACTCCATTCAGTTTACCATAATATTATCTCAATAATTATTATGTTAGAAAATTTCAGATTTCACACATTACATTACATATGTTACTTAATATTTTTTATCTATTGCAACGTTGAAGGTGATGAGAGGGACCTACAACTAAACGTAGATTCAGAACCAAGGATGGCTACAACATCATAAAACAGTATCTTGACCTCCCATTCAACAACTTATAGATACAATGTCGCTTCACTTCACTGATCTCACTGCAAGCGGTTTGAAGCCGTCTGTAAGCCATTTATGCTTCCCATTTTAAAATATACCGATATATTTATTATATTCGATAATAATGCAGTTCAATAGTATATATATATATATATATATATATATATATATATATATATAATATATATATATATACAGACAGGGTGTTTCAGGAGGAAAGGTCAATACTTCGGGAGGTGATAGTATCGGTCATTGTGAGAAAAAAAGTTCATATGAACATGTCTAATTCTGAATGGTTACGGAGATAGAGCTGTTTGAATCTGATGCGCGCGCAGCTCTTCCTCCCCCTTCCCTCCCCTATAACCTTGAACCATGTAAGCTCTAATGTAAGCATGTAACATAAGACAATCGACAGCTGACTGTTGTGACTGATACGGTGACTGATACCATTCAAAATGCCAATGTTTAAACATTAAATGTTAGAAACAGTAATTGGTTTCTCTTTCTTGATTACCATTAACAATGCTTTTGTATTTGTAGATTCAAACAGCTCTATCTCCGTAACCATTCAGAATTAGACACATGTTCATATGAACTTTTTTCTCACAATGACCGATACTATCACCTCCCGAAGTATTGACCTTTCCTCCTGAAACACCCTGTATATATATATATATATATATATACAGGGGTTGGACAAAATAATATGAACACCTTGATAAATGGCGGTTTTTATTCTTAATATGGAGTTGGTCCTCCTTTAGCGGCAATAACAGCTGCAATGCGTCGGGGAATTGATTCATACAGCTTTTGGACAGTGGCTAGAGGAATCCTGAGCCATTCTTCGAGCAAACCCTGCTCCAGTTCCTCCAAAGACGCCGGCGGTGGGAATCGGCTTCTGACCTGCTGCTCCAACTGACACCACAGATGCTCGATAATGTTAAGATCCGGGGATTGTGGAGGCCAATCCAAGCGTTCTACTTCACTAACATGCTCTTCAAACCAGTTTTTAACGACCCCAGCGGTGTGGATTGGTGCATTATCATCCTGGAAGACGGCGCCGCCATTGGGAAACAGCGTTTGGATCATGGGATGGACCTGGTTAACCCTACCATGCAGTACTACAGCTGGGCCAAGAGTATTCCACGATATTGCTGCCCAAACCATCACAGATCCGCCTCCATGCTTAACGGTGGGGTCAGGCAGTCGGGGTCATAAGCATCTTTAGGCTGTCTCCAGACGTAAACTCGACCGGAACATGGAAATAGCGTAAAGGAGGATTCGTCGGAGTAGACTACATTCTTCCACCGGTCCATTGACCAATTCTTATGGTCATTACACCATTTTCTGCGCCGCTCAATGTTGATGTGCGAAAGGAAGGGTTTGGCAATTGCAGCCCTCCCATGGTATCCAGCTCCATGGAGCTCGCGACGTACAGTTCTGGTCGAGACCGGACTTGCAAGATGCTGGTTAAGCTCTGCAGTCACTTTTGGAGCTGTGGTCTTATGGTTCTTTGTCACAATGCGCTTCAGCACCCGGCGGTCTCGATCACACAGCTTCTTCTTGCGTCCACTATTGCATTTGTCGGTGCTTGTCTTTCTATGGTTTTGGTATGCAGACATGACCATAGAGACAGTTCCTCTGGATACATTGAACATCTGAGCGGTTTTCGTCACCGATGCACCAGCCATCCGCGCTCCGACAATTTGCCCTCTTTGGAAGTCTGACAGGTCTTTCATAACTGCTAATTCATAATTCACTCAGATCTGTAAAAACAACGTGAGGGTTATAACATGACGTATACACTCTCTGTTACGCATATAAATAGGTTTGCCAGTCATTTGACCGTTTACTTTGTGTCTGAGCAGTCCGTAAAGATAACCGGTGAAATCGGCGGGTGTTCATATTATTTTGTCTAACCCCTGTATATATATTGAAGGGTTTGTTCTTGGGGAACCGCAACTTAGTAAAGAATAAGAGGACGAGAAGGTGGTACATATTTGTTAGTCAGACGTTTCGGAAATTCAATTTCCATCATCAGTGCTAAAAAATGAAAAGTAAAAAAGTGAACAAATAGAGTAAAAGATTTTATACAATATATTTATGCAGTCCTGTGATAATAATTTAAGTTAAAACAGGTACATGAAATGTAGAGAGGTAAGACAATGGTTAAAATATGCAAATGTTATAGGGTGAAATGAATATTGAAAACAAATCTTACCGGGTTATTTTACGAGAAGGGGTTTAATTTAACCCTTTAACGCCGAACGTTTTTGTAGGGTTAAGTCTAAATGCGTGTATTTGAAACGGTACGTATTCGACCCAGTCGGCG
This sequence comes from Bathynomus jamesi, assembly GCA_023014485.1. Classification (NCBI taxonomy): domain Eukaryota; kingdom Metazoa; phylum Arthropoda; class Malacostraca; order Isopoda; family Cirolanidae; genus Bathynomus; species Bathynomus jamesi. Next base: position 299,914 of record JAJOZX010001334.1, read on the forward strand.
TTAGAGGGTTAACCTCTTAATGACCGAAATTTCTGTATAGTTAAATTATGAATGAATGTATGGGAACGGTACATATTCGACCAAGTGGTCCAAAAGAGGTTAATTGTATAAAGATTGGGAATGGTTGATTGTTGAAGTATCCATGTTAGAAGCTGAAGAGTAGTAGCGGATTTCGTTTCCAGTGAAGGTTCAGAAGAATTATTTAGCTATGTTTAAGTTGAAGGCGGAACTATAGTCGTTGAGGGTTAGTTTGGTACTAAGGATATATAGGGATTCGAGGATGCGGAGGTCGGTTGTTATTGTTGTTGGTTAGCTGATCAGCCCACCCTGATCGGGCAAGCCGGCGGCACGCAGGTAACCGATCGCCCTCTCCGGAGTGGACCAGAGGTTCAGCATACTAGTGATGTTGTGTTGTGTTCTATGTTGCTAGAGCGGTACAGTCTGTCATAATGTGTTCAATTGTTTGTGGTGTGTCCTGGCACAGGTGGCAGGTGTCGTTTATGGAGATGTCTAGTCTGTGTTTATATGTCTGTAAGTTGGGGTGATTCCACATCTGAATCGCACTAAGTTAACTCGATCCGATCTGCTCAGGCTGGTCTCTGACCTGTCAATGGGTGGCGGCTTCCCACCTAGGACCACATTCGGACCGAGTCGTGTCAGTGCTTTGATGGTTAGGTGTGTGTGTTATGCGTTTTCTGTACTGTGTAATGTCTATGGGGAGTGGTATGGAATGGAGTATTTGGTTATGTGTGTCTGGTGTTACTTTAATGGTGCGAGGTGTTGGTGCATGATTTGTACATGTAGTGGCAAGGGTGTTGTGGGTTAGTTGTCGCTGTTGCCATGAATTGTGTTCCTCTCATGTCTAAATGTTCCCTAACTTTGTGTTTTTGTTTCTATGTGCATGTGTTCTATTGGTGTTGTTTGAGTACATCCTGTAATGATACGAAGTGCGTTGTTTTGTATTGTCTGTAAGGTGTTTATGCGTGTGTTTGAAATAATGGGTGCCCAGCATGGGCTAGCATAGTCCATAACTGAGTGAATATATTGTTTGTATATGAGTGATGTTGTTTCCTGCTGGTGTCTAAAGTTTGTGCCTGTTAGTACCCTAAGCGTGTTAAGTCTTGACGTACATTTGTTTTTAATGTCCTGAATGTGGTTTGCAAAAGATAATGATGTGTTTTATGTGACCACAACTATTTTGGTCATGTGAGTGTGTGGAATGTTGGTGTTGTTTAGTGTAAGCTGTGGAGTTATCTGGTGTTCTTTTGTGTTGATTGTGAGCAAGGTGATGGTTGATTTTGTGGGCGCTACTTTGAGTCTATTGTGTGTGAGCCAGTCTTGTATACTGTTTATGTATGTTTGTAGGTTCTTTGTAGCGGTGTCGATGTTGTTCTACAGATCTACTGTACAGAAGCTAAGGCTAACAAAGACCCTAAGATCCACTCTAAGGTTAGCCCGAGAGAAAGGAAAGAGGAGGGGGTTAAAAGAGGAGAATAAGGGGTTAAGTAAGTAGCAAAACCTATCATTCGTAAGTTAACATTCATTCAAAAAAAGAGAAAGAAAGACTCCCCATCATCATCCGCTGGCCACTGCCGACAAATCTGAAAAATAGCTGAAGAGAATAGGAAAGGGGTGAAAGATGAAAAGAAGTAAAATACGAACGCTTACAAACCATGCAAACAGTCTTAACTCACTGTCATACCATGCAAACTACAGACATGCAAGTAAGGAGAGGATAAGAAAAAACAAAATAAAGTAGGTAAAGTAAAAGAAAAAGTGGGTTAGTTTACGCTACGAGCTACATCTACGTTCGTGTTAATCTAATTTTTTTTTAATAATAATTTCATTGTTGGCATCACACGTTGGCATGTCACAAGCTGGCATTAATCGTCAACAGACTCATCCTCGACCAGCACCCCCACAGCGCCTGTTGCCAATTGTTTTTTTTATTTTAAACAACGTTAATATTTTTAAAATGTCTATCTAGACGGTTCTTAAACATATTAATGCTGGTAGAGTTCACGACGGGGGCGGGAAGATTATTCCATCTATCAATTACTTTAATTAAACCTAAAGAAGTTTTTAGCGATATTAGTAATGAAACGTCTGCCACGCAACTTAAATCCGTTATTACGAGTATTGCTATTATCGAAAGTGAACAGTTTGTCAAAATTTACGTTAGCAATGTTATTAACGATTTTGAAATCTTCAATAAGCTCCCCCCTTAATCTCCTAGTTTCGAGTAAATGCAAGTCTAACTCTTTAATCCTAACTTCATAAGGCTTGTTGCGCAATAACGGAATTAGTTTCGTGGCACGACGCTGAACCTTTTCTAACCTATCAATATCCTCACGCAAATACGGGCACCAAAACTGAACGGCATATTCTAAATGAGGCCTGACTAGGGACTTGTAAAGGGGCAATATAATATTCTTCGATTTAAATTATAAATTACGCGCTATGAGGCATGACATCCTATTAGCTTTTGCGCAAGACTCCAGGCACTGGTTCCTAACTTTTAAATACTTAGATACGCGTACGCCTAAATCTACTTCCTCGTCAACGCTCGCTAACTCTCTATCATCCATCGTGTACGTGTAATTATTGTTACGAGAACCTATATGCAAAACTTTACATTTGTATACGTTAAATTGCATCTGCCACTTATCCGTCCACTCCATAATCCTATTTACATCGTCTTGGAGCCTATTTCTATCGTCCTCGTTAACAGCCTTACCCCCTATGTTAGTATTATCCGCGAATTTTGACACGTTACTAGTCAAGCCTACATCTATGTCGTTAATGTAAATTACGAATAGCAATGGGCTTAACACTGAACCCTGTGGGACACCGCTACCTACATCCAACCACCACGATTCACTACCATTAACAACGACCCTCAGTCTCCTAGCACGAAGCCATTCCTCTAACCAGTTAGCTACCTGACCGCGTATACCGTGCACTTTAACCTTCGCAATTAATCTTCTATGCGGAATTGTATCGAACGCTTTTTTAAAATCTAAATAAATAACGTCAGCCGCTCTATGCCTATCGTAATTGCGTCGAAACCCATGCTGACTACTATTAATCAAATCTCTACTTTCTAAGTGATCGATGATACGCTCCCTAACTACGGATTCCAAAAGTTTACCGACAATTAACGTTAAGCTAATAGGCCTATAATTGCTAGCTACTGTGCGGTCGCCTTTTTTAAAAATGAGCGTAACGTTAGCTAATTTGAAGTCTTCAGGAATAATCCCCGTTTCGAGTGACTGATTAAAAATCTTCGTTAAGGGGCCTACGATAACATCTTTCAAATCTTTCAGATGTCTAGGATAAAAGGCGTCAGGGCCTGGGGCCTTGCTAACTTTTAGCCTATCGATATAATGCGCAATCTCACCCTCGTAAACAGTTATTTCATCCAAAATAATCTCGCTGCTAAATGGAACGATATCGTCCAGAGTGGGGACATTATTGATGTCTTCTACGGTAAAACCTGTTGCAAAAAAGTTATTAAAAATACCCGCCATCGCCTCAGCGTCGAAAGCCAAAGCGCCATTAGCGTCCACGAGAGGGCCTATTTTATCTTTTATCGGCTTACGATTATTCACTTAATCGAAAAAGTTTTTTGGATTATGTTTACTATCCGCAGCTATAAGTATCTCTGAATTACGTTTAGCATTCCTAACTGATCTTTTAACCTGACTTCGAAGCTCGATATATCTATTAACGTTGCTACCGTGCCATTGCGCTTATTAAGTCTATACGCTCTGTTACGCTCGTTTATGAGCTCGCCTATTTCTCTTGTCCACCACTTAGGCCTACCATGATTTCTTGCGCGCTTGGGCCTACGAAGAATAAACTCCCTTTCGATATTCATAAAACTTTCTTTAAACGCCCCCCAATGCAAATTTGTCATCACCCATAAATAAGTTATCCCAGTCCACTACTCTCATCTTATCGGCAAAACTATCAAAATTGGTCCTACGAAAATCAGGGACTTCTATTACGTTATTATCCTGTGTTTACTATCAATAGCTTAAACCTAAGAATTTAATGATCACTACAACCTAAACTCTCGCCTACTTCTAAACCTTCGACTATATTTTCACCGTTCGTCATCACCAAGTCTAAAATATTATCACCGCGCGTTGGTTCGGTAACCATCTGTCGTAAAAAATTATCTTCCATGAACTCAACCAGTCCCAAACCCTTCTCATTACCAGTAAAAGTCTCGTAATTAACATTAGGGCAGTTAAAGTCTCCGACAATTATATTATTCCGGTTATCAATAAAGTTACCAAGAAGTGTGTAAAATGTAATATCGGTATCGAGGGGTTGAACGGAAGGTCTATAAACAACAACAAAATTAAAACTAATACAACGCGCCCTAACTTCAACGCATATCGCATTAATTGCTGCCGGAAAATCTATTTTAACCTCGATAGCCCTAAGGGAATTACGAATGTACAGCAAAACGCCGCCACCAATCCTATGTAACCTATCATCAGTAAAGAGTTTAAAACCCAGTTTATCAAGTTCCCCCAACAAGTCCCGAATCACGGTATTTAACCACGTTTCGGTGATAGCAAGTATATCGTAGTTGCCGGAACAAATTATCGCCTTAAATTCATTTAATTTATTTCTAATACTAAGCGCGTTACAATAAAAGACGTTTAAGTTATTTTTTACCACGGGTCAGCGTTTTAAACTATTTTTCACGTCGGACCCGCGTTTCCCGGACCCACAGCTTTCGAACGTTTTCGTCAATAACCTACCTACCCTAGCATTACCTATTTCATTAAAATGCACCCCCATCTTTTATAAACAGGCTAGGATCACTGAATTCCGACCACAGCTTTACGAAGGGTACATTTTCCTGAGCACAAATCTCTCCTAATTTAGTATTAAAAAATATTGTTTTAGACCTAGTCCTAAGACCCAAACCGTGCCTGTGGGTAATACCAGAGCTGGGCAGTATTTAAATACATTTGTATTTAAATACGTATTTAAATATATTTGTGTATTTAGAACTGTATTTATAAATACATTGTTTTTCATGTATTTAAATACAGTATTTAAATACTTTAATGAGTATTTAAATACAATGTATTTAAATACTCAAAATATAAAAATGTAAATACTTTTACTGGTTTAATACACGTTCTGTACTAGCACAGTACGACGCGTCGACAGTGTAGTACAGCATGGTTCATGTTTCAACAGTTTGGGAAACATCCTCTCATAAAAGACTGTTCCTCCGCTATAACACGACATTACCATCTTCGGCACCGGTAGAGCGAATATTCTCATTCGCGGGAATCACTTTGACTCCCAAAAGAAACTCTCTTTCAGACAAAACTTTTGAAAGATTGGTTTTGATCCGCAAACCGTGAAATAAAAGAGAATTCGTAAGGTGCCTTATGTTTATGTTTACGTCTTATGTTTACGTTTATGTCTCATCTACTCATTAATTGTAACTCATTTGCAATGATATAATGAGTATAATATGTCACTGGTTGAACATCGTAAGTTCTAAGTTCTTTTGTTTTTGTTTTGTTCTAAAAAGGGAAATATATAATCGGAAATTAGATTGTACTATTTCTTTATCCTTTATCAAGCATTTTATATTGTTGTTACTCATGAATTAGTGAATGCATATGTTAAAATTTGTATGTATTTAAAATGTATTTACAAATGTATTTAAATACAATTGATGTATTTTGTATTTAGTACCTAAATACATTCGTAAAATGTATTTAGTATTTAGTATTTAAATACATTTCTCTCCCATGTATTTAGTATTTAGTATTTAAATACATTCAATGTATTTATTGCCCAGCTCTGGGTAATACCTAGAACTAAAGACCTATCTAACCTCGCCTTCAGGGACCTAATTAACCCCCTATATCTCTCCAAAAGGTCATGTGTAAGTGTAAGTTGTAGTGGGGCCTGGATTAGTCTTAATGTCGCCGGAGAGTAAGAGTAGTCCGGGGATTGCCCCACGTAAATGAAAAGAATAGCCGGCTGGTATAGTTCCCGCCCCGGGAGCTGATCGGCACTCTGACCATGCCACGCAACAGGTCGTCAACTGCCAGTCCGGCCAACCGTAGACAGCCCGCTGCAAGGAGATTTGAGGAAGTTTGGCCATCAGCGCGTTCATGTTCCGGTTTTACGTTGCCTCTTCTTTGTGTTGACGTGTCTCGCGCTGGGGGATACAGCCACTTAGAAGCTTCCTCATCAGCTGCTCGAATAATTTGGTTGAAGCATTTAGAAGAAATTTCGGTACTTAGTATTATCGGGATTACCAAACTGTTTATTATGTATTTTTGCTCCCGTCATTTTCGTTTAAAATAACGAAAATATCACAACTTAACCTAACCAATCATCAAGGGCATTCAGTTGACCTAAACTGGCATTCAATTGACCTAACCTGGCATTCAGTTGACCTAACTGGGCATTCAATTAACTTACAGGTTAATATTGGTTATTTTACCTAAATATCTTCTGATCTTTTCGTGGTTAGCTACGAAAAACAAAATAAAATGGAAAGTGCCCGGTTAGGTCAATTGAATACCTGGTTAGGTCAACTGTACGCCCTTGATGATTGGTTAGGTTAAGTTGTGATATTTTCGTTAGTTTAAACGAAAATGACGAGAGCAAAAATACATAATAAACAGTTTGGTAGTCCCGATAATAAGTAAGTACCGAAATTTATTCTTCAATGATTTGTAAATTTCCTGCTTTTTTCTGTCCTTTGATCGTTTGATTAAAGATTTGTATTTATCATTAAATACGTTGATCTTACGAATTACGCTTTTGTGAGAAATGATAGGAATTGAGGACTTTTTCCATAACTTTTCCACTTGACAAGCAACGTTTTCTGCAATTTCTGATACATTTGGTTTAGCTTTCCTACCATCTGCTCTCATATTTTCTCTTACTTGCAAATAGTCATATTTATATTTCATTTATAATTGTAAACTTTATTATAACAGTTTAGTATCTACGCGGAGGTCGGTTGGTTGGTATACTGAATTGATAATTTTGAAATTGGTTGGAACAGTGGGTGATTGTGGAAGTGGCAATGATCTCTTATTGCTAATTGACCAGTGCTGGGCACTTGCGCAAACACTTGCGCAAAACGCAAATTGCGCAAGTGTGATTTCGGTTGCGCATTTGCGTTTGCGCCAATTCTTGCGCAAACTTGCGCATTTGCGTTTGCGCAAGTACTTGCGCAAACGCAAACTTGTGCGCAAACGTGAAAAAAAAACAAATATTAAAAATAGTGAATTTAGCTCATAAACACGTGACTGCCAGACAGGTGGCGCCGCCAGACAGCAGTGAGCACTCAGTATACCAACAACGCTAGTGAAACACGTTTGTTTGATTAGTTGATTTTAATTTTATTTCAGAGTTCAAACTACTAACTACTCTAATAACTTCTAGAAACTTCATAAGTCATAACTACTGTCTATAACTAGTGAACCATGGACAGCCTCAGACACCAGTCTCTGTCCAGCCCCACCTCTGCCCCCAGCCCGGCCGGCAGCGTGACCAGCCATGGCTCAGAGCCTCACCAGGAGGAAGAGGACCTCAACAACCCCTGGCCCCACCTGGACACCTTCTTTGGACCTTTGACCAGCAAGAAGAGGGTGGTTGAGAGGGGCAGGGTGGTCTACAGGTGCAGCATCATCTGTAAGAGGTGCAAGGCCAAGGTCAGCTTCAACACCATCAGCATGTACACCCTCAAGAGCCACTACCAGCATGTGAGTTTAAGTTTATTTATAAATTTAAAATTTAAAAAAAAACTTGATAAGTAGTTAACTTTAGAAATTATTATTTATTAAAATATAATTAAATATTAAATAATAAATTATACTTTGTCTCAATTCAAACACTTCTGTTGTATATCACTGTCATTACAATATAATTTATAATTTATTTTTTCAAGGTTCACCCCAACCAGAGCAAAGACCTCCTCGCTGCCATCACTGGTGGGTCCAAGCGCGGCCGGTCCCTCTCTGGCGACACCAAGGACTCTGGCTCCAAGAGAATGCGCCAGGCCAGCATAGAGTCCTCCTTTGCTGGATCTGCCGCCTTCAACAATAGCAAGGCCCAGGACCTTTTGCACAGGTAAATAAATAATAATTATAAATCTTGAGGAACCTCAAGAAGAAAACCCTGTATATATAAATAGTTTGCGTTTGCGTTTGCGCAAGCGCAAGTTTCGAGAAGTTTGCGCATTTGCGCTTGCGCAAGGTATGGGTTTGGGTTTGCGCATTTACGCTTGCGCAAGTGAATTTTCGTTTGCGCTGCCCAGCACTGCTAATTTCAATGGTTTGTTTAAAGGTTGTAATATTCTGGTTGAGATGCCGCGATGTTCGTCCATTCTTGTTTGATATTGGCGAATGGTGCTGCCAATATAACTCCCTTTGCAGTGAGTACAGTTGAAACAGTAAATAGTGGACGAAACAAGGGGCTGGGTTTTTTTTCTTTATGGTCGAGATACGATTTAATGCTATTATTATTGGTGAATACAAATTGAAGATTAATTTGAGGGTAAAGAGGGGTGCGTACCAAACCACAAATCAACTTACCCATTAGACCTATCCTTCCTGTCTACACCACCCATAATTACCACCTAGTATGAATGAATACTCCGTCCTCAATTCCTACGAATTCGCCAAAGAAATACTGACGTTGAGCAATTCAGCAACCTCCATATGCACAACTTTGACATAGTGTACTTCTACACCAACGTACCAATTAAAGAAGCCATCGACATCTGCATCAGCAATTTATTTTCTAACAATCAGAACACAGCCTTCAAGCTAATGAAACAAGAATTCACCAAACTGTTAACTCTTGCCGCTTCAGACACCTACTTCTTTTTCAATAAACAACTTTACCAACAAACCGAGTCACTATATTTTATTTTATTATATTATTATATTATATATTTTATTTTATTTAAAAAACTAGAAGACAGTAAGGTTTCCATGTACATATTAAATTTATTGAAATTTTGGTATTCCCACCAATCTTTTACTGTTAGGTGGGGGAATGTACTATCCGAATGTTTTGGCTCCTCTTGCGGGGTGAGACAAGGCTCCTTGCTCTCTTCTGTACTGTTTAATGTGTATAGTGACGGATTAATTGCTTCAGTTAGTGAGGCAACAGTGGGATATTGTATAGATAACACAAGGATAAATAACTTAGTTTATGCCGACGATATGGTGTTAATAAGTCCCTCTGTTAAAGGTCTGGATCAGCTACTAAAAGTCAGTGAAGTTTATTCGCAGAAACATGATATTCTTTTTAATGTTACAAAAACTAAGGTTATGCAGTTTCATTCAAAAAGCTATAATCAGCCAGCTGATATTAGGTTTAAAATGAGAGGTGAAGTAATTGAGGAAGTACAAGAGTTTAAGTATTTGGGTCAAATTATCACCAGCTCCTTGAGTGATGACTCAGATATAAAAAAACGATCTCGAAACCTTTGTGCTGAAGCGAATATGACTATAAGGAACTTTCGGTTCTGTACAAGTGAGCTAAGGACACTCTCTTTCGTACTTTCTGCAGTAATATATACGGACAGCAACTCTGGGTGAATTATAAAAAAGGTTCTGGCAGATCTCTAAATTTGCTGTACAATAGGTCTTTTAGAATCTTACATAAATTACTACCGAGATGTTCAGTTTCGCAAATGTTTGCTACCCGCAATGTCCCGAGCTTCCCGGAGGTAACAAGACGTGTTCAATACAGTCTAATGCAAATAATTAAAAAATCAACCAACCCGATTATCCAAGCTATCCATGAGTCCTGCCGTTTGTCCTCTAAACTATGGAATTCTTGGTACGAAAACGTCTGTCTGTAGCTCGGTACGAAAACGTCTGTCTGTAGCTTCACTTAACTTCGATTACTGTATTATTTTTAATGAATTGTATATATTTCTATCCTTAGTATGTGAACTGTCATTGTATTAATAATATTTGTCATATGCACTATAGTCTGCCAATAAAGTTTTTTATTTTCATTTTCATTTTCATTCACTAGCCATGGGATCTCCCCTAAGTGCCACATTAGCCAGCATATTTCTCTGTTATCACGAAAATAACTGGTTACTCCATTGCCCCACCCATTACAAACCACACCTATATAAAAGATACGTCGATGACACTTTCTTCCTCTTTCACAATGCTAAACACGCCCCTCTTTTTCTTAACTATCTGAATTCCCATCATCAAACCATCAAGTTCACTAAAGAAAACGAATCCAACAACACCCTACCCTTTTTAGATTTAACAACAACAAAACAAAATAACAAATTCAGCATTTCCATATATTGAAAACCTACGTATATAGGCCTTGGTACTAACTACTTAAGCCACATCCCTTCACTATATAAAATTAACAGCACTTTGTTCCTCCTACTTATCCTTCCACAACGAAATAGAATTCATTCAGAATTTCAGCTTAATAACTCTTTCCCTAAACATTTACTACAATCTCTAACTAGAAATTTTCTCAACAACATTTATCATCCCCCCTTAAAGTCCCCACTGTTAAAAAAGATATACGATACTTTTCTTTTCCTTACTAAGACTATATTAGCTACAAAATATCCTCTTTACTCTCAAATTAATCTTCAATTTGTATTCACCAATAATAATAGCATTAAATCGTATCTCAACTATAAAGAAAAAAAAAACAGCCCCTTGTTTCGTCCATTATTTAATGTTTCAACTGTACTCACTGCAAAGGGAGTTATATTGGCAGCACCATTCGCCAATATCAAACAAGAGTGGACGAACATCGCTGCATCTTAACCAGAATATTACAACCTTTAAACAAACCATTGAAATTAGCAATAAGAGATCATTGCCACCTCCACAATCACCCACTGCTCCCCACAAATTTCAAAATTATCAATTCAGTATACCAACCAACCGACCTCCGCATCCTCGAATCCCTATACATCCTTAGTACAAAACTAATCCTCAACAGCTATAGTTCTGCCTTCAACTTCAAACATAGCTAAATAATTCTTCTGACCCATCACTGGAAAAGAAATCCGGTACCACTTTTTGGCTTCTAACATGGATACTTCAACAGTCAACCATTCCCAACCTTTATACAATAAAATTAAACCCCCTCTCATACAATAACCCGGTAAGATTTGTTTTTAATGTTCGTTTCACCCTATAACATTTTCATATTTTAACCATTTTCTTACCCCTTTACATTTCATGTACCTTTTTTAACTTTAAATAATCATAGGACTGCATAAATATATTGTATACAATCTTTTACTATATTTGTTCGCTTTTTTACTTTTCATTTTTTAGCACTCATGATGGAAATTGAATTTTCGAAACGTCTGACTTATAAACATGAGTATCGTGGGCGCAAAAGGTTAGAGTGCAATGCAATGATGCAATGTTGCAATGAGTGCCAGTGCCAACCCCCTCTTCCCTTGTTGCAAGACCCTCCTCCCCCAGTGCCAACACCAGGGTACGAAAAACAAAGGGGGGAACTCCCCAGCAAGCTGGGGGAGTCCACCTGACCTTTTTGGGGGAGAAGTTGGGACGGCCTCACCCCCCAAAGGGGTATACCTAACCTAAGAGAGAGAGGAGGAGAGAGAAGAAGAGACCATCCAGCTTCCGCGAGAGGCAAGAAGCTCAATGAGTGATCGTGGTAGCAACACTTTACTTAGAACTCGAAATCCGCAAGTTGGCGTAGAAGCCAGTGCCTCCAGGCATTATCAGCCAGTTGGCACAGTGGATACATCGCCTGAACAGTGAACACCCAAGAAGTGCACACAAACGCACATAGATCCCTTATTATTACACACACAGCTATATACAATTTAGGGTGCAGCGAAAAATACTTTGTTTCTAGTATGAAGTTCTAATAGTGATTGAAAGTTGCATTTAGTGGACGATATATAGCTGCCAAAATATGAGTTCATTTGTTTAATATTTTCAGCTGCCACCAGGGGGCTAAAGTTAACACAATTTTGGGTAAAAAGGAAAAAATGCTTCTATTTTAGGTTTATCAAACTATTATAAAGTTTTATCTTAGAATTATCTAATAGTTTGATTAAGATTCTTAAATGATAAGAATTTGTTTTGTAAAAATGCCTTTTCATATGCTTAATATCTTCAGCTGCCACAAGAGGGCTGAAGTTAAAAAATGATAATTAAGTATGATTCTGTATTTACTTGAAAAAGGGAACAGTAATAAATTAGGATGTCTCTCCTCCTTTATACTGGCTTGAGACAGTTAAGAAACGTTATTTCGTGCCTTAGCGGAGTTACCACCCTTTCCCCAACCAACCTCCCTCTAGAAAGGGTTCTTGCTGAAGACTATTTAGTAATTTGCTTTTGTGTCAAATTTTGGCTGTTTTTTCCTTAATTCTAATGTAGCACGAATCCAACCGTCTCTGTTTGTAGGTCCGCAGACTGATCCAGCAGCGTCTGTAACGAGCTTGACGCATCTCTCTACGGCTTGTGTATGACATGGAAACTGAAATAATTCTGAATGAAGAGTAGTACCATGTTTGATGCATGATTCAATATCATCAAGAGAAACTCCTTTGGTTATCGGTGGTTCTGCTATCTGAAAATCTTGCACATATGAGATCTGTATAGTCTTTGGCTAAAAAATTATTTCTGGCACCTTAAAATACCTGATAACATCTCGTTTCTTGAATGCATGCCCTTGCTTTATGATACGCCTAAATCCCAACTGACGCACATGCTCCCTTTCATCAGCTATCATTTGCAATGAGAATGTTTTCTTGATTTGCGTAATATGCATTTCGCTGAATGACTGAGTCATGTACTCTCCTAAGCTCTTCACGGAGATACCGGCTTCTTGCAATCATATGCCACATATGTTTAGCACCATATTGGCATAATGGTTTACGCTTTATCTGAAACCACATTGGTGCGTATACCCTAACAATGAAAGTAGCTAATTCTTGTAAATTGCCTGAAGGATTCTCTGTGCTTGCATATAACCGCAGAGTCCTGTTTGCTGTGGTGAGCCACCTTGAATGTGATATATTGCCTGGACTCTTATGACTAAGACTCTTTGAGAATGTTCCACTTGATATAGCCTTGTGAATTTCAAGAAGGTATTTCTGGTCAGTACTTATGTCATCTACATCAACTTCACACATGTCCTCTTGAATTTCAATGGGTTTGAAGTTAACTCTGGGAAGCTTTTCACAGTCTGAAAGTGCTCGGCCAATTTCTCCTGAAAATGCTCTTGGTCCAGTAGTGGTACCATCCAAGTGATGAAACAGATGGCGCAATGGAAGTTCATTAAGGTGTAAAAGGCATATCAGCCACTGCAATGGCTTATTAAAGGCTTCTTCCAGTAATCTTATTGTGCCTCCAATACTACCAGTGTTAACCACTGTCGAATCACAGCCAACTGCAACGATGTTCCCTATATCAACATTCCTTTCTTTCAAGCAATTCACTAGCGCTGTGCAAATGTATTTAGCTTTGCCACTGGAAGGTGTCACATGTGCAAAGTACAGAGAGTGTGGTTCAGATATTATGCTGATATGCTCTTCGCGTTTGGTTCTTTGGTGGTTAGAGCCATCACTCTCCTGGACTTGAATCATTGTTTTATCCTTTCTGCCATCAAAGTATAATCCCGCATGGCTTTTGGCTCTCCTATCTGTTGTAGTTCCTTTCTCTGTTTTTGTCTTTCACGTCTTAGCTTACTTCTGTCTATAATATTCCCTTTGTCTTCGGTAGTAACAATTTTAAGATCTGCCAATACTGCAGAAGCAATAGCAGCCCCAGCTCTGTCCGACATTTTAAATCTATCACAAGTAATTGCTAATGAAGGCAGTGGCTCACGCATCTGTTGTTCTGATATTACATATTGAGTCGAGGTTGTATCTTCCTCATTATCTTCAGATATCTCTTCTAGTTGTTGAAGTTCACTTGTCTCTGTTTCGATTTGTAAGTTGGACGTATTGGTTATAGCAGCACTAGTTGTTTGTGAGGATTCCAGACTTGCTTTTTCCATTTCCTTTCGATGTTCTCTTGCTTGTAATCGTCTTGTGCGTGCTATGTCAATGCTTCCTATCACCATTATTCTGCGTGTTCGTTGGTCATTTAAAAAATCCTGCTCTTTTGGAGGGACTTTCTTACTCTTTTCACATGAGCATCTCCTAAACTCCTTACATTTGCAGGTGCAGATGTCAAACAAAGTGCATTTTGAAGAGTTTTCAAATTCTTCAAGCTGATTTTTGTACTTAGGCTGATCCTTGCGTGACTTGTATGGCTTTAATAAGGACCTGTATTTATCATGGTACACTCGCATCATCTGTAAAACGCGTGTATGTGAAACTATTGGCAAAGAGGCCTTCTTCCAAATATTTTCCACCTTTTTGGAAACTGCCTCTGCTATTTCAGAAAATGAAGGCTCCTTGTTATTCATCTGCTCCTTCACTAAATGTTTTGTGAACAGGTAATCTTTCATAATGCAGTTATAAGTTGGTAGTTGCATATCACTCATCTCACAAGGTACTTCAAATATGGCACACTTCATATGTTCTCTAGTGAAATGTTTATATTTAGTATTTGATGCCATAATATTTTTAAGAAAAATTCACAATCACAAAATATCCTGTAACATCAAAACATTATATAATTAATATATAATATATTTTATAAGTATATATAATATATATAAATATATATTATATAAATAAACTAAAATTATATAATACATTATAACAAGCATTTTATAATAAAATCAATATTATCTCTATAAATCACTTTAAAATAAAGTTTTATAATATTCCGATCATATTAAAAAACTCTCCGATCAACTGAGCGACTAGGCCTACTACCTAAGAAGACAAGTGTTAACATACTGTTCTAATGACTCACAGAAAGAAATTCCTTCACACCAAAACCCTCCCCCACAACCCTCCCCTACAACATTCAGTGTAGTCTCAACATGACTCAGTTACTCTAAATTGTGTTAACTTCAGCTCTCTTGTGGCAGCTGAAGATATTAAGCACATGAAAAGGCATTTTTACAAAAAGAATTCCTATCATTTAAAAATCTTAATCAAACTATTAGATAATTCTAAGATAAAATTTTATAATAGTTTGACAAACCTAAAATAGAAGCATTTCTTTCCTTTTTACACAAAATTGTGTTAACTTTAGCCCCCTGGTGGCAGCTGAAAATTTTAAACAAATGAACTCATATGTTGGCAGGCATATTTCGTCCACTAAATGCAACTTTTAATCACTATTAGAACTTCATACTAGAAAAAAAGTATTTTTCGCTCCACCCTAATATACATATATTAATTATTTATTTATAGATGAGTTTCGAGAGAGAGAGAGAGAGAGAGAGAGGAGAGAGAGAGAGAGAGAGAGAGAGAGAGAGGCGTCTATTTACTTTTGTCATTCATCTCTTATATAAAATTATTTCAAAATCAGCATTTCTTTTCATTCCAAGAAATACAAAAAAAAACCGAATTGTTCATTTGACGAAGGTCAAACTTTTCACTCCACCTTAGACCTACAGTTTAACGGGAAATCCTGACCACCACCAGCCCAGCGTCTTAACCACTAGGTCACCCAGGGTACCCATTTTATCTACAAACCAATTGTGCGGAAGGATGATCGTTTACTGCGCGCTGGCTGCATTCGCCGCTAGGCGGTACTTGAATGAAAAGCAATTGGCTAAAAATACAAGCGATATAATATACCACACTATATATATATATATATATATATATTCTTAAATAACTACAGGAAAAATTATATATATATATATATAAAATGCGCCTCGGTGGTGGTGTGGTTAGCGTCGCTGACTACGAATCTATCGGCCTCGGGTTCGAGACCCGGTTACTGCAGCCGGCGCGCAGCAAAACCCAGCTGTTCATCCTTCCACACAAAGAAAGTGGTTGGTAGATAAATGGGTACCCTGGGTGGCTTAGACGCTGGGCTGCTGGTGGGGCGTGGTTCGGATTCCACGTTAAACTGTAGGTCTAAGGTAGAGTGAAAAGCTTGGCCTTCGTCAGAGTGAACAATTCGGGAGGAAGCTAACCAAAGGTGTGTATATATTAGCATCAGTAATAAAATTGGATGTTTACTGTACAGCCGATCTTTCATCATTGCCAGTTAATTTTTTTAAAATTATTTTCAGTTTTAGGTGGTTGTTTGGGTGTTTATCGTACAGCCGATCTCCCCATCTCTGCCAGTTAATTTTTTAAAAAATTATTTTAGGTGGTTGTAAAATCCTTCATATCAAATTATCAGAGCCACCCCTTGAAAAACACATTTTCATTATAATATGGTCTTTTTAGTTTAAATAATAACCTTTTAAGTATGCAGACAGTATTCCAAATTATTAACACATGTAGTGTTCTCTACCTGAATAACAGAAACTGGGGATAAGGGTTAATTTGGGGAGTAGGGGGAGGGGAGTATGTGAAAAGTGGGTTCGGTAGTGTTTCAGCTGTGAACGTGGAAGGTTGTGTCAAGTGGTCAGGTGCGCTAAGTGTATGTTAAGTTAATGATAAGTTATTATATTTAAACCATTGTACGTGGAAAATGCACTCATACACCCATATGATATTGTTTCTCAGCAACGTATTGTGATTCTTTTTATTAAATTAGTGTTTCTTTACAGGAATAACTTTTATGTACTGTAGGCTCCCCAACATGGGTAAGAAATGTGATTTATCGCCAAAGAAGAAAGGTAGAATGCTCTCGCTGCTGACTGCAACTGATTATTTTCACAGAAAAATAGCCCGAGAACTGAATGTGTCACGTGCGAGTGTTGACAGGATCGCATCAAAAATTAAAGTTGAAGGGGATAATCCAGAGCTGACTCCAGAAAGAAAGGGTAAATGTGGTCGGAAAAGGATAACTACACCTAGAGCCGACAGATGCATTGAAAAGAAACTAGTAAATAATAGGAGAAGCACTATTAACAAACTTAAATTGGAGCTGGAGAAGGAAAACATCAACATTTCGACAATGACCTTAAGAAGGCGTGCCAGGGAATTTGGATTGAGTAGTTGCCGGCCAAGGAAAACGCCAAAATTGACTCCAACAATGATAAAAAAAAGCTTAAAGTGGGCTAAATACTATTCAAAGTTCACTGTAGATGACTGGAAATCGGTAAGTCACAATATTTTAGTGATCTTGTATGCTTATTTTGAGTAAAATGTATTATTTTAATATTTGTATGACAAGGCACATTTCATTTTGGTTGCAGTCATTTCTTTCTCTTTTCATTTGCAGGTGTGTTTCAGTGACGAATCCACATTCTAAGTCATGTCTGATAAATCACAGTACGTTAGGCGACGTGTTGGTGAGGAATATCATCCAGACTGTGTCGTAAGTACGGTTAAGCATCCAACATCTGTCATGATATGGGCAGTGATAAGCGGTAAAGGTACTGGACGAATTTACATTGTTGAGGGTACTATGAGGCAGGACCAATACCGAAAGGTTTTGGAAACAAGACTTATTCCACAGATCGCCGACTGGTTTCCAAATGGTGAACCATTCCATTTTATGCAAGATTCGGCCCCATGCCACACTGCAAAGTCAGTTAAAAGTTTTCTGGCTGCAAAGAATATTCCTCTCGTGGATTGGCTAGGAAATTCTCCGGATATGAACCCTATCGAAAACCTATGGGAAATAGTAAAGCGTAGGCTGAAAGGCGAGGAAATAACTTACCAACTTTGAGTGAAGACTTGAAAGAATCGGATACAATAGACTAATCAAATTCTTAGCTAAATACGACAGCCAAGCAAACACACAATTTGGGTTTAGAGAAGGCCACACCACAGAAGACGCCATTAACATGCTATTAGAAAATATCTATAAAAACCTAAACTATAAAAAACACACAATCTTAATTTTACTTGACCTGTCGAAAGCCTTTATACGTTCTCACATGAGTAGTATGACCGCAAAATGGACGAGTGCAATGAAATTGAAAGTGTTGATCAATGTTGCAAAGGGGGAGGGGGAATGTTGGAAGATGTTATGCAACAAAGGGGAGGGGTAATTCCCCAAGCTGCAATGAAGGGGAACTCCCCGAGCAAGCTGGGGGACTCCACCCAACCTCTTTCGGGTAGAAGTGGAAGGGCCTCACCTCCCAAAGGGGCATACCTAACCTAAGAGAGGGAGAGAAAGGAGGAGGGTTTTTGGGGGAGAAGTGGGACGGCCTCACCCCCAAAGGGAAACCTAACCTAAGCCTTAACCTAAGAAGGAGAGAGGGGTGTTCGCCTGGCTCCAGCCAGACGCATAATGAGAATTCATCCGACCGCCCGATGTCTCACAAGGTCCTAATCACGCAGTTGGCTTAGAAGGCTTAATCTGACTTAGAAGGCGTAAATGGCTTGTTCAGGTGTACATTATTAGGGTTCAGTTGCCAGATTGCACTATTTATTTAATTAAAGCATATATTCTTGAGAGTTGGCTTAGAAATCCGTCACTTGGCTTAATCCGCCAGTTGGTTTAATCCGTCAGTTGACTTAGAAGACCTAGAAGGCAGGTGTATGTGTATATATTAATTAACTTTTCAGCTGCCAGATTGCGCTATTGGGATATTCTTGACAGTTGGCTTAGAAATCCATCTGTCGGTTTAGAATGCTTAACCAGCCAATTGGTATACATGTAATTAAATAATAATATCGTTTATATAAACAACCGGAAGAATTAAATACAACACTATTCAACATTCTGTTTATTCAGCCAATTATTGGATTCAATTTCACGAAATATATAGAAAATAAATATACAATCCTATACAAACGAGGAATATATACAACAAAAATTAATAAAAAATAATATAATACAAAACGACGGAGTAGAACCATCAATATAACAGTACAGGAGACATATATATATGGGAATGAACTCAGAATGATCCCCTGAGTTTTTTATGATACACACAGACACTGCATGGAACAAGGAACTCTTCTGGGATAATTAAATCCACTATAGTCCGAATAAGTAATGGTAAATGACAAATACCATAGTTTTTCTTTTTCATGATGCTAGCTTCCCTCACCAGCTATCTGCAAAGCAGACAGGATCCAGCTTTGGGACATGGATCTAGGGTTTAAAGCAGCTTAGCCCTGCTACATTTAGAACCTCAATATAAGCAAAAGACTCGCTGCCTTCACGTCAATCTGATTGTTTCTGTGACTGACGGCGAAGGTGTCTTTAGGCATAAAGTTATTCTTGAACACCGTAAAACATAATGGGGCGATCGTGGTTGCGACTTGCAACGGATCGCATTTGAAACGGGCTATGTACATCCTTCTAAAGGCCTGGAAACATACTTTAAGCACGCGCACATCATTCACACAATAACGCTCACATTCATCAGCTATATTGTATGGACTAGTTTCATTAAAACTGTTGTAGTAGCGATCAAAATCTGCACGCTCACTATCACTCATGTTGGTGTAGTTAAAGTAATGTTTGGGGGAAGGAAGTCCTACGTAATTTAAAGTGTCGCTCGTGAGGAAAGCGTAAGGGAAATACCCTTTTGAAATTTCGACGGCTACAACCATTACCTTGGGTAGCTTGGCTAGTTTACAAGGTGTGAATAATAAAGTATCTTTAAACTGAACATTACCTCTTATCTGCATTTGTATAAGTTTGTTCCCCCTTTTCAAGGGGTCGCCTGTAAATATCTTAGGTGATTCGTGTTCTAGCAATTCCTTATAAAGGAACTGTGTGTCAAATTTTGCTCCTTTATGGGCAAGAATATACGCATTCATTTTTTTTAACTTGTCCGCTAATTTGACAATATAGGATACAAAGAGTTTCACAGGGCTGAATTTTAGAGGTCCCCCCACCCCCCTCGAAATATTTTGCGCTCTCGGAATGGAAAAATTGGCATTTTGGGGAGTACACGTACGTTTGACACTGAGGAGCCAATTATTTATACAACACCTACATATTTGGTACAAAATGATAGCTACATTTATGCACCTAACATTAAAACACCCATCGGAAGTGTTTAATAAATGAAAAAGAATTTGTACATCAAAATCGATTCATTACAGAAACTTTTTACCACAAAAATGTTACCTCATGAAAAAATCACGAGTAATTTTTACCAACATTATTTGAAAGTTATTTCTAATATCTCATTTTTAACACGAGTGTTACCGCCACTCATAGAGCATCATCCTAATGCAGCTCCACGGCGATGGGCTTTGATAAGATAGGATGAAAAATCGAACAAAGATAAATTCAACTTATGCTATCAAAGTGGGAACAACTTTGCAAATACAGAAATTTGCAAAGCCCCATCGCTTTTTTTTTTTTTAATCATTGCATAAATCAAAATATACTTTTACAAGAAAAAAGGAATAAAGTTAATAAAATACAAAATATATAACTTTCCAATATACAACTAAAAAGAAACACAACATTAGAATGGTATATTACTTAGGCCTAACTAGTCTTGTCTTCTTGTCATATTGATTAATATTTTCTTTGAAACAACAGGGATCATACGCCTGTTTTCTTCAAGAACCTGTAGAAGTTCCTGAATTTCATTCTCATCCTTGCATGTGCCATAGAAATCTTGCATCAATTTAACTCCCCGCTCCGCCGTATCATTAACAACTTTTGCAAAAGAAATTATATTCTTCATCCTGATATAATCTTCATCAGTTTCCCACACAAGAGCAGGCTTTTTAAGCCAGTCGCCTGTTGAGTCTAGTTGGCGAAAGAAAAACCAAGACTTGGAACCAATAAGTCGGTGGAGCTTAACATTCTGTTTCAAAATGGGGAAGACAGGTTGGCCTATATGAAAGTCTTTAGGATGGACAGAATGTAATAGTTCTTTTGCCATCATCCTCTTATCTTCATTGCTCAAAGAACCAAAGAGAGCCATTGGTGTAAGTTCCTCAGTTAGGTACCAATAATGACCTTTAAAAGTGTTTAAAGCTGTTTCAGCGATATCACTGTCTATTTGCATGTAGCGAACCATTTCCCTGTAAAAATCGAGATCATTTACAGGGGCATCAACTGCGTTTGTGCACGAAAGTCAATACTTTCCATAGAAAAGTGTTGTAAAGATAAACATCTTTTCAAGCTTATAAATGGTCATTGAGTCAAACCCAACTTGATTGCAGAAAGCATACATTTTATGTATATAAATATAGCTGCCATCCATCTTATCTTGCGTGATGAAATGCCCCAGGCTTCATCCAGTGCGTTCCTCGTGAAGGGACTACGTCAAGAATCAGAAGTGTTGTTTCAGCAACTTCCCTATAGTCATCTCGGGGAAGACTCCTTTTATTTTTAAGGACATCTTTCATATATTTGATGTTTTCTTCTTTTAAATTCCGCAGATATCGATCTTTCATTTCAAGATGCTTATGAGGTTGTTTGGTGTCAATATTCTTCCAATCGTTTTCTTTGAATTTCTTGAAATCTTCATTTACTGGGGAAGCCGTCTTACCAAATATTTTCAAATAGACAGCCGATAAAATTCTCTCAGCCATGTGATGACGGCAGGCCATCCAAAACAATTTTTTCCCGAGTAAGTCTTCTACTTTTATGCAAACTCCTTTTACCCAGCCAGAATTGGAAGCAGTGGTATAAAAAACAATGCCAGACATTATTCTCCAATTTCCAGCTAAACATAGACTCTACAACTGCTGATGCTTGTGTCAGTCGTGTTGTATTTTCGATTTTCGGCACGGAGAGTAACTTTTCTACATCCCTACCTCCAGTAACAAGAATCGCCAATCTCTCTTCTTTCTCATTTGATAGATCACCAATCATTTTGCTGTCCCAGTGAATCAAAACATATTTAGGAGAAATAAATTCCTCTCTGATGGATTCTCCCTTTCTTTTCCTTGTTGTTTTAGCTGCTCGACCTGCCGTACTTTTTGAAGTACTCATTTCTGCAATATTTTTCCCACACTCTGCTGCAACTACTGAAGCAAAGCCACTGCGTTGTCGTAATGAAAGACCTAGGCGATCTGCTGTATTTGATATTAGGTTTGACTTAAGCTCGTTTACAGCCTTCTTTGATGGATCTGGCTTGGGAGAGAAGTCTTCATCTGCCGCGTCATCTCCTGAATCACTGTCAAATATATCTTCGCGCTCTTAACCCTTACCTTTTTTTCCTAAAGATTGGCGTTGTTCTTTCATTGTTCGATTTTTCTCTTCACGAATCCTGGCCTGTTTTCTGAACACCTTTGTAACGTATCTTTTGTCAATTGGACCCAAAGAGCATTTCTTCTCACCTCGCTGATCTTCTAAAAATGCGGTATCTTCAGTCTTCTGATCTGTAGATTTCATTGAATCCTTTCGAATTTCTTCAACAGCATTTTGGGTCGAAATGTCGAATAATTTATTCATATGATCCAAGAAATTTTGCTTTTCGCAATCATATTTTTTTCTATTTCTACGTTTAATCAAGTTATGTTTATTTATTAAATCAAGTATCTTCATTCTTGGTGATTTATGTTTAGCGATGTCTCTGGAGAGAATGCCTGCCTTATTCCAAATACATCTAACTTTTCGTTAAACAATTTTTATATTTTCCTCCTTTGAGACATTTCTATGATTGATTTGTTGTCTTCTCAGAAAGAAAAAATATCTTGTGACATCACCATTTGTTGGAAGCATGCAGCCTTCTTCAGTATGTATATCATCTTTGAGTTTACCTAATATTGAATCATAAGTTGTTATATCTTTTCTGAGCACTGGCTTACTACTAGCCATATCTAAAGTACTGTTGTGAGCCTACAAACACACAGCACTTCTACAGGACAACAACTGACGACACAAACACTGTGTGTTGAGCAGGAACGCCACGAGAGGGGAGTATCATAACAGTACTGTTATCTCCGCAATTTTTTTTCAGAAAACTGAAAAATATAAGTTTAATATATATTACCAAAGTTATTAACAATACTGCATAAAACTACATAAATAAAAATATATAATAAATAATAATTTATTGGAAATATAGAGTAAATAAACATAGGGACCCCACCTAAAAATATTTACCCTTAATTTCGACATACTATAATGAAAGAATATTAATTATAAGTACTTATTCATTTATTAAACACTTTTGATGGATCTTAATGTTAGGTGCATGAATGTAGCTATCATTTTGTACCAAATATGTAGGTGTTGTATAAATAATTGGCTGCTCAGTGTCAAATGTACTCACCAAAATGCCAATTTTTGCATTCAGAGAGCGCAAAATATATCGAGGGGAGTGGGGGGACCCCTAAAATTCAGAAAAAGATTTTCTTTTGATATGGTTGTATTCAGTGGACCAGTTCTAACAAGAAAAAAGTATGGGCATTGACATTTTTAAAAAAAGTGAAAAATGGGACACCCTACTCGATATCCATGCACTCATCGCAGATAGTCTGGCTTACGAGTAGATGTGGGATAACCTCTTTGGTTTCAGGGTTTGTGTAAGTTTCTCTATCGTAGTACACGGTTATACAGGATTTATTTTTAGGCTTAGCATCTTTCATATAACATACATGCTTCACTCCATCCGCCTTATAGTTTTCATGACATGTAGAACAGTGAATTTCATCGCATTTATGCACAAACTTACTCCAATTATTCATCATATGAAACATGCCACATTCACAGATTCTCATTTTCCTGCAAGTGTCAATTTACTAATGGAGCTCAAAGCATTTATTATTGAAAAATGTACGTCTACACACATTACATTCCCTCTTTCAACTACACGACTTTCACGTTTGGGGCTTTTACACTGCTCACATACCATGTAGCACTCCTTACAATGTTTCACTATATCATCCGCAAACTCGAGACATCCCTTACACAAATCATGATGCCTTCCATATTTTCGACTTTTATCATAACTAGCGTTGAGAGTCCTTATATTAGTCTAGGGCGGGTCATACTATGCATTTTTTTTAAATCAATGGAGAGGGGTGTTCAAATGACATATTTTGGTGTATAGAACACAATTCTGAAGAAAATATTTAATTCTGATAACCCTAACCTACATCATTTTGCAGTTGATTATTATTAAATTGTTGATTATTTTACTATTGTAGTTACCCCAGAATATGTCTTCTCACGTTTTCTATCATGGCTGCTCACGTTATCTCTCATAGAGCATTGTTCTAACTAATTCATATAAACACATATAATGTAATTCATATAATAATAATAATATTTAAATACTCATATAAAAAGGTGTGCCATTCCACTTAATTGTAATTATCATACAGTTTGGTATATGAAATATTTTGACGGTTTTCTGGCGCGCATAAGGCCATTTTCTGAGCCACCTTTCTCAGAGGCTAGAATGTAACGTTTCAGAACATTCTAAAACGTTTTGTGAAATATTTGAAGTGACTCATGATTTATGAAGCTATTTTACCACCTCGGCTTGCAGTGAGGGGATAGATTTAGTGATTATCTACTGATATTTTTTTTGTTACTGTTCACATGTGAGTATTATTCTGTTATATTTTAGAAAAAGCTATTTCTACGCATTGAGCAAAATTGAATTAACAACTTTGATTTGAGCTAAAATTAGGTGGTTCATTTTTAGTACAACTGAGCAGTATGAGAAGAAATGCAGGGAGGAGGGGGGGATCTCTTGCATCCTCTTTGATGGGCGGATTGACCTGACCAATGTGATGATGGAAGCTGAGGGCAGTGACCAATCTTTTCCCGCAAAGATCAAGGAAGAACACTATAGTTGTTAGTGAGCCTGGCAGCTACTATCTGTTTCACTTTACCCCAGAGAAAGCAACTAAAGAGGAGTCACATGCGGAGAAGATTGCTAAGGTCCTGTTTGCCTGGCTGAAAGAGAGGGGTTATGATAAGACCTTGTTGGCCATTGGAGGAGACTCAACAAATGTCAACACTGGTGTGAAAGCTGGAGTAATGCGGAAGCTGGAGCTGCACCTGGGGAGAAAGCTGGTCTGGTTGGTGTGCAACCTGCACACTGTTGAACTTCCCCTGCGCCATCTCATTGTTGACCTTGATGGCCCTACTCTGTCAGACAAAAAATTATCCGGGCCAATAGGAAAGCTCCTTGATTCTGCTACAGACTTTGATATCAATCCAAACTTCACCCGAATCTCTGTTGGCCTTCCACTGATCAAGCTTCCTGACAAGGTCATTCAAGATCTCTCAACTGATCAATACTATGGCTATAAAATTGTCTGTGCAGTCAGGGATGGAGTACTTCCTGCAGGGCTGGCTCTGTTAGAGATAGGACCAGTAAACCACAGCCGCTGGCTCACCACAGCGAACAGACTTCTCAGGCTCTGGGTGTCAAAGCACGGACTTAAAGGAAAGAACCTGAAGATTCTGCAATTCATTGTGGAATTCATCATTGGAGTGTATTACCCATGTTGGTTCAACGTGAAGGTCAAGCACTCCTGGATCGAAGGGCCTAGGCACATCCTCTTTCAGCTGGACTGCCTCAAGTCCCAGAGAAAGGAGGTGCTGGATATTGTGATGCCAACTGTGAGAAGATCTGCTTGGTATGCCCACAGTGAAGTCATCCTCCAAACACTACTCTGCTCTGAGGATCAGAAGGAGAGGATTGAAGGGGTGGAGAGAATCCTGGCCATCAGGGGAGAGGGGGACCCGGACACTCAGCTGGGGGACTCCTCTGTTAGGAGCAGAAGGACACCTGACATCAATTGTGATGCTTCCAGCATCGGTGACTTGATCAGCTGGTCAGAAGGTGTGTCAGAGCCACCTCTCACCTGCTCTCTAAGCACCTCAGAGGTGAAAAACTTCATCAACACCCCCATGGAGGTGCGCAACTGACCTTGCCACACAAAGCATTGAGAGGGTTGTTAAAATGGTGACTGAGGCTTCTGCTAAGTACTTCTCACAGGAAAAGAGGGATGGAGGGATCAGGGCTCAGGAGACCAGCAGGAAGCTGATGTCCAAGTCTGAGTCAAAGCAGGATTTGTGCAACCTGGCAAAGTTCAAGATGTCAGGAGAATGATCTTTGTAATTATATCCAGTGATATACATGCAGTTCACCTATTAATAAATATATGTAAAGTTGATTTGGCCTTGTCAATATAAATGATTTACCTTATATCTTTTAATATATTATAAAGTGGTTCAAAAGGGTAAAATTGGCAATTTAGAAATACAAAATGATGTAGGTTAGAGTTATCCTATCCAAAAAAGAAGCTTATATTTGAATTCCCCATGTAAAAACACATAATTTAGACACCCCTGATGGTAGGATTTCCTTCAGATTCATGTTGTCACCTGAGTACGACCCGCCCTATTATATTACGGATGGGAAGATACGATGTTCCTGACATTCCTAAAATAAGTAGAGTTCTTGTACGATCTTTCATACAGGTTTTATAAACATACACAGTCCTACGACGTTCATCCATTCCAAATACAACTATACGAGCATTCATTTCCTGTTCTACCCTTCTCAGCTCTTCAGGATATAAACACAAACTCAAGCTTACAATCTGAAGCCAGTTTACAAGCACGCTGCACAACTGTATGCAACCAAATATTTTTCACCCGTGTATTCAGTGCAGTAAACATATGGGCTAAGACTACTTCTATAAAGCCGCAGCCACGATCGACGTTTATATGCTTCTGTAAATAGACTGAGAATTGAAATTAAGAGTATTAGTTGTGGCACTATGACCAGCAACCCGGAATACTCTGTCAATATCTACCGTGAAGTTGTCCATATTGAAGGCTGTAATACTTTGAGAGGCCTGCATTATACGGCCCAAGATATATTCTGTCTACAGCTGCCAAGCGTCTGAAAGGTATTACTACCCAAAAATCATCTACATCCCCGTCATCTAACCCGAACCTGAAGGACAAACTCGTCCGGACTTCAAGTTCGTCGCAGTTCTGAAGGGCAAACTCCACAACACGCTCAACTGCGCGTCGCAGTCCAACACCGTTGCTATACAGGACTCCACGGTCAACCCTGATCACGTACCGATTTCTAGTCAGGACAGGGGTGGGGTTAGCGGTGCGCACCAGTTCGAATGTTATACGTTCCTCCACAGCACGAGAAGCTGCTGCTGGTGTCGAGGATGTACCGGAATTGAACAGGTATAAAAGGGTATATTTGAGGAGGGAGATAGTGTAGGGGTTGTGTCGTAAGACGTAGAAGGCTGGGGCTCTATTACTGGTGGTCTAGCAACCGGTGCACTCCTGGCACGTTTTATACCTGACGTGGAAGGTTCTTCATCATCGTGACTCCGCTTTGACTTGCCACATGGTGTAGGTGTCGCTGGTGAGGGTTCGTCAGCGGGGTTGGAGTCTGTAGCTACACTGTCATCGGGGTTTTGCGTAATATCGATGATGGAGTGCTGTACATCATCGTCTTTCACGGTTCTTTGGAAGAAGAAAAACAAGAATATAAGGAGCAGCACTTAAATTTTGTTATATTTTTTAAATGCTCCACTTAGGGGTGTCACGTGTTTTAGATGGAATCTGTAGAAAAATTCAGGTTCACAAGCCCATCCACATGTATTATATCCAACCCTACAGGATGTGGTAAAACTGTGTTTTTGCTTAAAATCATTAAAGATAAGTGAGAGATGTTCTCAAAATTTGTGTATAAAGTAATATGGTACTATTCGACGTACCAATCAGTGTTCAACGAGTAAGAAGATGATATT
Organism: Bathynomus jamesi; assembly: GCA_023014485.1. Lineage (NCBI taxonomy): Eukaryota > Metazoa > Arthropoda > Malacostraca > Isopoda > Cirolanidae > Bathynomus > Bathynomus jamesi. The sequence goes on from JAJOZX010001334.1 coordinate 327,620, forward strand.
TTGTTCCACAAAGGCGTATATGACATTAATTCGTTAAAGGGAAATGAGCATACAGTTATTGTTATTGACACTCTCATGTTGGAAATGGATAAAACGTTTGCCGAGACATTTACAGTGTTCTCTCACCATCTTAACTTAAGCGTATTCTTCATCAAACAGAATCTATTTTCAAAAATAGATACATGCGCGATGTGTCGTTAAATACACATTATCTAGTCTTATTCGCGCAACGTAGAGATGTGTCATAAATTGGGGTATTAGCCAATCAAATGTTCCCGAATAAACGTAAGGAGTTTTTGGAGGTTTATAAAGAAGCCACAAGACAGCGTTATGGATATTTGGTTTGTGACCTTCACCCGCGAAACACGTTTAGGGTGCTTCTAAGAACGAATATATTCCCAAGCGAACATGAAACGGTGTATATTGCAGAATGATAAATAGGCTGAAGAAATACCGTGAATTAATAAAAATCTATCAACGATTGCCCCGGGCATTGCAGCAGATGTTTGTTAAATATATCAACTCCGACTTTTTAAAATGAAATGCATCTGTGAAATCTGTCTTAATGTTATAAAATGTAATGTGCCAATGAAAGCCCTTCAGAAGGCTCGCCTACGCCGTTACAAGAACATAATGCGCACGCTCGCTCGTAAAAGTAAAACTCTGGGGGAAGAAAAAGCGAATTATTGTACAAAGAGGGGGATCATTCCTCCCCATTTTATTTTCAGTTTTGGGACATTTACTGACTAGATTAATATAATGAAGAAAGTGGTAGTGATTCCGCACGAAGTGTATCCAAACACGGTTCTAGAACCCCGTAAAAGCAGGCTTAAAAGAATGGAAAGCGAATTGTTAGGACTATTAAACAGCGAAAAGTCACTCTTGTACCAAGAGGCTCTGCAGAAATATCTTCATGAGTACGAAGATTAAAAGAATCCGACAGAGCTCCCCGTGGTTATTAGGCACAGCGCGAGCAACGATGGGCACGTTGGCATTGGACCTGGGGAAGACGTTAGAGATAACCAACGAAAGAATAACGTACCGCAACACATCGAGCATTTATTAAAAAGCAGTCTCCAACATGTCTCCCACATTTAAAATCTATTGAGTGAGGACCCCATCATACAGTGGGCTGATACAGGCGAGGTCATTGTTGAAGGAACAACGGTACAGGTATCCAATATCGTCGACATTGTCCATGATCTGGTGAGAAAGTGGGAAAGGCCCTCACCAGCAGGATGAAGCATATAAAAGCAAGACTACAACAAATAAATGTCCCCAAAACATTGATAGGAAATTTGAATAGGTTAAATGACTTGGAACAAGTCTCGCACGTGTCACAACTGAGTACACCATCACCCCTAACAATATCAACTCTGAAGAGGAGAAAGAATAGACCAAACGACCAACCTTATCAACGTGTCTCTAAAATACAGAAATGGCTAACATATTAAGAAAACGATATTATGACATTTCTAACCCAGCCTCCTATGGTGGTGTTAATAGGCTGTACAGAGGTGTTTACAGTGATGGAGTAGGGAAAAAAGATGTGAGGTTTATGCGGGAGCAGGACGCTTATACACTTCATAAGCCTGTGAGAAAAAGGTATAAAACGGGCAAGTCAACCGCGGCTTCGATTGACTCTATTTGGCAAGCGGATTTAACAGACATGCAAAGATGTTCACTCTATAATGATGGCTACCGCTACATCCTATTCATAGTAGATGTATTCTGTAGATATCTGTGGCTAATTCCTCTGAAAAATAAATCGCCTGAAACCGTTGCTAAAGCTACCAAAACGCTGATGTTGAAAGAAGAAAGGGTTCTTGGCTATTTTTGTACGGATATGGGGAAACAATTTATAGGCCGCGCTTTTCAGAACATGCTGACAGAGTTTAATATCAGTTACTACACTAGCAATTCTATACATAAGGCCTCTTTAGCTGAAAGAGGTCAACGTACCATAAAGAAACGCATGTATCGCTATTTTACACATAAAAACACATACAGGTATATAAACATTCTGGGATCAGTGGCCTCGTCATACAACCATTCACACCATCGCACGATTGGCACAACACCTAACGAAGTTTTAGAAAGAGGTACGCGCCCAGAGCCTGATGTGAGAAGAGATAGAACACCGACGCCACACTCTACACTTTTCAAAATCAATGATTATGTAAGGCCATCGCGTTCGGGAAATAAATTCGCGAAGGGATTTGAGCAAGGATGGATACGTGAGATTTCTAAAGTTAGTGCTATGAGACTTAAAGGCGAGATAATGATGTATTACGTTGAAGATTTGAGTGGGGAAGAAATCGCAGGAGGCTTTTACCGCAAGGAGTTGCAGATAATCGCATTTAATTTAGGAAATAATTTTTAAAATTGAAAAAATTTTAAGCAGTAAAGGTTCAGGAAAGAGAAAAATGTACCTGGTGAAATGGCTAGGGTACCCAGAAAGCTTCAACACCTATATAAAAGCTGCTGCAATAATGAAGCTTAAATAGTATGAACATTGCGCCTAACCACTTCTATGTCACACTCCCGTCCTCTTCTTCTCTGTCTGTACATCCTAACAACACCCTGGCCAATTTTGTAATAGAACTCCATGGCCCCATTGAATTAGAACGTGATTCGACGAAGTTGTTGTTTATGAATTCCAGTTAACCATCAAATTTTTAACTCTTGAAAATGAACAGATCATATTTCTGATCCTTAGAAGATTCGATGAATTTGAAAAATTAGGCATAACCTTAGATAACACTATGCGTTCAGTCCTGTTCGGTGGAGTACGTGACACATTTCACGAGGCACAACATGACTTGTCCAGCATAATGTACAGTTCAAATTGGAGAAATTGGTGAAAGCTATCCATCCTCAGACATGTACTATATTTACAGCAATATCGTGGAGCATCAATTTGTTGGGGACACCCAGGCGCCTGCTGCGCATTGTACACATTCGCAACCATAGAGGGAAGAGTTTCAGCTTTACATATGACAAGCCCCATTATGTGAATGTTGCGACTAATCTATTAACCAATATCTCAATATATATAAGAACGATTGAGGGAAAAAATTTCCCATTCGGTGGTGGGAGTTTAACAGTGAAGCTACACTTTCGTCGCATTCAGTTATAATGACCCGAAGGCCTTTCACAGTCTCTCGAGTGGCGAGATAGCGTGGGAGTGGGCTTGGATTCATTTTTTTCAACCATACTACGCACCGCTGTTCCATTGTTGAAGAGGGATGCTAGATACATCGAGAGGAAGGAGTTACAATCAGGTTTTAACGCGGTAGAAGACATAATGGGTGGAACTAAACGTAAAGATGCTCTAAAAAAACATTTAAAACGTATATGGGACGAAATCATCAAAGATACAAAGAGAAAAATGCCTGGTGGCGGAAAGAAGTACAAGTACAGTACAAGTACAGTTACAAGTACAGTAATTTACAACACCGGAAATACTTTTATCCTAAATATGCATGCTACGCAATGCCTACCATCACAGGTTCTCGAGCCCAGGACCGTTTGAATTCTTTAAAGTTTTAGTAATTCTAAAGCCCTACCTGTAGAACTTTCTCTAAATTTATTAGACGTAAATATTTCATAAACAAAATTTACTCTCTAAAAAGAATACATTAATTACAGAAAGCCTTGCAAAGTAACCTGCAGTAAACATGCAATTATATGTCAGGACACCGTGATGTATATATGGGAGGGGAGAGTTGCAATAAGAGAAAATGTGGGATAGGTTACCGGCGTCAAATAATAACACAAAGCAACTATCCTAACTGGGCTCAAAAGGAAGTTTAGCTGGGTGTACTAAGCATCATCAGCCAGCACCGGGTAACGAACCCGGGACCGGCGTGTTAACACATAATTCCATATATATATATGGGCAGAGACAGTTACAATAAATTTATTAAACGTAAATATTTGATAAACAAAATTTACTCTCTAAATAGAATACATTAATTACAGAAAGCCTAGCACAGTAACCTGTAGTAAACATGCAATTATACAGGACACCGCGCTGTATATACGGGAGGGGAGAGTTACAATTAGAGAAAATGTAGGAGAGGGTACCCGCGTCAAATAATAATCAGCATGCAACTAGCCTAACCGGGGTCAAAAGGAAGATTAGCTGGGTATGCTACGCATCGTCTGTCAGCACCGGGCCTCGAACCCGGGACCGCAGGCAATTCTTTAAAATTTTGGTAATTCTTAAACCCTACCTGTAGAACTTTCTATAAATTGTTAAGTTATCACATGCAGGGAAACAAACGTGTCATAAAATTTCACTTTCACTGGCACCTTCATCGCATAATAAAATTCATTGTCTAAATGACGTTATCAGGAAGGAAGATTAGCTGGGTGTGCTACACATCGTCTGCTGGCAGGGGTCGAGACCCCTGAGCAAATATCCTTTCACTTCGTTTTATTACGACTTTTTATAAATTATAAAACCTGCACTGAATGAAACGATATATATACATAGCCCGACCTTCCATTTAAATCACAAACTAGTTTCCCAGTCCGCATTTATTATGGCTTTTATAAATTATTTAACACTGGCACTGAATGAAACGATGTATACATAACCCGAATCACAAATTAATTTATTTACTTACATTTCACTGTCCACCTGATCGGTTGTTTCTTTCTCTCCGTCACAAATTTCTGCAATGCTTTGCGTTGAAAGTATGGCGTTCTGGTCAGCCGCTCCGAAAAGGTGGAGTGTAGCCCCTGCATAGAGGTCTCCGTCTTCAAACAACTGCGGGGAGCAGTAAAGCTGTTGTGATTGACTCATGGCGATATATTTCTGTAGTTACTCGTTGATAAATACAGCTGTTGTGGAATCCAGATGAAAATGCCCCCTTTTATATACGCGATCGTAATTGTAACCACCTCCAATAGCCAAATCGCGAGTTTCCTATTGGCCGTCGGTGAAATTTGGGTGGGTCATAACGTGTAAGCGTGACTACCCACCAACCAGAGGTCCTGAGCTCGTTCTCAAGCTCCGCCCATCGGGCTGTAATTGGACGAGCCGCGAATTCTGGGGGCGTGTCAAATATAACTTATCTATTCCATAGATTTCTTTCAGAAATGAAACAGATTCGTAGAGAGAGAAAGGGAGAGAGATAGATAGAGAGTGAGAGATATAGAGAGAAGGAGATAGAGAGATAGAGAGATAATGAGAGAAGTTTTGTTTGGAAAATAAAATTTGTTTTTCTGAGGCGTCAAGCAAACTGAGCAGGCGCCGATCTGCCGCATTCTAAATTCCATCGAACCGTTGCGTCCTTATAGAGCCAAAAACAATATTATTTATCAATTGTTTTATTTTATTTATATATATATATATATATATATATATATATATATATATATATATATATATTTGTGTGCTAAAGATAAATTTATATTGAAACATTCTATTTGGGCAAAAGACGAGAAATGAAATAGTTATCCCGAAATACAATCTATTTTCAATATAAAGTTGTTAATATTTTTTGTAATAAGGTTTAAAGATATATCGGAGTCTTAAAGATAAATTTATATTGAAACAATAATTGGATAAAAGAGGAAAAATTAATGTTATCCATAATTTAATTTTTATTTTTATTATAAAGTTATATTAATATTTTTTGTAATACGGTTTAAAGATATATTTGTATCTTAAAGATAAATTTATATTGAAATAAAATAATTGGTAAAAAGAGGAAAAATGAATAAGTTATCCCGAAATAGAATATGTTTTTATTATAAAGTTATATTAATATTTTTTGTAATAAGGTTTAAAGATATATTGGTGTCTTAAAGGTAAATTTAAATTGAAACACAATAGTTGGATAAAAGAGGAAAAATGAATAAGCTACCCCTAATTTAATTTCTATTTTGCTTTAAAAATCATATTAATACTTTTTGTTATAGTTTAAGGATGAAATTGTATTTTATGGCTAAGGTTGGCAGATTTCTGAAATGCCCATACGGGACAAAAAAATTTCTGGTTTTTTTCAAGACCAAATTTTTATCAAATTGAAACTAGATTTCTTTAACGGTTACAACAAACAAAATTAGAAAAATTTTATTACAATAATATTTAACAATTAAACATCGTGAATAAACTGAAATTATTATATATAATATTGAAATTCTAAATCAATTCATCCCTAAAAAATTTGCTAAAAAATATTTTTTGCAGGACATTTTGAACGCGGGATTTTGACGCGGGATTTTGACGCGGGATTTTTGGATCAAATGCTGGACTGTCCCGTAAAATACGGGTCGTCTGGCAACCCTAATTATGGCGAAAATTTGTTTTTGTATTGAACTTAGTTTATCTTATTCGATTTTTTGTTTAAAAGATCACCTACCAAATGTCAAATTGGCCTCGTGGTGTTCCATCACCACGAGAAGCTCAATAGAAAAACTATTGGCATTGCCTTTTTTTAGACCTTGTCGGTCTACCCCTTGGCCCCATAAATGTATTTGTTTATGTTTAATAGTGCTGTCTATTCGACGTATTTAGAGACCTTGTCGGTCTACCAGGAGCTGGTAAGTAAAGCGGTGGTGGTGGTGGTGGTTGTGATGCTGTGGAGGTGGTTGTGGTGCTGTGGAGGTGGTTGTGGTGGTGGTTGTGTAATATTGCTTCCCCACCAATTGTTTAAGTTTCGACGCTTGGTTGTAGCCCTCATATCGGTTACGTGGTGTTGATGGGATGAGTTCCTAAAAGTCTATACTTAGACGAATGGTTGTAGCCCTAATCTCACCATGTGCTGTTGATGGGATGAGCTCCTAAAAGTCTATACTTAGACGATTGGTGGTGAAGTGATGTTTTTTGTGTGGTGGTTGTGCTCGTATATATTTTGCTCTGTGTGTGTGTGGTAATAGGGGCTTTATGGGCGTATAGTTGGGGAGTGTATGTGCGTTTGTGTGCGCTTTTAATTCGTTCGAAGATTATTAATATATACAGGCCATTTATGCCTTCTAAGCCAACTGGCTGATTAGGACCTTATAAGACAACGGGCACTCGGTTGAACTCTCATTGAGCTTCTACCTCTCGCAGAAGCTGGATGCTCTCTTCCTCTCTCTCTTCTCTCTCTCTCTCTCTTAGGTTAGGTATGCCCCTTTTGGGGATGAGGCCGTCCCACCATCTCCCCCAAAGACCCTCCTCCTTTCTCTCCCTCTCTTAGGTTAGGTATGCCCCTTTTGTGGATGAGGCCGTCCCAACTTCTCCCCCAAAGACCCTCCTCCTTTCTCTCCCTCTCTTAGGTTAGGTATACCCCTTTGTGGGGTGAGGCCGTCCCAACATATCCCCCAAAGAGGTTAGATGGACTCCCCTTCATTGCAGCTTGGGGGATTACCCCTCCCCCTTGTTGCATAAACCCCTCCCCCTTTGTTTCATAACATCTTGCAGCATTCCCCTCCCCCTTTGCAATATTGATCAACATTTGCAATTGCACTCGTCAATTTTGCGGTCACACTACTCACATGATATCTTACTAGATAAATGAAATACATTGGTTTAAGTCATATCTCTCTAATCGTCACCAGTATGTTAAAATAAATGACATTTCATCATAATATGCTCTATTGGAAAGTGGGGTTCCACACGGATCTGTCCTTGGACCCTTACTCTTCTTAATGCATATAAATGATTTTTATCGATCAACTACATTAGATTGTATTCAGTATACAGATGATACAACTCACTTCTACACATCACGATATCAACTACTTAATGAACGAAGTGAACAGGCAATTATACCATGTTTATAAATGGATGTATGCAAATAAGCTTTTACTGAACTTGATAAAATCATCATATATGATTGTAATAAAAAACTGCAATCGTGCACACACTATTAATAATTGGAAACACTCCTCTTGGCATTAAATTAGATATGAAATTAAATTTAAAAAACCACACACAACATATAAAAAAAAAAATATCTAGATTTCTCTACATAATATTTAAACTCAAAAAACAATTCCCCAAAATGCCCTCCTCACACTGTATTACTCATTTATTCATCCACACCTACAATATGGAATCACAACATGGGGGTAGTACAAAGAATTATATACTATATCCGCTAGAAGTAAACCATAAAAAATGCCTACGAACTTTCTCAAACAATGATAACAGACGATCTCATATCTCTAATGTTCAGAAATTTAAATATTTTAAAACTAAATGACTTGTATAAACTTATTGTCAGTATTCGTATGTACAAAGTTGCTAATAATAGAAACTACATACACTTCGCCCATTCACGGTGCGATTATCCCCATCACATCAACCATAATCATAATACAAGGCTTTCCAATGATTTCATACACAAACCAAATTATTCCATGTAAATTGCAGGAAATGCTCTCTCCTACAAAGAGGCAGATATCTTGGACGCTATACCTATAAATATCAGACAAGCACCATCGTTAATTTCGTTTCGCAACTCACTGAAGAAACATTTTATTAACTCCTATTAATGTATGTGTGTATACTGTATATATGCATATATATATATATATATATATTGCAACTGTAAATATTACTAAACAATGAAAATCACCTATTATATTTGCAAAATTCACAATCTTAAATTAGCTGCAAACATAAGTTGTATAAATCATGTTAAAAGTTTCCATTATATTACACCATAGTTATAATATGTCTCATTTATCTGTGTTTTTGTAACTCTAAGATTGTATCATCATTTCTAATTTGTAATATTAGAAATTAATTATTATTGGTATTTCAACATGTTCTGTTTACTCTATTGTTTACCATTTTCTTTTCTATTATTTCTATTATTATTTTTATTGCCATACCGTATTGTTCACCTCTTCCTTTTCTATTATTTCAATTTTCATTTGTAATAACGGTTAACTAAATACAATTGTATTTTATTTTTTACTAATTCTGTTTACTGCATATTTCTTATTTTCCTTTGTAAAAATAGAAATGAATCTCAAAGTTTTTGCCTGAAAAGCTGTCATGCTTCCCAACGGCATATTCAGCTAAGAATACTGTAATTAAACTACTTGTCACTAAGAAAAAAATACAAAATTAAACGTTATTGCCAACATTGTCTTTCAGTAAATTAAATAGTAAAATGAGTTGTGCCCCTCAGTGGCAAGAGGTAAATCCCCTTTGGGTGTGCCCCATTCCTATTACCATGTCCATAGCATTTTCCAAATCTAAACGGAGTCAAAGCGTCTTGACTCTGTTGGTTCTCACCGTTTGGGCTCTGAGTTTCTTTTTTTTTAGTCAAGTCCTTGGGTCCCTTTTTTTCCCCTAGCGGCTTGTTGGAGGCCGAGTCATCTCGTTTTCTCCATTCAATATTGTGGAGAGAGATTTATTTAAATCTTAAAAGTTCCGTCCAAGACTCAAATTTTCTGACCTTTTCTTCGTCTTTTATTTTATGCAACCTATCTTTGTTGCATTTAAAGTTTGTTTTGTGTTTACGTTTTTGATATTAATAATAATTGTGGTAATAATAATAACACTGGTCAACAAAATTTTTGCTTCAGACTTAAAAGTAACTGTATTCTACTAATTTGAGGGTGCTGATTTCAAATATAAACTTTTTTTTGCATATCGGGTTGGGGGTTTTCTGTACAGAAGATTGATTTATTTGGTTGACCGTATTTCCTGTAGATTTTTCATTAATGATTACTTTTCAAATGTTTGTGTTTAACTATATTTTCATCCACTTTCCTCTCTTTTCAGATATGATGACAATGTGTGCTTCTAGAGGTTGCAGCAATAAACCTGATTCGTTCTGCTACATTTGTAGTTTATTCACTTCATCTTCACAATGCAGGAACATTACACCACTCATTAAAACAGCCTACTATCACTACTTTGTTGTCAACTTGGAAACCAAGAGAAAAGCTGGGCACCACATGTTTGCTGCACTTTCTGGGGTGAGCCAAAAAATCATGTGAATGACTGCAACTTCTGGAAAATCAAAATAATTGGGTTTACTTCCAAAACCAGGCATAAGATTGTTTATCCTGTGGTTGACTCAGCTATCAAACCAGTAACACACAGTGATAAACTGCCAGTTCCAGCACTACCAGAAGACAAAAAAGTGCTTCATTTCTCTTCTGATGAAGAATCTTCAGAACACAGTGCTGGTGATGCAGAATTTTGTCCTCTTGGTAATGAAAATTAACCGCATTTCGTCACACAAGATGACTTGAGTGACTTAGTAACGGATTTGTATCTCTAAATCGCAGTCTGATCTTTTGGCATCAAGACTGAAACAATGGAATTTGGTTGATGGAGATGTTCGGTTAACATCCTTTCGTAAAAGAAGTTCCGATTTTTCATGCAATTTCAAAGTTGTGAATCACTTATACTTCTGCTCTGATATAGAAGGTTTATTTTCATTCTTTGATATACAGCATGATCTCAGACAGTGGCGTGTTTCTTTTGATTCATCTAAGGTTCTAAGCGCAGTTTAAAAGCGGTTCTTTTGCACAATCGTAACAACTACTCAAGTGTACCAATTGGACATACTGTTCACCTGAAAGAGTCACGAAAACATGGTGATTCTTCTCAATGCTGTTAATTATGTAAACTACCAGTGGAATATCTGTAATGATTTGAAAGTGACTGGACTCTTTCTTGGCATGCGAAGTGGATACACGAAATATTGCTGCTTTCTTTGCAAGATAGCAGGGCTACACAACAACGTTACATCAAGACTGACTGGACTCCTTGAAACTTTTGTTCTTAGACAGCACAGTGTGAAGTATCAACCATTGGTTGATCCCAGAAAGATCTATCTACCACTATTTCAAATAAAGCTCGGTCTCATGAAAAATTTTGTGAAGGCCCTGAACAAAGACTGTCGTGGATTTCAATATTTATGTGACAAATTCCCCAGTATTACTGATGCTAAACTGAAAGAAGGAATTTTCATTGGGCCTCAGATAAGAACTCTTCTAAATGATGATGAAATTCTGGAACACCTTGAAGAAAATTAATTAAGTGCTTGGAATTCCTTCAAGAGTGTGTGCCAGAATTTTCTTGGCAGTCATAAGGCTGGTAACTATAAAATACTCATCCAAGAACTTCTAGATGCTTATAAAGACCTAGGAGCTCTTATGTCTCTAAAGATTCACTTTTTGCACAGTCATCTTGATTTTTTTTCCCTGAAAATCTTGGTGATGTGTCTGATGAGCACGGAGAAAGATTCCATCAGGATATACCAAAGATGGGAGGAAACTCTAACGGACGATGGGATCCTCACATGATGGCTGACTTTTGTTGGATGCTGAGGAGAGATAAACCAGGAGCTGAATTCAAACTAAAATCCAAAAAAACTCATTTCTGAACATCCAGTGTATAATCATTGTGAAATACACATGTAAAGAAATTTACTCATTGTAATTTCTTCTATTTTAAAGTAAATAGTAACTGAAATGCTTTGAAAATTCATCAGAATCTTTTTCGTAATGAGCCAAATTTTGGACTATATGTGCAAAATTTCCTCTGTAAGGGGGTCAGAATTCCAAAATTTGTGAACTGACAGAGCAAAAACATTGCCTTAGTCGTAATTAGTATCCAAAATTTGGTCAAAAAAAGGTATTGAAGTACTTGAAGCAGAAAAAAGTTTTGTTTTCTTAACCAGTATAAGTAATTAATAAATTTCACACTTACATACATGAAATTAAAGTATTTTAGTTGCAATTCAAGAGTGACATGCATTTTTATACGATAGGTCTAAAATTTGGGGCGTGTGTGTAACGCTTGCATTTGTCGGTATACAGTATATGTATATATAGAAACGAATTGTAAAAAATTAAATAAGTGACAAAACTTTCCACAATCTATTTGGCAAGGTTTTTAAGATTTTTTTTTTGACCGGGAAGTAGGTTAAGCTTAGGTTAAGTTCAGTAAAATCTGAGTTAGCTAAGGATATCAAGCCAACATATGACCATCATATATGTATAATTTTAAGGTAGATAAGATTAATAAGAGGTTTGGCCGAAGTAAAAAATAATGTTTAAAGATGCTAATTTATACTGGTTCGATTCAGACTATTTGAGTTTATTTTGCTTGCCGTAAGTAGTGTGGGCGCAAAAGGAGAGAGTGCAATGCAATTGCAAATGTTGATCAATGTTGCAAGAGTTTGCCATTCAGAACCGCGACGAACGTGAAGTCCGGACGAGGTTATCCTTCAGGTTCGGGTCAGATGAAGGGGACGATTTTTGGGTGGTAATACCGTTCAGACGTTTGGCGGCTGTAGATATAGGATATATCCTGGGGCGTAAAATACAAGCCTCTCAAAGTGGTACATCTTTCAGTATGGACAACTTCATGGTAGATATTGACAGAGTATTCCGGGTTGCGGGTCATAGTGCCACACCTTATACTCTTAATTTCAATTCTCCGGTTATTTACAGAAAGCATTTAAACGTTGATCGTGGTTGCGGTTTTATAGCAATAATTTTAGCTCACATGTTCACTCTGCTAAATACATGGACGCAAAATATTTGGCTGGCCTCGGTTGTGCAGCGTGCCCATAAACTGGCTTCGGATTGTCAGCTTGAGTTTGAGTGTAATATGGGTCCTGAAGAACTGAGAAGGACCGAGCAGGAAATGAATGCACGTATAGTCGTATTTGAAATGGATGATCGTCGTAGGACTGTGTATGTTTGTAAAAGCAGTATGAGAGATCGTACAAGACCTCTACTTATTTTAGGATTGTCAGGAACATCGTATCTCCCCATCCGTAACATAAGGGCTCTCAACGCCAGTTATGATAAAAGTCGAAAATATGGAAGGCATCATGATTTGTGTAAGGATTGTCTCGAGTTTGCTGATGATATGGTGAAACATTGTAAGGATTGTTACATGGCATTTGAGCAGTGTAAATACCCCAAATGTGAAAGTCGTGTAGTTGAAACCGAGAAGAGGGAATGTAGTGTGTAGACGTACATTTTTCACTAATAAATGCTTTGAGCTCCATAAATCAAATGGCATTTGCAGAAAAATGAGGATTTGTAAGTGCGGTATGTTTCACATGATGGATAATTGGGGGAATTTCAAACATAAATGCGATGAATTTCACTGTTCTACATGTCATGAAAAATATAAGGCGGATGGAGTGAAGGATGTATGTTATATGAAAGATGCTAAGCCTAAAAATAGCCCTTGTATAACCTTGTACAACGATATAGAAACTTACACGAACGCTGAAACCAAAGAGGTCATTCCACATTCACTCGTAAGTCAGACTATCTGTGATGAGTGCATGGAGTTCGAGTGTGACGAGTGCATGGAGTTCGAGTGTGACGAGTGCCACAAATGTGGAAAACGGACAAACGTTTTTAAAACGAATGCACACGGCAGCCCTGTGAAACTCCTTGTATCCTACGTATATTGTCAAATTAGCGGACAAGTTCAAAACAATTACCGTGTATATTCTTGCCCATAACAGGGCGAAATTTGACACACAGTTCCTTTATAAGGAGCTGCTTGAACAAGAGTCGTCTGCGATATTTACAGGGGATCCCTTGAAAAGAGGCAACAAACTAATACAGATGCAGATAAGAGGTAATGTACAGTTTAAAGACACCCTGTTGTTCACACCTTGTAAATTAGCAAAGCTGCCCAAGGTCATGGGCGTAGCCGCTGAAGTTTCAAAAGGGTATTTCCCTTCCATATTCCTCACTAACGAAACTTTGAATTACGTAGGACTACCTCCACCCAAACATTACTTTAACTACACCAACGTGAGTGATAGTGAGCGTGAAGATTTTGATCGCTACTACAACAGTTTTAATGAAACTAGTCCATACAATATAGCCGATGAATGTGAACGTTATTGCGTGAATGACGTACGTGTACTTAGAGTATGCTTTCAAGCCTTTAGATCATGTACATAACCCGTTTCAAATGCGATCCGCTGCAAGTCGCAACCACGATCGCCTCATTATGTTTTACAGTGTTCAAGAATAACTTCATGCCTAAAGACACCTTAGCAATCATTCACTGAAACAATCCCCGCAGTTATGGGCACAAAGCTATTTACTGGCTCATACACCTACAGCAACAGACCGGGGTATACATAAAATATGCCCGCAACACGGATGAAGTACCCGTTAAAGTCAATGGTCGTGTTTTTGGGTTGACGGAATAAGTGAGGATCCAGCCACTGGTGAGAAGACTGTGTATTCCTTTAACGGCTGCTGGTGGTATGGATGCCCGCGCGATGAATGTGCCTTCACAGGGGACATTTATGGAAGATCCCCCGCCGACATCCTCGCATGGACCCGTAACCGTGATCAACTTATAGGCTCCCAGTTCACCCACAAAATCGTGTGGGAGCATGAGTATGATGCACGGATGGAAACAGATGCCCAGTACCGTGAAGAATCAAACGTTCAATGGCGCTGGGCCCCCTCAAATGCGGTGACAGCTTGCTTGGAGGGCGCACAAACCCATTCAAGCTATACTTTCCGCCTACGGAGGGCGTGAAACTCCACTACTACGACTTCTGCTCTTTTTACCCCTACGTGATGAAGAACAATCCGTACCCCGTAGGTGCGCCTGAAAAAATAGTGGGGCCCACCATACCAACCATGAAGGAGTTTTCAGCTAATTTGAATGAGCGCTACTTTGGACTCTCTTTCGTAGACGTGCTCCCCCCTCGCGATTTATGGATGCCGATCTTACCCGTCGTTATAGATCACAAGCTCATGTTTCCCCTGTACGTGAAGTGTGCAGAGAACAACGATGATTGTAACCATACAACCCACCAGCGTAAGATCAGAAGCGTATATACAAGCCCTGAGCTGGCCCTAGCCGTTCGCCATGGGTATAGAATATTGAAGATACATGAGTTGTGGAGGTTTCAGAAGCTACCCAACCTTTTCACACCATATATAAACGCCTTTTTGAAGGATAAAGTAGAAGCAGCAGGATATCTGCAAGGGGTTGATACCGAAGATGAAAAATCAGCTTATATTCAGCGTTACTGTGCCCATGAAGGTATACAGCTTGACCGATCCCAAATTATTAAGAATCCTGGCAAGCGCTTTAGTGCAAAGTTGTGTCTAAACAGTCTTTTGGGGGAAATTTGCACATAATACCGGCAAAGGGAACGTCCATTGGGCACAAATTTATAGTGAAGTCTGGGATTATGCCAACGCTCCCGATGAAGAGGTTATGGAGATCGTGAATGTAGGCAATACTTACATAATAAAGTACATCAATGAACTGGCCACAGATACCTCACGTGTTACAAACATACCTGTAGCCAGCTTCACAACGGCCTACGCCCGCATCAAACTTTGGGGTCTACTTTACTCTCTTGGACGGAGGGTGTTGTACGCTGACACAGATAGCGTAATTTTCACAGCGAGGGAGGGTGAATACAGGCCTGCTATTGGGGAATTCCTCGGGGAGCTAACTGATGAGATCAAGGACGAGTATGGTGATGGTGCATACGCAGACTCGTTTGTATCAACAGGACCAAAAACATATGGGGTACGGGTGAGGGTAGGGGATAATATGAAGTATATCGTGAAGGCTAAGGGTATCACGCTTAACCATGCGAAGCTGAGGGACCAGCCACCCCAACTGACTGTTGAGACGCACAATTTTCGGGCGCAGAAACTGGGGAGTGTGAAGGAACTTAGGGGCACGAAGGTATGCCGTAACACCTATAGGAAGCGTTACCAGGTGCCTGGTACCTATGATACCGTACCCTTTGGTTACCTTAATCCTTGATTGTATTTATATATATGTGTGTTGTTAACGATATGTTTATTTATCACGTATGTTTGTTTCAATTAAAGTTTCATTTTCTCCTTTGCGTGCGTGCGTGTGTGTGTACAGTAAAAAGCTAAGCTCCGCCCACTGTAAGATCGGTCACGTGACTGCTGCCACTACCTGAGCATATCTCTATCCCTGCGTGTTCAGTTGACCTCTGCATACCCTTGAGCTCAGACGTGTATTCTCCCGCGTAGACGAAAAATAGTAATGGCTACCTTTAATATTGCGTGTTCAACGTTTATGAAGTGGTATTCGGCAAAGTGCCAAGATGTGGTGGATACTGAAAACCTCCCTATTTCCCCCTCCTTTGCCACTTTTAAGGCTACATTGAGCAGTGCGAAGGACCAAGATGTTCAAATACTCTACGGGTATTCTGGCGAGGGCCTTGTAGGATTTCGTAGTACAAACGATGTATTGAAGTATGTTCTAGACCTAACCTTTGTAAACCTCACATATACCGCGAAGTAGAAGAAGCAACACGTTCAGAAGATAAGCAACGGTTATGGATAGAGTCTTGTTGATGAGTGGTGTGACAAGCGATATTATGTCATGTTACATCATACCGACTACTCGTACGCTACGGTTGAGAATGTAAATCTTGTCATCATGGAGAATCTTAAGTATATGTACCACTATATTAATATATATCATGACGAGGTTTGTAGTGAAGTTGCTGTGTGAGTTTTTAACAGACTTTAGAGACAAGTATCGCTTGTTAAACAAAAATGATAAATAAGGGCAGATGTTTCTCTCAAATAGTGCAACGGATTGTGAAGATGTTTAGTTTGTGGAAATGAATGTCTGGTGAGTGAAAAACATTAAAGCCGGTATTGCTTCATGAAGCTGAAAATTCTGTTTGTCCAGGGCACAAGTGTTCGAACAAGCCTGTACACATTTCAGCAGTTTATGGTGTGACTCGCTCCCTCCAGCGAGCCGCCCATCCGTGTATCTCACCCCTCCGAAACATACGAGTTCGAACAAACCCGTACACGTTTCATCAGTGACTCACTCTGCCCGTCGAGCCGATCCGTCCACCTGTGGCTCATAGTCATCTCAGAGCTTGAACCGAGTAGACGTGCGAATACGATAGAACTTTCTTTGAGAAGCATTCTCAACGCCTCGTCCGATGTCTCTGTGACAAAGTCATTGCGCGTGTTCAGGCGTGAAACCGGCACCATTAACTATGTACTTGAAATGATTTGCAGGCAAGCAAACTCTGGTAAACGTAATGTTATTTATTTAAGTGTTGAGGAGATGAATAGAGTCTTCGTGATAGTTGAGAAGTGGGGAGAGGACCGTTATAAAATACCTGCAGGTGTAGGTACAAGTAGAGAGCAGATTAGTGACGCCGAATCATATGCCGTTGTTTGCACGTTGTGTATAAATAACAATCAGCCATGCATTGATATACAACTGATGTGGAAGAATGCATCTGATAATAACGTTCTTGTCCCTACGCGAAACCGTTTCATCCTCGACAGAATGTTTAATATAGGCTTCAGCTTGCGGAATCCGACGATTTCAGAAGCTCGTGTTACGAATATGATTTATTTTGACACGGTTCTTGAATACGCATACACCGCTCTACTCGACGGATTTATCGAATGTAGGAATGAACAAGGCGAGAATGGTCTAGAGCTGGATGCATATTTAAAAGGTTTAGATTCTTCGAAATATCCTGAACTTTGGTACAAAGCAATTGAGCGGTACAGGGCAGAGCTTGTCTACACTGTTCACCCTGAAGAGCTGTACCTCTATATAATGAATAGCTGACGTTACGACTTGGAAGATTTTTTCAATTGTCGCTATGCAGAGTGAAGAAGAGTTCACGATTGAAAAGCTCTGGACGGTAAGAAAAAACCCTCGATTTAAAGGAGTGTTTATAAACTTGCATTTAATAATGATGTGGTTAACGATGACCTCTTTGTGCGTGCTTTTGATTGTATTCGAGCCGTGTTTAAAGATAACTTGCCAACCGAATGTAAAGTGGGCACAAAAATAGTGTTCAACGATATGAAAGCCATTTATGTCGAGTATAGGCATCCGTATAACTTGAACGGTGAAGTGTTGCTTGGACGGTTTTACCGTGTAGTGCAAAGTAATAACGATGTGAATGTAGACTCGATTACGTGTGAGTTTAGCGTTTTGCGCCGTAAAACATAGAGTATTTTGATGTATATTTATTTATTTATATATATATATATATATATATATATTATATATATATATATTTCCTGTACTAATATGCAGTTGATTTTACGTTTCGTATAATATTATTTTCAATATATTTCATTATTTAATATAACCCGTACAACAAAGTATTTTGATGTATATTTATTTATTTAATTAATTGTGTATATATATTTCCTTATTTCCTGTACTAATATGCAATTGATCATCCGTTTTATATATTATTAATTTCAGTACATTTAATTATTTAATATAACTGTGTGTATATATATATATATATATATATATTTTGTTTTCTGTACTAAAATATTGATGGTTATACTACAACGTTTTGTATATTATTGATTATATATTTCTCGTTCGTATTTCTTATGATATTATTATTTTTGATCATATATATTCCATTGTATACTTATTTTGATATATTCACCGTTCCTATTTCTTATACTATTATTATTTTTGATCATATATATTCCATTGTATATTTATTTTTTATATATTTCTGGTTCCATTAATTCATGTAAATAAACAGAATGATGTAATGGTTTTTTATTTAATTCTTTTGGTTGTACACGGCATTTAATTATATCAATTGGCTGGCTTCTAAAACGGATTTCTAAACCAGCTATAAAGAATATATGCCTTAATTAAATAAATAGGTCTATCTGGCAACTCAACCTGTACACCTGAACAAGCCATTTACGCCTTTTAAGCCAACTGGCTGTTTAAGTTAGAATATATATGTGCTTTAGTTAAATAAATAGAGCAATCTGGCAACTCAACCTGTACACCTGAACAAACCGTTTACGCCTTCTAAGTCAACTGGCTCGTTAAGCCATAATATATGCTTTAATTTAATAAATAGCGCAATCTGGCAGCTCAGCCAGATAAGCCAACTTGCTGGTTACGCCAGAATATGTTTTAATTAAATAAATAGCGCAAACTGGCAGCTCAGCCAAATAAGCCAGCTGGCTGATTAAGCCAGTTGGCTGGACAGGGGCCTAAAGACAACGGCCGCTTGGCTGAAGTCTTAATATGCGCTTGGCTCCCAGGCGAACACCTCTCTTCCTCTCTCTCCTCTCTTTCTCTTGGGGGATAACTCCGCCTCCAAGTTGCATAACCCTTGTTGCTTTTGCAACATTTCCCCTCCAACTTTGTTGCATAACATCTTGCAACATTCCCTCCCCCTTTGTTGCATAACTTATGCAACATTTCCTTTGCAGCATTGATCAACATTTGCAATTGCATTGCACTCTCCTTTTACTCCTATACTACTGCCGTATTGTATGTGGACCTAAATTAAGCTAAATTTGTGTTATCAGAAATTTACCTTTATTCGGAATACAGAAATTGTTTCAGTTAACTCGTTTGATAAATTAATTTCGGCTCTTTCAATTTTCTTTTTCTGTATTCATTTTTATTTTATCGGTAGGCTGACTTTTTTTGTTCGTTCTTTCATGAATTTCAATGCAAATTCCAGATGATATTTTGTATGGATAGGCTGGTTGATTAATTTTTTTTATTCTGAAATTATATTTTATTGTGATAAGTAGTGTTTTTGCTTAAAATTGTAATTCTGGTATAAATAGTGATTTATTTATTTATTCTTTTACGTTACGCGTTTGTATGGAAAATATTACAAAATTATTTCATGATGAAATGCAGTTTGATTCGGTTCGAAATATTTATAGAGGTTCACTTGCATAAAAGTGAACACTCGCTCCATAATGTCATGAACGCTGTTAATTTTTATTACTATGATATTATGGTTGCGCTGTATTTTTGGGTTCATATCTTTTCTTATTTATAATAACGATGAAAATTTGAATGTTGTTCATTGGAAACAATAAATTGCTGGAATTACTGTGATTTGCAAATCATGCTGGGTTTCGAAAAAAAAGTTGAGATGCGAGTGGAGTGGCGAGTTTAAAATTATGTCAACTTCTAGAACAGTAAATTCCGTCCAATTCCGGTGCATGGTTCCACTTTCAGTATATTGGACGACACCTTTCTCGCCATTTTTGGAGAGAGAGCGGAACCTCAAAGCGTGCTGATCTGTTGCATGGTGATGCGCATCCCCTTGCATTCTAGCGAAGTGAGCAGGAGAGCTGCGATTTAAAATTTAAGAAGTCCGTCAGCTTTCGACAGACACAAAGACGGGGAATGTTATCTAAACAACGTCCAGAAATTGGTGTACAGCGTACACTGATTATTATTTAGTGAAATTATAAATGAAAGGGTTCGATTATTATCCAGAGTTGTTTTCCTGTTTTTTGTTTTGTGGAATAGTATGTGCGCTTGATCAGTATGTTGGTAAACATGTTCTTGTTCTTTCTATGTTGCACTGATAGTAACTATGTAACTATATGAATATTTGTTTCGAATGTAAACCAATCTTTGATGAGAAATCGCTGGAATAGATTGTGAACTTGAAATTTGTTGTAACCAGTTTTAAGAAAATTATCCTTAATTTTTCACGTAACAGATTTGTTACAGGTTGTTCATTTGATTATTTATTAGTGTGAAATATTATTTTATGCAAACGTTGTGTAAATTATAAATTTTTCTTTCGATTTTTATAAAATGATACAAAATATCTAATGTGTGGAATTTGTCATTGAAATTATTTCTTGTCTGTTCTAACTTCTTCGAACTTGTTAAAGTTGAAAAAACAAAAAAAAAATTAAAAATAAATAAATTTGTGAATAAATAAATAATTTGGTAAAAGAAAATAAATTAAATAAGTTTTCCTCATGAAAACTTATTTTCAATGGGGTGAGGCGAGTGTCGTGTATTGGTTTTTAATAAAGAATGGTTTTTAATAAATAATGCTTAATAAGAAATTTAATAATTGTTTGAAATATAAAATACTCTTTGGCAACACTCGAAATGCTCTGAGGCCGAAGGATGCCCTAACGGCAGTCCTCGGTCGGGGATTGTGGCAGTCGGGTGATTTTCGTTATTAATGTTATTGTGATTCTAAAATTTGTAATATTGTTGCTCTCCGCGATAAAATGTTAACGGTAATTGGGCAAGTTCCACCGTTTGTTCAAATTGTTTTGGCGTAAATAAAAGTCAGTGAATTATGTGTAATTTATCCCCGTCCCCCGCATTGTTCAAAATTCCAATAGCGCCCACCGGCTCAAGTGATGAACCCGCGTTCGGTTATAATGAGACACAGCGAGAAAGAGAGTAAAGAGTGGAAAAACGAGAGTAAGGAGCGAGAAAAGAAGAAAGAGCAATAAAGTAAAAAGGCAAATAAGAAAGAAAAAGAGTTTTTTTCACAACAAATTTCAAGACTTGAGATTGGGAGCGGAAATTCTTGTATTTTCGCTGCTTGCAGCAAAAATAACTAAAAAATTTGATTTTTGAGGCATTTCGAATTAGGTACCTTCTAGTTATTATTATTATTATTGTTAAATAAAGTAAAATGTTAATTCCTATGGAAATGTAACTTATACTCAATGGGTCTGTTTTGATGAAAAGGCAGATCCATTACCCTACCTCGAGATCGAGTGAAAGGACGATCAAGATTAACAACTGAACCAACCTCACTCCCACTTTCAGCAATCTCCTCCTCTTCTTCACTTCCAGGGCTTATGTAAGAGTCCTCAAGAAACCCATCCTCATCATTATCTATACTCTGACTACTAATCTCCTCAATGTACGTTAGTAAATCATTTTCAGGAGTCATTTCAGTAACTGAAGAACTGATTCTAACAAATGGTGTTTCAAAACCTTCAAGGTCATTAGGAGGCGAAGAATCAAGGAAAGTTGACTGAAGTGCACTATTAACACGAGTAGTGTGGGATTTAAAATAGTTTTTTGAGGTAATGGTTACCATGTTAATGATTGGAGATGATACTGGAGCATCAGGTGAAGTATATTCATCCCACCAATTCATTAAATGATTGAGTAAATAATTTTTGTTTTAGAAATTTGCAAAATGTATTAGCTTTGTAATCTAAGGTTCAAGGCTTATGCTTATAGATTAAAGCCTATTAGGTCATTCTCTGAATTTTTTTAGTTGCGCTGCGATTGGAATAGAAGAGGAATGGATTTTTATGAAGACAAGAAAGGCAGTTGTACAGGAATGTGAAAGTGAGTGTTTAGCATGTGATTCTGGTGTTGAGGGTGGTGGATCGAGAGAATGCATTCTACAGAAAGGAGTCTCCATTATTCATGAATGTCAAGTCGAAGAAGTAACAAGAGAAGGAGCCATTTCAGCTTGTACACAGGAAGAATCCACAGCTTTTACACCACCACAGTCACTGCATACAATTTCTACAACAGATCTTGATAAAAATTTCTCGAGTTTGGATATTTTGAATCAGCCAGATGGTTCTGACAGTGGTAGTAGTGTTGACATTTTGGGACCAGCCAAAAAATCGTCTTTGTATCAAAGACATTCAATCTCAAGCAAGTTTAAACAGTATTCTTGAAACAAGGAGTACAGCCTCAGGTCGAGAAGCCACTTCAACCGGACACCTTTCTCTAAACAAAAGCTTAGATTTGTGGTATTGAATTCATTGATACAGATTTATCTATTTATTGTTCGAAAGGCAGAAATGATGAAGTTTAAGAACCCAAGGATTCCAAATTGAACACTGCCTCTGAATAAGTAGATCTTTTTTTAATTTAGGACATAGAAGTAAGATGGAATAAAATGCATGATCAGCTATAGTATATCAATGTTATAACTGAGAGATTTGAATTAACTGCTGTCATTACCTTGAATGTGTGCAGGTGGGAGGAGAGGGGGAGGTTAACATGTAAAATGCCTCTGGACACAAAACTGCCATTCATTTCCTTGATTGTTGAAATGTATGACAGATTGTGTTGACTTGATTTCATATGTATTTAGAATACCCCTGGAGGTCACCCACAGTGAGATTCCAAAAGAGTGGAAACAATACTTCCCCACCCCCTACCGTTGCAGACAACCTCTGGTAGACTAAAGTTAGTAACATCTGGCAGTTTTTACCTTAGCGCCTATTTAGTGTTGGTCTCGTTAGGTTTTTTGGTACATTGTGAATGTTGCTTCTTATTCCCAATTTAAAGGTCGTATGTGGTCTTACAGCAAGTTTAAATGTTCTAGAGTGTTGTAAACTAGTTGATAATGAAAAAATGTAAAAACCTTTACTATATTAATAAGAATTTGATCCCTTCTCTTTTTGTCTTCAAATTATGACTACATTTTGACATTGCTGAGTTTTCAAGGGATTGTGGAAACTTTATTTGGTTTGAACTATGTTATTATTATTACTAATAGCAGCTACTTGAGGATTAAATAGTATACCAATGTACATTATATCAGTTCAGTTCAGTGAAAAATCCCCCTGCACTCTGTCTTCAACATCTTTCTTTTATTTCAAACTTCCTTTGATTGCCCTTTGAGACAACTGTACTTAATTAATTTTCATACCTCAAAATCATCATGTAAAGACTTGGCTATATCTGCTACGAGGTTAACACCATAAATACCATTTAACTTACTAAGATTGTGTTAATAAACGTTTGGTTTGGTTCGCTTCCGCCCGAATTGTTCATTCTGATGAAGGTCAAGCTTTTTACTACACCTTAGACCTACAGTTTAACGTGGAATCCTAACCACGCCCCACCAGCAGCCCAGCATCTTAACCACTCGGCTACCCAGGGTACTAATAACTTTTATAATAATTACGATTTATTTTTAGAAATGCATCTAATGCACATTAATAGTTAATTTTACGACACTAGAAGTATGGTTGAAAACCTTATGAAGCGAACTACTTTTTTCACTTCTATCGCCAGCCAAAAGTTCACCCAAAGTTCGGCATAATAAGAAAATCAAAAAATTAAAAAATATATATATAAAATATAAAATATGAAAATCTATTCCAAAAACTCATCAACATCTTCATTAGCATACTTAGAACTCTAATTTAGCCAAAAATGAACGTTCTAGCTAAATTAATAACAGAGATGCTATTGCGAGAATATTGCTGAACTTTGGAGGCGATTTCTGGTGAATTTTAATTTTGGCGCCTAGGTACCTTAAGACGCGGGACCCCTCATATATGCAAATAAGTAATTTCTGATAGAAAATAAAAATCTAGGATTAATGTACATTACTATTGTTTATTCATTTCTCGTGTGTAATCCAGGATTAAAGACACATTACTTGTGATTGTTTAGTTCTTATCTTACATGTATAATATTGATTTCTTTGTATGGTATTGGCATAATACCTTCAATAATGACCTTGCATTTTGTATTGAAAATAATTTATTCTTTAAAGTTTTGTATGGTGGTGGGTGAATTTTCATATGTCATGTATCATTTGAAATGAACTTTAAGTGATTGCATAAGTAGAGCTGAAATATTGGCCAACAGAGGTCGCTAGTGTTATTATTGTTATCGTTATTATAATTATTGGTAGCGCTTCTCGCGCTTCTCTTGCTGACGTCACTTAATCTCGTCGCCTTAACAGCTATTGACCATCACTCTAAACTTGAAGTCGGACGACGCGGACGTCTGGATTTTGCTGTCAGTCGATACTGGATGTCGACGAGGAAACAGTTTATAACATTGTGTAAATTCGAGGTTCAATCGGTAATCTCAGCGGCCCAATGTAAGTTCTATTTGTTTATTATTTCTCGAATCAAAAAGTTATTAACCTGATTGCAAATATTCGAAGTGATAGTGATTATCGAATTTATTTTATTTAATGGATTTGTCAAATTGCGTAAAACTAATCATTCCATGTACGAAACTCCTTTTTTCTCTTTACTTATCGATATACTATTTGTAGGTCTTTTTACTTATCGTGCTTAACGGTACGAGGCGTCTGAGATCACCTGACATTACACTTCGACACCAGCCTAAATCAAGATGGACAGATTAATCAACAACGAGCCAGCGCGAAGCGGAAGTTCACTCGGAAAAGAAACCTCTCTTCCTTGAAAGTGTATCCCTGGACGACCCCTCAACGGTACTCTAGTCCAACTTCAAGGAGGTCTGAGCTGCTTATGATGAGCTAGAAACCATTCATGAAAGTTATGTCCATGCTTACTACGGAAGATGAAAACTACGAGTTTGGTAGAAGAAGCCGAGAGTATATAATGCAATTAGAAAAGATAAAAAATGATGTTCAAGCTATCGTTGCGACGAAAATTGCGGGAGTCGTTGCCAGCCCCAACGACTGTAAAAGTGAAATCCTTAAAACCCCTCAAGTTTAGTGCGACAATTAGAGAATAGTTCACTTTTCGTAGGGATTATGAGCGTCTCGTGTAAAAAAAACTATGGAAAGGATCCCTTCCCTTTAAAACAATGTTTGACTGGAGAAGCTGTGAGTGTTGTAAAGGGTGTAGAAGACGATTACCATGAAATGTTCAAGTGTCTAGATGAAAAATATCGCAATCCGTGTAAGATAAGACTTCGTAAAAGAAATTAGAGTCCTTAAGCCGATACCTGAGGGAGATTTAAAGAAAATCATTGCTACGGTTAATACAATAGAAAGATGTTGGCTAGATTTGAAGAAGATGGGTTTATATGCTGAAATGAATACGACATCCATAGTCCGAGGCGGATTAAGACACCTCGGGGCCCCGGGGCAATAAAAATATGGGGGCCTTTTCCTGTATTTTTTTTTATTAACAATACATGTACTGTACATATACACGAATTATATGTACTGTGCTCAGGCTAATTGATAAACAAACTTAAAAGAACCTTAAAACAATGTATTTTGCCGTTTGCCAAAACCAAACAGTATTAAACAAACTTTACCTTACGGCCTATAAAACAGGGAATTTGTTAGTTTGTGTACTCTGTCATATTTAAAGAAGATTGCGAAATCTCGACTCAGTTGATTGGGGGGCCACTCAAGCATGGGAGCCTGAGACTTCAGCCTCATTAGCCTCGGTGATAATCTGCCACTGCCCATGGTGAGTCTAATTGAGAAACTCCTACCGTTTACTCAGACACGAGATTGGGTGTTAATCGCTCAAAGGATTGAGGATTCCAGTAATCTTTTCCAAGGGTTGCTCGATATTGTTCATAACGTAGTGAATGAGTGAAATGTTGAGTTTGGGATAATAAATGTAATTCAAAAAATGCAAGAAAATCAACAAACCCATTAGAGACAGACGCAGGAGTGTTTGACTAACATGACCCGGATAATATCGGCTCTTGTGACAAAATAATAGTAAATCTAGAGAAACCGGGTCTTCGAAAGGGAAAACGTCAGAATCCACTAAAAAGTGTTGGTCCCACGGTTCAGAGACGCATACTGTAACCATGGCCGCCGAGAGGGCGGGGAAGCCGGGATAAATCCCCGGGGCCCGGAAAGAGGGAGGGGGATAAAATTAAAAAATATTAAAGCAATTGATTAAATAACAGGAAATATGTATAATTAATGAACATACATTTTATAGAGATTATCATAGTCAAACTGAAACAGATAAAATATCTGCTGTCCACCAATGCCCAAGACTGACTGACAGATCTGGGAACCATTGTAAATGAAAGCCAGTTAGCTCGTACTTTAAATTTCATCAGAATCATTTACCACTTTGCTAGAGAGAAGGCAAAGAAAGTACATTTCTAATTATGTTATGAAAATCTTGCAGTAAACAATTGTCTTGCCTGCATAGACTGATACTGCATTTGTAAATTGTATGGTGATAGAATTAATATAATTGATTCGAAAAATATAATGTCATTTTCCCGAGTTGTTTATTCATACTGTATGTTTTGACCCTGACTATAACTGAATGCTCTGCGTTTCTCAAATTAGATAACGACTCCGTTTGAAATTATGCGTAGGAAAGGGGCTTGTTTCATGTGTTTAAATGTTGGTCATTTGTCTAGAAGCTACGCGTTCAGGAAATCTTGTGATGTCATCGATGGTCAAAACAGGTGTACGAATTTTTATCATCCCAGTTTGCATGACCTGTTCAGAGCGTCCGATCTATTTAATAAGTCAACCCAGGCGAGTACGAATGTATTGTCGAGGGATGGAGTGTTCCTTATGATAAGCAATGTAATAAGTAAAGACCAGCCAGTCACGACACGATGGGACTCAGGCTCAAATATGACCTTGATAACTCATCAGATGGCAAAAAGATTAGGACTTAGAGAAACTGATGTAAGCCTTACCTTCACTAAAGTTGGAAATAGAACTGAAAAATTTTAAAGCAAAGAATATGTTGTACCGCTTATAGACGTTGATGGGAGAATATGGGAGATAAATGCTTGTGGAATTGACGAGACCACATCTGATGAGCGTGTAGTGGATATAAACAGTTTCCCATATTTTCTCTAGTCTCGGAAATTGTAAAATAACTAGACCCTCGAGGAAAGTTGACCTACTCGTTGGCAGTGATTTTTGTGGATTAATGCCTGAAGTAGTAGAGACCGTGGGTAACCTACAGTTGATGCACAACCAATTTGGATATTGTTTAAGGGGTTCCCACCACTTGCTGGATGTTTCAGGCAGGCCAACTCATGTTTGTGTCAGAGTTTATCATTTGTCAGGCGTCATTCACGTTAATGATTTTCTAATTGAACCAGAAATACAAGAATATGAAAAGGGTGAGAGTTACACTGAAGAGCAAGAGTAAATTTGAGGATAATGGTGAGGAGGAAGTTGGCGAAGAGTAAGGTGACAATGAGGAGGTAGAAATGGATAATGGTGAAAGAGTTGATAATGAAGAGGAAGATGGTGAAAATGTTGAAGACAAAGCAGATGATACTGAAAACAGTGATGATGAATCATATAACCTGAAGATGAAAATGCTGAAGAGAAAGTTCAAAATAAAAATGCTGAAGAGGAAATTCAAAATGAAAATAATGAAGTAGTTCAAGATGAAAGTGCTGAAGAGGAAGTTCAAGGTGAAAGTGCTGAAGAGGAAGTTCAAGGTGAAAGTGCTGAAGAGGAAGTTCAAGGTGAAAGTGCTGAAGAGGAAGTTCAAGGTGAAAGTGCTGAAGAGGAAATACGCAATGAAAAGGCTGAAGAGGAAATACGCAATGAAAATGCTGAAGTAGTAGCTGAAAATGAAAACTTCGTAGGTGATGAAATGAAAGATGCTGAGCTTGAAAGGGATAATGTTGAGACGGAGGAAACGATGGAAACTGAGATATGTAATGGGGAATCGACTCAACTTGAAAAGATCGAGGAGCTTGTAGATACAGAAACCATAAGCAGTGATGGAATGGAAGTGGACAAAGACCTCCAACAGGAAAATGAAGCGGAAGTAAAACCAAGTATTAACGACACACGATCTCCAAAACAGGAAGAAGAGTTCCATAACCGAAAGTAAACAAATAAATGGGGACCCAGATCTCCCCGACGACTTCTCTTCTGGGAAAAGAAGGATGGGGTCAATGAAGAGGCAACTCGCAGAACCAACCAACGACCCCCAATGACAAAAGCGACGATGGCATCAGAAAGAGCAAAAGGTTCAACCGACTTGGAGCATCACACCCCCTGGCAATTGCGGCCCCCATGCAGATCGCCAAAATGGAAGGTAAAATCAAACGCAGTGAAGGAGAGGAGTTCAATGTGGTGGACTCTAGTTTGATGAATGCGCTTTTGGAGAACTTCAGACGGCACTCTTTGAGATCGGAAACTCGCCCAATGAAAGGCCTATTGTAATGAAACCGGGTAATTCCATTGAGTTAGGAAGTTATTTGTGTCCCAACGACTTGATTCTCGGGCGAGCTAGCATAAGTGCCCCCAATGGACCGAGGGAAAACACATCAAACTGTAAACATGGACTGGAATTTACTCAAAGAATTGTATCGTCCTCTCAGAGAAAATGGCAGCGCGATTATTTCCCCACATTGCTGATCCGGCGAAAGTGGCATACTGATTATAGAAATGGACAGCTAGGTTCAAGTAGTTGTGGTCAAACCTGGACGTGACGTAAAGGTTAGAAATGTCAGTATTAGATAAAAGATACAAAAGCCTGGGGTGAAATATGAAGGCGAAATTGATACCATTGAAAATAGATCAGTTCATGCATTAGTAGTGCTCGTCCCGGCAAACGAAAAGTCGTCTGGATAATGCTGGGGTGAGTTTATTGAAAATAATTTATTCTTTAACTTTTTGTATTGTGGTGGGTGAATTTTTATATGCCATGTATCATTTTTTATGAACTTTAAGTGATTGTGTAAGTAGAGCTGAAATATTGTCCAACAGAGATCGCTAGTGTTATTGTTATCGTTATTAAAATTATTGGTAGTGCTACTCGCGCTTCTCTTCCTGATGTCATTTAATCTCGTCTCCTTAACAGCTGTTGACCGTCACTCTGAACTTGAAGTCGGACGATGCGGACGTCTGGATTTTGCTGTCAGTCGATACTGCATGTTTATAATATTCTGTGTACGTTCCAGGTTCAATTGGTAATCTCAGCCGTCCAATGGTGTAAGTTATATTTGTTTATTATTTCACGAATCAAAAAGTTATTAATCTGACTGTAAATATTCGAAGTGACAGTGATTACCAAATTTATTGTATTTAATGGATTTGTCAAATTTCGGAAAAGTAATCATTCCATGTACGAAACGCCTTTTTTCTTTAAGTATGGATATACTGTTTGTAGGTCGCTTTACTTATCGATATACTGTTTGTAGGTCTCTTTACTTATCGATGTATTGTTTTATTTGTAGGTCGAAGTCTATCAATAAAGGCTTAACGGCAAAAGGCGTTTGAGATCACCTGGCACTAAACATTTGTTATATCAATAATGATAATTTAAGAATAATACATACCTTATTTTTTTTACGCAAGAAGGAGGGGCCAAGGGTAAACGCCCGCAACAGCGCCCCTCCAATAGAAGAAGATAGCCAAAATCAAGGCGCCGGGTTTACGAGATGCCTAGACACTCTGCGTTTAAAAGATGG